>VZTD01005876.1:103512-288506 GCA_013397725.1 Rhagologus leucostigma
TGCCTGGCATGGGTGGCATCCCTCCCCCTCCACCCCTCCTCCCTGGCATGACAGGAGATCAGATAGAAGCTGTGGTGGCCTCCCAGTACAGCTTCCCCCTTGGCTTGGGCAGGCCTCCCCACAAGACAGTGAAGACACCAACGCTGAGAATGAAGAAGCTGAACTGGCAGAAGCTGCCCTCCAACGTGGTGAGAGGTGGGTGCTTCTGGCATAAAGTCACTGCTGCTTTAGGGGGGTGACCCAGGGAAGGAAATACTGCCTTAAAATTTGTCAGATGTGGTTGACTCTGTTTAGATACAGAACTTCCCTGATTTCCTTTACTTTTGACTTACGGAGCTGAAATAAATAAAAGTAACATGAAACTACTAATGTAATAGTAACTATTCCAACTAAATTAGTGCTTTGGAATAGCTTGTTTATAACTAAAATACTTGGAAATTAAAAGAAGAGAAAGGGATGGGAATATTTTCCTAATTCACTATGACATGCCTTAGATCAGGCTCTGATCTGAGTTCCTCAAACTTTTATTACCCAGCTCATCTATGCTTGTATCTGGGTATATTAAAGTCATGAGTAAGAGTGCATGTGAGGATCACATCACATATCTCTTGATTTTTGGGTTACATTTCCTTCTACTAGTGGATTCAAAGTGGAGCAGGAAATGCGAGAAGAAGCTGGGACAAGCAGTGTCTGCTTTGTCCTAGACAAGCAAGACATCCACTGCATGGAAGCAGGCAAAGGTGAAATCTAAATAAGGCATGTCTTCAGTCACAGGAGCAGTAAAATGTTGGGATTATTTCAGTAGAGAGTTCTACAGTCATGTTAGGGTGATCATTTTTTTTAAAAATACATTTTTAAGAAATTGAGTAGAAATTAATTCAAGCTGTCCTCTAGCCAGTATTATACAAGGAGGCTTGAGTATAAAATGAAAAATGGAGAAAGACGCAGAAAATGTCCAAGTTGTGCCCAGTCCCTCCACTGGGATGCAAAGAAGCAAAAATAATATCAACCAGGAGACTAGAAATGAAATGTCTGAGGTCCTTGTCATGCTGATCCAGTTTGTCCACCATGGAAGAAAACACAGCTTTACAGGGAGGGATGGGGCTGTGTGCCCACTGCTGCCTCCTCCTACCAGGTTTAATTGCCCTTCAGGCCCTTTGGATCCCACCTATGGGACTTGCTCCTCCTCAGTAATGACCATTTATCCAGGATCAATATGTCTCTCCTCATTTCATTCATCTTCTGAAGAGTGTCCCTGCTAGCAGCTCACCTTGCCCCAGGAGCCAGGAGGTTTCAGCTGTCCCTGCAGCCAGTCTGAACACTTTTTCTTTCTTTCAGAGAGCCACTCCATGTGGGCTTCTGTGAGCAGCAGCAGCGAGGAAACGATAGAGCCCAACTACAGCAGCATCGAGCAGCTGTTCTGCTTCCCACAGCCAACCCCCAAGGAGAAGACAGCAGCACCAGTGAAGGCAGAGCCGAAGGAGGTGAGGAGGCCCCCCTCATACTTTCGAGTAAAGATCCCTGCAGACAGCTCATCTAATATGAGATATCTTTTTTTTCTTTAATGAAGATCACATTTTTGGACTCCAAGAAAAGTCTCAATTTGAACATATTTTTGAAGCAATTTAAATGGTAAGATATGGCCAGTTTTCGTGACAAAACTTTGAGCAGGTTTTGCAGTATCTGGAAGGTCCTCACGAAATCTGTTCTAGCCAATGTGCTTTGGTGGTCCATGCTACTAAATCATCTGAACATTCCTTATTTTGTCTTACACTGTCTTTAAAATACTGAGTTTAGAGGTTTAATTATGTTTTTACATACAACTTCCCCATTTATTGGCAAAGGTCTTACATCTCCACGTTACAGATAAAGTTGTGGCATGGACTCTTAGGGTGGCTTAGGCTGTGAGACACACCTGGAGGTCAAATCCCTCCTCAAAACAGGGCCAATGGACAAATAAAGAGTTCAACTTTCTTTTAAGGTAAAAAAAAAATGCTCAGAGACAGGATCTCAGCTGCAGGATTCATCTCTGTCCTTGAGATGACCAGGTCATAGCAGGGGTCCGGGTCCTGATTTGGAGTTAATTGTGGGGAGATATCTTTCATTATGGATTGTTGTGACTCTTTACTAGGGAAAGCACAGAGCGCTTGCACAGATAAATGTCTTGGTAGTGTGTGACAGTTGAACAGTGGTCTTTGGTTGATGGCTGGCTCTGCTCCTCCTCCCTGCAGCTCCAATGAAGAGGTGACTGCCATGATCCAGAATGGGGACCGGACCAAGTTTGATGTTGAGGTTCTGAAGCAGTTGCTGAAGCTGCTGCCTGAAAAGCATGAGGTCAGGAGGAAAACAGTACCCTTGGTTCACAGAGCTGAACACAAAGTGCAACCCTACAGTCTTGATTGTTTATTTCTCATTAGATAGAAAACCTGAAGGCCTTCAAAGAAGAGAAATCAAAGCTAGCAAATGCAGATCAGTTTTATCTTCTACTTCTTCAGATTCCCAGGTAAGGTTGTTGGTCATGAACTTCAGCCCAATCTGTTTCTTGATTTATCTCTGGGAAGTTTAAGTTTCTTTATAGGAGCCTCACAGACCAACACTGATGGGTATAACTGGTGGATTCCCCTTCCACCTTGGAGCTATCCCTTTCCCTGTTACCCTTAGATGGAGGGCCCTTCTTGATCCAGCACCTCCTCTCCCTCTGAAGCAGCAGAAGCTGGCCCAGACCCAGGGTCAGACCTACCCAAGGAGGCTCCATAACGTAGTGAAAGGCAGTGCCAAATGCAATGCCAAGAAGGGGAAACTCTTCTCTTTGCCGATCACAGTGCACCAGCAGAATCTACATCCCTGCTAGTCCTCAGGGCAAGCAGCAAGCACCTCCCTCCACAAGCCACACCAGTGGTTTGGTGTGGATGTGGTTGACAGCAGTGTTGTGGGGTGGCAGGGACTTGCTGGTGGTGTGGGAAGAAGGCTGCTGTGCTGGCCAAGATCCCAGTGCCTTTATGCTGTGAATCCATCTCCACCCTTAGCTACCAGCTGCGCATTGAGTGTATGCTCATCTGTGAAGAGACCACCGTCGTGCTGGACATGATTCAGCCCAAAGCTGAAGCCATCCGGAGAGCCTGTGAAGGTATAGATGACCTGAGCTTATTTCTGGATCTGATTTATGACAGGAAGCTTTAACCCCCACAAAACTTCCCTGGAGCTCTGCAGTGTTACTACCCAACCCCCAAAGAATTCTTGTGTGGTCCATTCACTGGTTTGCTGCAGATGAGATGCAACTTTAGGTATTTCCACTGATATTTTAGGTATTGGTCAAAGCCCTTAACAGGACCAAAAATCATTTTTTCTCACCCTTATCCCTCTTTTTCTGCAGCAGATGTATTCCTCTGAAACACTTTGAATGGTGAAGTGCTGGGAGCTTATCAGCCCTTTCAAAGGAGCTGAATTTAGACAGCAGAGCTGGCCCTGCTGCAGCTAATTCATCCATCCAGCATTATTTGCCACATTAAGAACTTCATACAGTAATTTTGTCTGCTGCCAGAAAAGCCTATCCCAAACTTCCCCCAAAAGCAGCAATGCTTTATTATTTCCCTGCCTAGAAATGGAACCAGAAGAAAAAGGTTGTTATTTTGGGTTATAAATTGCTGATGCTCCAGTTTGGTGAGTACACAGAAAGTTTATGCCATAGATTGTGGCTTCCTGCGGCAGAAACCTTTGGTCTCACTCCTCCGGAGCAGTATGCTCTTCTTGGCACTGTCAAGTGTCACCTGTCCTACAGAGCCAGTTCCCCCAACTCCTGCTGAGGGTTTCTCCAGCTGGCACTACAGCTGTCTGCTGGGATAAATTGAAGCTTCCCCCAAAGTGACTTCCCAGCAGCCCAGTTCTTTTGGAGCTGTTCCTGCCTCAAAGCTGAGTGCTTCAGGAAGCACAGCACTGCAGCACCCTGTCGTAAGAGCAAGGGCAGGGACTGTACTCTTCATGCCTGGTCAATAATCACCTCTACCATGCGAGACCAGGAACAGGGCGAGTGTGTCTGGTTTTAGCAGCTGGCAGGTGATCATAGGGCAGTCAGAACTGGCTCCACTGCACAGCTAAATGGCGTTGGCAAGATTAAATTTGCAGCCCAGTTACCCTTGCCCATACTGGGGCACTTCCAAGGAAGGCAGCACCTTGATTGCTGTTAGTGAGGAGGGTCTAACTCCAGGTTATTTGCCATTAGGAAATGAGAGACCAGATGTAAAGAAACATAAGTCAACAAAAACTTTTACAACCCATGGAATTGAATCTACATAGAATCAGTTTCTCTGCAGGTTGGGCATTGGGCTGCAAAGCCAAAATACCAAATTTGATTTAGTGGAATTCAATGCAGTTTAGGAAATGTTCTGGTGTAACAGAGGCTTTTTGCTTAAAAGTCCCTTATGTTTTTCAGACCTTCTGACCAGTCATCGCCTGCCAGTCTTTTGTCAACTGATTCTCAAAGTTGGAAACTTCCTGAACTACGTAAGGAATTTTTTTGTCTTCTCCTCCCCCCATTACAGTCTGTGAATGATCTCCTTTAGGATTGTAATTTGGATGGACAGAGGAGTTATATCTGCTTTCTTTCTCTCTTGTAGGGAAGTCACACAGGCAATGCCGATGGGTTTAAAATCAGCACTTTACTCAAACTAACAGAAACCAAAGCAAACCAAACCCGCATTACACTGCTCCACCATATTCTGGAGGTACCACTGCCAAGTCCTGCACAGTAGGGAAGAGGGAGGGTTTTATCACAGATGAAACATTTCTCTTACTCTACTGTTGGTTAATGCCACATGCTCATACTCACATCCTCCCTGGCAAGCCCCAGAGTGTCATAAGTCAGGAGCATTTGAATCACTTTGGTGACTCTGGTGGAGGCTGCTTGTGGGCACTGTTCCTTATTTTAAGACTTGCTCTGCTTCCCTCCAGCATCTTTTCCAACAGTGTCTGCAACTTCCTTTCACATTTGTGCAATCTGCACATCAGCAGCTGCAAACCACAGAGCACAAAGCTGTCCTGGCTCATCTGTACCCATTCAGCCTTTCTGCCTTTCCATGGACTCTCCCTTTTCCTCCAGACTATGCTCAGGCTTTTCATGCTTCCCTCCAAGCCCCCATGGCTTTCCTATTCCCTGCAATGCTGTTTTTATCTTTTTTCTCCATGCTCTGCTCTGCCACCTTCATTCATCAATGTCCCTCAGTTTCAGTTATGCATCCTCAAGCCCTGCTTTAGTTGGTAGTAGTTTCAGCAAGGACAGCTGTGAAAGTAAAGAATGCAAATAAGATTCAAGGCCTTTTAGTACCCTTCTGGGACCGTAGGAAGTGTCAGATTGCATCAAACCACAGTCCTGCCTCCCTTCATGCTGAAGAAGAGCCCAGCTTTGCTTTGAACTATGATTGTTTCTCGCAGTTCAGCACTCTTCTATGTTTTTATAGCCAGGGGAAATGCCTTTGCTCTCTGAATGTGCAAACTACAGACAGGGGGGCAGTAGCAGAACACAGTACAGTCATCCTTCCTGGACACTTCTGTCCATGTGTCTTCCCCCCAGCTTCCCCTCAGCTCCTGCCACACACCAAATAACACTTCTTTCTCTCTTCCTCTTCAGGAAGTAGAAAACAGCCACAAGGACCTACTGGAACTGCCAAAGGATCTTGAATATGTTTCAAAAGCAGCAGGGTAAAATTGTGTGTCACTTCCTTTAAATTAAAAACAAAAATAAATCCCATGCACATCAACAATGTACCAGAAATTAAGACACACACAGCTGGTATAGCAGATTAAGAAGATGGCATCTTACATAGTTTTAACTGAAAGATTTGTTTGATGAATGTTGAAAGCCCTTTAATATATAATAATTCTACTACAGCTGGCAACACTTAGGGCTGAAATTTGCAGAGCAGTCAGTTAAAATTGCCTCCCAGACCCTTCTGAAATCTGCACTGCCTTTGTGGTGGCAGGAGCTGGTGAAGGCCAGCTACCCAGAAGCATTTCTGAAGTACCTCCAGGCAGGGAAAGTGAGCTAATGCTGAGCACGGCGGGTGGAGAACAGCCTTTTGTTTTGGCATTCATTTATCCAGTACACAAAGCTGTAAGTAGGCCTGGCAGCCTTTCCATAAGTACTGTGGAGGGAAGCTGTTTTCCATGAGCTTGGAGTGTATAGAGAGTTCAGAGCACAGGGTTCAGTTCAGTGAAGTGGTGGGAAGCAGAGGCATGGCCAAACCACCAGCTCAGACTTGTCCACTCCTTGGTCAGTTCAAGATGCTGGAGTGTCAGCTAATGGCAGGGTTCTTTGTGATTTCAGAATCAATCTTGATATTATACGCACGGAGTCCGGTACCAATTTAAAGAAGTTGCTGGAGCTTCAGCGGAAAGTCTTATCATCAAATGAGGATGTGAAACAACAGTATGAGAAACCCATCCAGGTCAGTAATGGAGCTGCCTTAGATCTCCCCCATTACAGAGAGGTGGTGCATGGTACATCTGCAGCTGAGGAGCCTCATGAGAGGGGAGAAAGTACTGCCACAAAACATGCTCTCAGATTTGGAAATAGGCTGCAATGCCACACAACCCAAATGTGCATTTGCCAGCTGCACCCCAAGCCTAGATACCTTTGGTGATGCCATTTCTTAGGATGCGCGCCCCAACTGCTCTGTCCACGCTTTTGTGTGACTCCTCACTTTAAGTGAAGATGTTCACCCTCTGTGTGGATCACCAGAGTCAAGCCCTTTGCTTGGGATTAAGCTTTGCATGGAGCTTTCCGTGTCTTGCTCAAGCTACCCCTGTAAACAGGCACAGCACAGTTGCCAAGAGTAAAGATCATCTGCAAATCTTAATTTCTTCCCACCTGCTTCCCAAAACTTCTGCTGCAGTTAAAAGCATCAGAGTCCTGCTCCAAGCTCTTACATCCTTTGTCTGTGAGTGCACTTCACTCAGTGTCCTCTGGATGGTGTTTTACTGTGTGCATTTAATGCATTTCAGGACAGCATCGATGCCTCCAGAAAGCTGGAAGAAGAATTTGAAACCATTGAAAAGAAGAGAGAAGAACTTGCAAATTATCTCTGTGAAGACCCAAGCAAGTTGTCCTTAGAGGACATATTTAGCATCATGAAGACCTTCAGAGATCTCTTCATCCGAGCCCTGAAGGTTGGCATCTGCACACAGGATGCTGAGCATCCCTAGTGCTGGTAGCTGCCTCCACTCCGAGGGACAGGGGTGGGATGGGCACCCGAATCCAGGGCAGGAACCTGGTTACAGCATCCTCCTTTTGGCACTTGGCATGAGGTCCCCCAGTGAAGCGGTGTCTGATCCCTCCTCCACTGCATCCTCATGCGATTCTGGTGCTGCTGGGCCTGGCCCAGTCACTGTGAATTTTGGTGCAATTTTAGCTGCAGAGTTACAAGGATGCTTTTGGGCCAAGTGTGCAAGTTTTAGAGGAAGGGGCTTAGAAAACTTAACGCTTTGCTCCAGCCTGAGCAAACAGACTCAGAAAGGGGATATGTAGTAAGAAAGCCACCTGTTTGGAGAAAACTGTGGCTTCAGTATTTCCTCTACCTCAGCTAGAGGTCAGGCAGGTGAGCACACTGCAGGTAGCTGTGTGAGGCATATCACCACTGACACCTCTAACTGGGATGTGGCAGAGTCCTGGTCAAGTCTGCAGTCCACTCTCACCATCTTGGTAAGACAGCCCTTATTCCCGATGTCCATTTTATTTATTGCACAGGATGAGGCCAGAATTTCTCTTCCTTCATCTATAGATCTCCTTTCTCTTCATCAGCTTCTCTAGCAGACATTTACCCAACCTTCTCACATCCCTGTTACCTCACTGCAGGAAAACAAGGACAGAAAGGAGCAAGCTGCCAAAGCAGAGAAGAGGAAAAAACAGCTAGAAGAGGAAGAGGGGAAGAGACAGAAGGGAGAAAATGGAAAAGTCAGTGAGTATCTGAAATGGCTTCAAAAAATAGAGATGGAGCCATAGGAGCTCTTTGCTGGTCCTGCTTTAATGGCCCAGTAGTGGTAATTTATTTTGTGGGTTTCTAGGTGCTGGCTGACTAAAGGCTTTTAGGTGTCTTACAGCCATAGCTAAGAATTGACTTTCCACAGTTGCAGCTGGGCAGAGAAGTTAATTTTAGGTTTGCTGACTGAACAGCAAAGAAGAAAAAACACCACAAATTAAATATTTCAGTTAACTTTTCAGTTTCTAAACATAACTTTTGAATCCCAAATCTAAAAAGAAATATTTGACTTATCCCCCATCCAAGGTCCCCATATACACTTGAATAGTCTCTCTTTACCACAGTTGATCCAAAAATCTTGCATGTTACTTAAATATGCCTTCTTCTGGATGAAAATGAAAGACTGAAAAATATAATTGAAAGAAGCTGAGAGGAAAGAAAAATCAAAACTGTTTTCCCTCCAAAAAAAAAAAAATGGTTCCCAACAACATCAACAGCAAAGAGGGAGTATTTCAAGGTCATGGTACAACCAGGGACGTGCCCAGGCAGAGCTGGTGCCGCTGGTGCCAGGCTGTAGCACCAAGACTTGGGAGCAAATCCCTTGTCTTCAGCCAGGATACGCTGCTGTGGGACCACAGAGCACGGGCTGCTCCCAGGCGCGGTGTAGGTGCCTTACTCTTGCCCAGTGGTTGCTTGTACTGGGACAGCAGTAGCCAGCTCCAGCAGCAGCATCACTGCAGTCTCCTCCTGCCCCGTCTCGTGGGCACATTTAACACCCATCTCTCTCTCGCCCCCAGTCAAGAAGGGGTTGATGAAGCAGGAGGAGGTGTGTGTCATTGATGCCCTGCTTGCCGACATAAGGAAAGGGTTCACGCTGAGAAAGACAAAGAACAGACACGAATCAGATGCAGTTCCTAAACCCTTGTCTGCGGAGAGCCCGGAGGAGAGCCAGTCCGGTAAGGACACAGACCTGACTGTACCTGCAGCTATTCATTCCCATCTGCCTCTGAGCCTGAGCCAAGCACACACCAGCAAGAAGCCTTTGTGTTTGCATTTGGAGCATTTTATTTAAGAAGGCTTTGCAGCCAGTGCCGAGGAGAAGAGGAGCAGAGAGCCTTCAGCTGTTGCTAGCCAAGTCTGTCACAAAATTAGCAGGAATTTGGAGCATTTGCATGTGTGCTCATAAACCCTCTGAGATGCTTGACCCACGTGTCAGCCGTGGCACCATGCTGATAGGGCACCCCCACACAAGTCCCCTCCATGCTCTCAAGTCTCAGTAGCACAGCATGTTTCTGCCTTGGAGACTGCTGCATCCCATCTTAGTCTGTACTTGGGAGTCTGAAGAAACCCTTTAAAAAATATAAGAAACCCTGTTTGCAGAAGTACCCAAGTCCTTTAAGTGCTTGTGAGGAGAGAGCCCATGGGTTTAGCTTTTCTTTGGTCTCTTGACCTCAGCGTCAGTGCATGTTGGGTGAGTCCAAGGACATTGGTCTATCCATGGCTCTCCTAGACCTGCTCTGCAAGCGCAGTTAAGGCTGGCTAATGGGCAGCCTTGAAATCCTCACACAGCCGAGCCAGCAGTCCAGCCTGGTCCAGGACCTCACAGGTGGGTTCCTGACATAGACTTTCAGGCTCCCTTGCAAGTCCAGGAGCTTCCATGGAAATCAGCCAGTTTGCAGCAAAGACACATTAACACCTGCTGAAAACAAAGCAGGGGCTTTGCTGAGCTGGAGCCGGGGAGTCCAGCCAGGGTGACCACATGGGTATAAAGAGGGGACGTACAGAGAGGATGAACTGGTGCTGCCTCTGCATAGCTGCTTTAGGATCAGTGTTCTCTCCACAGGCAGCTGTAACCTGTAACCTCTGCAGAGCAGGTGCGTCTTGGTTGATCGCTGGTGAAACTGCAGCTGTGGCTGATTGTGTGTTTTCTGTTTGAAGGAAAGAGCATAAAGGATCCACAAGCAGCAGGGGAGCAGATCGATGACAAGACCAAGCAAAACAAGGATATTCATCCCTCAGAAAGCGCTCCTCCCTCAACCACTGCCCCAATGGAGACTGGTGGAGATGTTACAAACACTTCAGCTTCAGGCCAGGTCCTACCCAAAAACAATGCTGGAGGAAGTTTGCCACTGGAGTCTGAGACCAAAAGCCCTTCAGTGAGTATGGTGGAAGCTGATGGAGCCAGTCAGACCATGCCGGGCCCTGGGATGGAGCAGGCAAACAACGTGGAAAGCCTCCAGCCCAGCACAAAGAGCGGTTCCATTGCCTTCTCTGTGGTTGACATAGGCACAAGGATAAGCTTTGTGAGCAGCAGTTCAGCCTCTGCTCTGAGAGACCAGCTCAGCTGGACTAACGGGTCCATGTCAGGAGGCCAGGACAAGGAATGCCCAACTGATGGCTCAGAGAATGCTCAGTCTGCTCCCTGCAATAAGGCTCAGCAGGCAGAGTCAAAAGAGATGACAAAGGAAAATGAAGACCCTGGTACAGACTCGCTGCTGGACACCTCTCAAGACAAGTCCTTCTCAGAGGAGCCAGCCACCGACTCCTCTTGTTCAGCAACACTTCCCCCAGAGCAAACTCACACCGACAGGGAAAAGCAGAGGCCATCAGGGAAACGGAAGAAGAAGAAGAGGCACAGCAAAAGCTACTCAGGTAGCCTATTTTATAAATAGCTCTTGGGGACTGACTTAAATGTGGGAGGCTTCCTGATATATTTGTATACACCTGTTCCTTTCCACATCAAGGCCCAATGCCCCCTGCCCCTAGAGTCACACTGTTTCGTGGAGCTATTATATTTTTTAAACCTGGAAGAGCTTTAAAAAGAAAAACACAAGCATTGCTCATTCTGGTGACATGTATAAGTAGTTTATAAAGGAGTAATGATGAATCAATAATTAAAAAGCCCATTACACATACGCAGTAAAGATGGCAATAAGCACATCTGTCAAGTGTGCTAAAGACAGCTACAAGGCACGGTTATGTGCAAACAGGAGCTCCATTAGGCTCCAGAGCAGTGATTAAGAGCAGTTAATACCGGGTACTTAATCAGCGATCACCCCCTCTGAACTACTTATGATCATATGAAAGTAGCAACATCAATGCTGTCTTGGGGTTGTTTGGTTTTTCCCCTCATTGCAACAGCACTTTGCCTGACAACCTGCCCCAAGGGTACTTTAGGTGGTTTCTAAACATCAGGCCCTCAAACCATCACTGCAGAGGGAGGGGGGAAAGGTCAGTCATTAAAAAAGAACATCTTGCTGGCCCTGCTGGGGATGGGAGGGAGCTTGGCTGCTGGAGCCACACAGGCCCCCTCTTCATACCAAAAGTCCTCAGCCAGTCCCAAACCTGGGAAAAATGTCCAAGTCCTTTAGATCTTACCACCCTTGGGTGGGTACCTTAATCCCAAACTGGAGATGCCTCGTAGGGAAGACAGATTGGTCTGTCAGCCTTTAGAACAATACAGTATACTTTCCAAAGCCTGTTTTCTGCAAGATCCTGGGGTCAAACAAACAGACAGGAAAATGGAAAAGTCTTTTAATCAATAATTAATGTTTTTCCAAGGAAGGTGGAGGAGAAAGACAGCATAGGTTGAGCAGATACCACAGAGGGGCTTACCCTTTTAAATGCAGCATGCCCCCAGGGTTGTAGTTATTTACATTTCTGAACATGCTACTTTCCCCTAGTTAAAAACAAGCCACAAACCAGAAATTATTTCCTAGAACAGTGGTTCCCAAACTTGCTTCTCAGGAGGAGCAGAAGCTGGAGCCATGGGAGCATCCAATGCTCCCAGTCCTGGCAATGCTTTCCTGAGACCTGAAATTAGGACTTCTGGCTTAAGAACTGATCCCACCCTGCAAAAGCCACAGGGTTCCCTGGGCATCCAGGGTTGGCATCAAGGGGGTTAGAACTAGATGAGCTTTAAGGTCCCTTCCAACCCAAACCATTCAAAGATTCTCTGTTCTTAGGAACCTCTCTGCTACTAGACAGTATTTTCATCATAAAAAGTTCCCTGTTGTTACCTTTGGTTTGCCATGATCAAATGTTTAGTGTCTCTCTTTTGTTCAAAAGCAGAGGTTGAGACTGACACTGGAGATAATAAAACAAAAAAAGATTGTGTGGCACAATGAGGTATGTAAACTCACAAAGGTGTTCTTTTGTGAACTAACCACAGCATTGGGACTTCACAGACCTAATCAGTATTCAGCATATCACCTAAGCTTTTTGTCTTTCCGTCTAATCACAAACACACGTGAAATAAATTTGTTACTCTGATTTTTACTCTCCAGGGTGTTGATCTTGTGTTGAGTGGAGTCAGTGCTGATCTCCATTTGACACAGGGTCACAGCCCACATGTTTGTCCTCTGTGTCAGCAGCAGCCAAACTGCTTTTCCCTGCAGATAATTAAAAGCCATTATTCTAACGAAACAATCAAACTTCATGTGATGAACAAAGTCCTTGCTTTGATCACATTATTTTCTCAAAAACTGTAAAAATGCAATTTCAGTACCTACCTCCAGCAAAGAACATTTGGTTTGCTTGTGGGTAACCCTTTCTATAGCACCATTTAGATATGGGTATCTGGAAAAGGGAATAAAACACTGGACCCAGTGACAAATATTAGTTGGGGCAAGATACCATCTCCCACTCAAAGCTAAATTCACCTCCAGAGCTGCACACAAGTTCCCTGCATCCATTGCACTGATGCTGGCAACATACGGTTGCCCCTCAAAAAGAGTCCCAGGATGAGACTTTCATTTGCAAAACTTTGCCTGTTTTTACAGCAAGTGGAAAGAAAAGCAAGAAAAATAAACATCTGAAACACCCACTGTACTGAAATTGCATAGTTACGCATTGTCCTTTCCATGCTGATGAGCATCTCTTATGAACTAAATCAATATTATCAAATCGCTCTTTGTCTCGTTTCTTGAAAGGAATGTATTTATTCTCCAGCATCCCCAGTTCCCTGGGGCTGGGAGCCCAGCTGGGAGCCCTGCTCCTGCACAGAGACAGGAGGAATCTGTGCAGGATTTCCCCACAGGACTGCTTTTGTTCCTGCACCTGGAGCATCATTGCTAGCAAGAGAAAATGGGATATACATTGGGTAGTTACAGTCCTGACTACTCCTGCCCTCCTCTTGGCCCTTTCCTTGCAGTACCACAGGATTACATCAAGTGGAAGTAGCTGTGTAGGTTTAAAAATCCTAAGGAAGATTTCCTGCAAGAACAGAAAACAGTAGCAATGAAGCATAGGTGAGAAGTGTGCCAGGACCAGTGGACATGCTGCAGTGGGAGGGCAGCTGGAACCATGACTTAAGCTTAACTCAAATTTATTTTCTTTTTAAGCATACAGGCTTAGAAAAATTCGTATTTGAAAAAAATATATGAAGCACAGACAGTTTTGCTTTGTCCTAGGAAGACGTAGGAACACAACACAGAGGAACGCATGCGCATACAGTACCTTTATGAAGTGAGCAAGTCAGGCAGGAGTTTCAGTGCATCCTTGGAATGCAGTACCTGGCATTGCACCAGCAGAGCCTGCCTGGGCTTTGATGCCAGGAGGGCAGAGATGAGCTGCGCCTTGAAACCTGCACTTTTCTTTTTCCTCTTCTTTTGTCTTCATGTCACATGGCAAGGTCAGCAAAAACAAAAACCCATTTGCTAGTCTTAATCTCCTGCCACAGAGCTTCCCTTCCCAAATGCAGCTTGTGTCTGTCCCTCTTGATATGACAGACTCAGCAAGCTTAGAGTGCTCCCAATCAATATTTTTTCCTAGGATCTTCCATCTGATTTTTTTTTTTCATGTTTTGTTCCAAGCACACATGGTCTGTTCAGGTCACCACTAGTACTCTTTTGATATAGGATATTTCTCTCTCTGGTGGATTTTCTGGATGTGGAAGCTGATGGGTCTCAGTGAAGCCACAGGAATCTTCCTTCTTGTGCAGATCCAGCTGCAGGGATCAAGACTCAAACCACTTACGAGTTTTTAGAGCTTCCCTAACAGCAGCAGAGGGCAGGAACAGCCTGTGACTCTGTGATAATATTTCAGAGCAGTAAAAGCCTGTAATCAGCTACTGAGTTCTTGCCTCACCTTGACCATATCTTGTTATGCAGCAATTTCTGTAATAATGTTAATGTCTTTAAATGTCAGCTTTTACACCGAAAGAGTGGTATCCCACATTATCTTCATGTTCTTACATGGTCTAGCTGTTTCTCCTCTGGAATCAAGGCACTGGTGGTCACACTGTTTGCACTCTGGTAACATCTCAACTAATTTCCAACCAAGTCCAGAAAGAGCTTGAAGAACCATTTGATAAAGGTGACAGTAAAACAGAGGAGGGACTGTACAAACACCTGAACTCAGGAGAGCTGCTCTTTGAGTTTGCCTGCCTGTCCTCCCATCTGTATGTCACTTGGAATGGTTAGGGGAAAGAAAAGCCTTGAAAGCACAAGTCCATGAGCAACTGGGCTTCAGCAATTTCCCTGCTCACAAATCTACTTGATTAATTCCCTAGAAAATAAAAGAAAAACCAAACTGGGAGCACAGACCAGCTCAGACACCTGGTGAGGAGGGAGGGAAGGGGCAGAAGAGCAGCTATGACATGCACATGGCACAGTGGCACATCAACCTTCCCCTGCAAAGACACAGAAGGGCTTGAGAGTCCAGGTTTTCCTTTAATTCTTGAGGGACAGATGCTTCACCTCCCCTTCTGCAGACCCAGTATTGTCTGTGGGCAGTTTTTAAATGGACTATGAGAATGTCATCAATCTAATGCTCATCTTCCTGCTAGGCCTTTGCCTTCATGTCTGCCTTTAGAAATGGTATTTGTTCAGTTATGGAGTGAGACAGGCTCTTAAAAGTGACAGTGTGCTGCCCCATCCTTCTGACAGTCCTGCTAAATGCTCTAGATTTAGTAAGTTCAGCAATTTAATATCTAGAAGGATATATGTTACTGGACTAAACTTAAAACCGAAGTTGCCTAAACTCTTGAACATCAGGATTGGTCCTGGAAACATGAGGTTTTTATTAAGTACATCAAACTACCTCTTTTTAGGTTATCCAAGGAACAGATAAAACTGATTTCCCTAGTAGCACCTCAACCATTAGATACACATGCATGCAAAAACATACCACTTTTGTTCATAGTTGCAAATAATTTGCATTTCTCCCTCTTCCTGCAGGTGTCACAGCAAGGCAGAAGGTATGAGAGAACCTGGAGTGCTGCCAGCTTCTGAGACTCCAGGTTCTGCATCAATGAAATGCCATCATGGACAACTTCTGCCCCACCAAGACCCACTGCTCCTGATGCAAGCCGTTCACTCCCCTCCCCAGGACCTAAAGAGCCTCCCCAGAGAGTTTGGACCCCTCAGCCTGTGCCTTGCACTGGGCACCTGTGGGGGCAGGAGATGGTTCTGTGTACAGTGGCAGTGAACTGGTCAGACCTGTCATCTGCTGTCCTGGAAGCCAAGTCTTTCAACCTGCTCTTAGGCCAAACTCCTCTTGAAATGACAGCTGAGTGTGGCCCAAGAACAGACTGCAGTGTTTAGCCCTCAGAGAAGTGTTAAGAACAGCAGTGCCTCAGCTAAATTAAGGGCATAAATTCAGCAGTGGCTGTACCCTCACGGGTGGAGGTGTGTTAACTCATCGCCCACTGACGATTTATATTGGACCAGATCCAAGACCCAGATTAGACAGATGTATTTTTACTCTCAATCACTTAAAGCAAGGGAAATCGGTTACAGGGAAAAAAAGTAAAAGAAAAAGGATGTCTTTTAGTAAGCATATGGCCATATAAACAGTGTCTGGTTCCTACATGATGCTTATGTGCAATTAAGTTGAAGCGCATCAGTAGTCTTGTCACACACACTGATGCATCCATCAGCTTTTGGGGAACCAGGGCCCTGGTGTCTCTTACTAAAGCAAAAGGAAGAGGTTTTCCAGAGTGCTCTATTGGACACATTCTCAGCTTATCCTTTAGTAAATCTCTGGGTTTGACTTCCATTGTGAGCTGCTTGTACTCAAGAGTCTATGTCCAAGCTGCAGAATGTGTTGAATCATGTTACTTTGGCTTTAAAACTGGGACTGTGCAGTATTGTGTTTTCAAAATTCAGAGCTTTATTTCTCAAGTTTTGTAATAACACTGTATAATAATTTTGTACATAGCTGTCCATTTAAAATGATCTATGTTTGTTGAATCTATGGTGTGATATGTGCTGAAACATAAATCCAGTGGAAGAGCTGGGTACATTTCAGAATTGTTCACTTACATGGTAACTCACTGTGGCTAAACTAATGTGCAGGCTAAAGCTTATTTTGCTTTGCTTAATAGGACCTGTAATGTCCTTGTAATACTGAAAACTTAGAAGTGAAACCAAGAATTAAATCACTGGTTTTCTTTAACCAAGGCATCACTATGAGCATACTGAGAATTGGTCAACAGAAGCAGAGATGAGTTGAGAACAGACATGTGGGCAGGTTCAGTGCAGGAGATCCTGCGGAGTAGCACATCCTCATTGCAACAGAAAACCCATTCCTGCTGGCAGAAGCAGGCATTCCCTGTAGAACCATGTCCCCAGCCCAGCTTTGATTTGCAGGACTGTCTCTATCACATCTACAGGCTTCCCCTTTTTTCCCCTTTTCCAGTCTCAGAGCACATCACCCAAGCACCATCCTTTTGCTATTCAATCTAGTTCCATTGCCCCCAGATTAGACTCTAAGCTGCAAAAACCTGAGTATTAAACACTTTCTCCCGGCAGCTTTGCAACCTGCATGTTTCCAGCCAGAGCTTGCAGCCCAGGCTAGCAGTGCACAGCCAGCCTCCTCACCACCCCACTGTTTATCAACAGGAACAACATCATTTGGAGATGCAGGACTGGGGAACAAACCAGGTTTTCTGGGTATTACCTAGAGAACCTTGCCTGCTGATGCCCCACAGGCTGCTCACTTCAGATGCTACAGCATGTGTCCATTTCTCCGAGTATTTCAGCTTCCCTCATTTCCACCCAGACAGAGCAGCTCATTTCCACAGCTGGAGTTTTTATTACTCTGTGTGCTTACCTTGGCCTTGAAAGAGAGGGTGTTTGGCATTATCTTTCCACTGCTTTCAAGAGTTTACAAAGAAGTGGGTTATTTTGAGCCACTGGAGGCTCTTTGTTCAATAGTCATCTGTAAATTATCTATTCAATCACATCCTAAGCAGCAGACTCAAGCACAACATTTATAATTTATTGCCCCAGAGCAGCTCTGCTTCCATTACAGTGATTACTTAAGAACAGAAGAAAAGAATCAGAGCAGGTCAAAGACTGATATTCAACTGGGATGTGCAGCTTCCCTCCATTTATAAGCTTGAAATAAAGCTCATGATCCTATGGATTTTTCAGTGGTTGCAAGAGCAAATTAATTGTTGGTAAAAAGAATATCACGGCCAATTCAACAGAGCTGTGGTCATTTAGGCCAACAGTGAGTTTAGACCTCAAAATAGAATTCTCGTGGTGTATTACAGCAATGGCACGTGGAGTCTGGTATGTAAACCAGGCTGTGACCACCACAAGCTTCTTGCTGCCAAATAAATGCATATTCTGTAACAGAGCATTGGCTATATGATAAAATGAAAGTATGGGAGAAATCAGCAGAAGTCTTTTCCAAATATTTCACATCAAAAATCAGGTATGTTTAATAAGTTGGATTTTCAGGGTTAGTTTTTTGGGGAGTTTTGGTTGGGTTTTTTTTTATTTCAATACTGAAAATATTTCAAAGTTTAGAATAAAATAAGCATTTGGTGAGTTTCCTTTCTCTGGTGGGGATGGGGAAGACCCATGATTCATGAAAATTCAGCCATCAAAGTCCAATAGTTTACACATAGGATATAAAGCACCTAAGCAATGTAATTGTCAATATGCTTAGTAATAATTACCAATAGTTCTGCTTTTCTGCCAGCTCCCTCAGTACCCTTGGGTGGATCCCATCCAGCCCCATGGATTTGTGAGTGTCTAAGTGGCACAGCAGGTCACTGACCATTTCCTCCTGGATTGTGAGGGGCCGATTCTTCTCTCTTTCCCTGTCTGCCAGCTCAGGGAGTTGGTTGCCCTGAGGATAACCAGTCTTACTGTTAAAGACTGAGGCAAAAAAAGCAGCCTTTTCCTCATCTGTGATGACAGTGTTCCCCTCCACATCCCATAAAGGATGGAGATTCTCCTTGTCCCTCTTTTGTTGGTGGTATATTTATAAAAACACTTCTTATCATCTTTCACAGCAGTGGCCAGATTGAGTTCTAGCTGAACTTTCACCTTCCTAATTTTCTCCCTACATGGCATCTCACCATCCCTGTAAGTGTTCAAGAAATTACTTGATGTGACACTTAGTGCCGTGGTTTAGTTGGCACAGTGGTATTTGGTCAAAGGTTGGACCTGATGATCTTGGAGGTCATTCTCCAACATTAATGAATCTATGAAGAAAAAAAGATATATAAATGGAGCTATATCTAGTTCAGAGCACCACCACAGCGTTGCACTGTACTTGGAGCATGGCTGAAATCTCAAAGATTTGCCAGTATCTTTTGGGCTAAGTGTGCCATTTGGTCCTTTCCTACATTCCATACAACCAAGGAGGCTGAGAAATACCTTCTGTTACAGTTAGAAAGAGGCAGGATAAATTGAAATAAAAATGCATAAGCCTGTTTCAGCAAAATTACCAGTTTCCATTCTGTCTAAAAATAAAGCCTGGATCTATGGCTTCATATTTCTGGTACATAGTGATCAACCAAGTACAACATGCAAGCTTACCCATGCTAGACATCAGCACTGTAGGAGCCCTGGCTCATTCTGTCTTGTGTGGTAATAGTCATGGCCATGAAATATGGGTGAACATGTTAGTCATGAGGTTATGTCCACATACGTGTCTGAAAGCAAATACGGTCATGAACCATTTCCATCAGGAACCACAGTTTGTTTGGTCACCTCACAATCAAAATTGTGGGTAGGATATGATAAACAGCTTTCCCATGTCTAGAAGTGTGACTACAGAGGGTTAAAAATGGGGCAGTGATAGTGACAGGCCTCTCCAGGTGTTTGCAATTACTGCATGGTGTCAATCTTGCAAAATAACCACATGATTTGCAGGATTTGCAATGGAAACGAGGTCCATAGTAAAGAAAAATGTTTCCAACTCCTTGGTTCAGAGCAGTTATCAGACCTTAAATACCAGAGGAGAATTTGATCACTGCAAGTTAATCAACATCATAAGTCAGCTCTGTAAGTAACTCACCCCTTCATCCGTGCTGTGCTAGCACTTAATTCACATTAGGAACTCTCTAATGCTCTCTTTGCTGCAGCATAAACAACTCCTACAAGAGCTGTGTGTGACAATTCACACAGAGCCAGGTGCCGGTAGGAATTAGCAGGAGCCCTGTGTTTCCCTAATGGAGACTTTAGGCAGACTCAGCTTGCATTACTCGAAGTCAGAAGACAAGAATCACTCTGTGGCAGTCAGCTCCTATCAAGTCAGTTTAGATACACTCCCAGCCTGTCAAAGTAGGTTTTTTCTGAGATCAGCAGTCTTTGCTGATGACACCTACATTATTACGGTTATGGTTGGTTTGCCCGGCTCAGGGGATGTGTTTGTCTGGTACTTATGTGGCTTCATACAGCATAAGCTGCTATTAAGTTTAGTCATGAATTAGTGACAATGACCAAATCCATCAGTCAGAATATGTGAAGAAAGTCAAAGGAGAAGCAGAGGCAGCACACGCAAAAAGGGTAACAGGTCTATGAATCTGGTCCTTGTGATCCTTTGAAACCCATAACTTGATTTTGTAATCTAAATGAAACCCTCAGTAGCACACAATTTCCAGGACTGATCCATTGAGACCAACAGGTTTTTCTATACACTTTGCCATGTTTTGTACCTCCATTCATTCAGGTTTTCACAGCTGAATTAGACATAAACTGAGCAGTGATGATGATCCTCTGAAAGAGAGCTTGGACAAAACCATTTCCAGGGTCCTTTCCAACCAATGTTTTTATGATTCTCTATTCAGCAAGAAGCAGATACAAGAGAAGCAGAAAAGATGGGAGTAATAAGAGTGCAGAAACCCTTTCAGGTCTGTATGTTAATCCTCTTTGGTGAACCAGTCTCATACAGAAGAATATGCCCCAGGAGTAGTGACTGCATTCACCGTACCAGCAGTCTGCAAACCCATCCTGAATCACAG
This sequence comes from Rhagologus leucostigma, assembly GCA_013397725.1. Classification (NCBI taxonomy): domain Eukaryota; kingdom Metazoa; phylum Chordata; class Aves; order Passeriformes; genus Rhagologus; species Rhagologus leucostigma. The sequence continues at coordinate 123,688 of VZTD01005876.1, forward strand.
ACAAATGGTTTGTTTTTCTAAAATACCTCCTTAACTGGAGAGACCCCAGGGAGAACAGCATGAGAAGGGGGTTTTCTCCCTCCAAGTGTTTTCAACTGCTCTACCTTGCTAGAGGTCTAGAGGACAGAGAAGAGACCCTGAACTGCTCAAGGCATGTTCTGTGACACACAGTGCTGTCTGCAGAGGTCTGGGTGCAAACCGCAGCACAACTGCATGTGGATCAAATGAGACCCAACACAGCAATCTCTTCAAACCATGACCTATCTCAAGCCTAGCAAACATTCAAAGATTAAAGCTATTATGTCCTGTCTCTAATCTCTTCAGCTATACAAGGCCCAATTGAAGTAACTGTTGACATTTCTTTCAATTTTGAAGAGTTCATCCTTATTCTCTACAAATTCTTCTGCTGATCCTACAACACATCTTCTCCCAGCCTCCCGCTTTTCACAGTCCATCCCCATACTCTATGTACATCTTCCCAAGGTTCCTTGAACTGCCTCATCACTCTGCTGCAGGGCCCAGAAACCAGCAAAGGGGTCTTAGCAGCAGTGCCTCCCAACATCTGCCACCCACAACTGCTGCTGCTGGCCCAGGCTCTTTCTGCAGCAGATCCCAAGGTTCCTGCCTTACCACCAGCTGCCAAAAAGTGGAGCCAGTTCCCTTAGAGGACTTTTTCATTAACTCCATCCCTAGGACAGAGTCCACAAGCATTAAGCATGCACACTTCACAGCCGCATTGCTGCCAGCAGTAAGGGCAGTTATAGAGTAAAAAGTGAGTGCTTTCACTTTGTTTCCAACTTTTTCCAACTGCTTCTGGTTTCCAACAGCTGCCAGCTTTTTGATATGAGAAATGGACACAGAGCAGTAGCTGGATCTTAATAAGGGAGAGGTGGATTGCAAAAACTAAAGAGGGTTTTGACAGAGCACTGAAATGAAATGCCAGCAACTTGGGCTACTGAGATTACTCATTTTCTGCCGCTAGCCTCCTCAGAGGCTGTGGGCAAGCATAGACCCTGTGCCTCAGTTTCTACATCTCTAAAATGGGGGTAATGGCTTCCTTTGAAACACTTTTGACAACCACTGATGAAAAATACCACAAAAGAAATACAATCAGAAATAAGAAAAAAAATTCTATTTTTCCCTTTTCTGGCATTGTGCTTGCAGCCATACTAGAGTCAAAATAAAAGAAGAAGGGAACTTGCAAGGAATTACTGTTTCCCTAAGGCCTTTCTGAACAAAAGTTGCAGAAAAACCTTGAAAACCCCTAGGAATGTATCCGAAAGGAAAAGAGCAAACCTTATAGTAAGAAGATTGCTTGTGCAAGAAAGGATTAAGATCTCCATTTTATCCTTCATCTTATTTTTATCCTTGTAAGAATCATAATCATCAAGAATAAATTACACCTGTTGCAAAGTCAACAGCGAGGAATATTACACCAGGAGCATCTTAATGCAAGTTAGTCCCTGAATCCAAAGCAAAGCACGTAAAGCCCATTGGGAGCTAATGAACAACAGCTTTGTTCTAGTTAGGGAGCAGCTGTCTGCATAAACAAGTGACTAACCCTCTCCCCAGTTGGGTTATACATCCTGCTGCTTAACTCCAGCCATTTGGTAAGAAGTACATCTTCATACCTTCAAAACTATCTTACTCTGCGGATATTGACTCTGTGCTTACACTTTTAGTGGTTACCGTGAATGTGTGAAGGGCACAGTTTTTAAACAACTTCCCTCTCAAGAGAAACCTTTTAGGTATTTATAGAGCACAAGGGGAAATATCAGGTCTTCTGAAAAATTCACTGAAATCCCTGTTTCCAGTATAATAGTGACCAATAAATGAAATTCCTATTTTACAAAACAACATAGCCCCATTTTAGTCCACTAGCAACACAAGCAATGAAAAACTGGGAGTGTTTACATGACCCAAATCACAGAGGTAAGATATTTTTTTAATTTGACTTAAAATTCTAAACCCTATGCCATCAAAATACAGCTTCTCTTTCAAGGCTGATGAGAAGTGTGCCTATTTTTAGCTTGACAGTAATTAGATGGAAATGTGGAAATGAAAGCCTGTATTGTGGTGGTCCTCAAGCATCACCAGCTTTCCCCATAAACCAGCTTTCTGCCAAGATGGTTAGGTGGAGTAGTAGAGTACTGTAAACAGCTTTACAGTTAATTGCAAGTTAACTGATTCAGCTGGATCATCAGAATTGGGCTGGTGTATTGAGTCAGTCTCTGTTCCCTGCCTTGCCTAAGTGGTGCCAGTGCTTCTCTGGCTGCATTGAGATGTGTGTATATTTATGTATGTATTCACCAGGGAGGGGAGGCTGCACTTTCTAAGGAGAAATTTCACACAGAGATTTCTTTTTAAAATATACCCACAAGCTCATTTGAACATTATCAGCAATGTAAGTTACAGCCGCCTTGAAGTTATACCAAAGCTTTAATCTTTTTAAGAGCATGCATTTCTCTACACAGTCTCTAAAGTATAATCTTTGGAGATACATTATTATAAGCCTATTTATCATTCAAAGCATATTAGCTGTTTCTTGCATAGTACTACTTCTTAGTAGTATTTTTAAAAATAAGACTTTCCTTTACACAAACCCTGTAGCAATTTCGATGAGCACTCTGATTTAAAAAAAAGAGCTTCCTAATTAATAATCTTACTGATTCTCCCTATAGCTTAATTAAAATAAACAAGCAGCAGAATTTTAACATGAGCATTTCTAATAAGATTTTTTTTAATCAGCTCATTTTACTCTTAATATTTCTAGCAGAAAGTGGCTTGTTTCTCATTAGGCTTTCTCATTTCTCATTAGGCTTTTTCATAGGGCTGAATCCCTCATTCTGCCTGTTAGGGTAATTACAGACATATGTACAAGTTTACCACAAAGATTGTGAAGTCCTAGAGGGGATACATTAAGTTGTTTACATAAACTAAATGTAAGCCTGCTTTACCTTTGGGGGAACTGCTTATTTGTGGGAAAAAAAAATGGAAACCAACAACAAATTAATTAAACTGCCAAGATGGTTAATATTAATTTTCTATTATAGGCCTTTGACTTAGTTATTTTAACTGGTACCATTTAGTATGTAAATCAAATGTTATTTACTGGTTGATTTAACATTTAATGTTTTTAACGTAAGCCATTCTTACAAATGAAGATTGAAAACAAAAATCAAAAGTTTTATTTCTTTCTTTTGCCTTAGATCCATCGGTTCACAATTTTATGTGGCTGTTGTAAGAGCTGGAGATTGTCATCACTATGAACTAGTAGGTTTCAAAGACAAACTGTTCCAAATTATAGGAGATGCTTTACAGGTATGCTATGGACTAGAGATGCATCAGTTGCAGGTTTTAATGCAGCTCTCTTAATGAGCTTTTTTGTGTTAGTGACTGCCCAAAATTGCTGTCAGGAGGAAGATGGTCATTCATAAGTAATAACCTAGTGCTTTGAGAACATAAACATGGTGTATGTACCAAAAAAATCTCTCATCCTGCACTGCAAACCAAAGTCTCTATCTAGTTAACTCTATTAAAAATGCTGATGCTATTAATGTGTGCTTTGTTAAAGACTGGGATGACAGTCTGGATGACACTGCTCCCCTTTTAGCACATGCTGTTTCTGCCACTTTTGATGGCCATTGCTGTAGAGATTGTAAAGAGAGAAATCACACAGCAGATCTAGCTACTGAGATTAAGTGTCCCAGGGCACTGCTTGTCCACAAGAAATGCAATTGTTTGCAAAAGAAAGGTTTACTCAGTCAAGCAAACAAAGCCAAGCCCTGAGCCAGCAAATGGTCTACTAACTTTGGCAGGTCTGTCTCCATGTTTAAAACTGGGCACACATAGAAGAGGGGACTTCTGCGCAGCCTTTTGCAAGAGGCTCTGGGAGAAACTGTATAGTCTCAAGACAAATATAAAGATTTTGCCTAGATTAAAATTTGGTTTAAGGGCAAAATAAGAAAGACCATCTTACTCGTTTAAATGCTTGCCAGTCATTTCCATGTGTAGTCACAAATACCTAAGCAGCTCACCCTGAATCCTCCTCCTCAGCTGTAGCTTGTTTACTTTATTAGGCTATTCTGAGAGTTTCTCTTTAAATCCCCTGCACCCCTCTGCTCTCAAGGTAAGTTGTGGCAACATGGTCTTTCAGGAATAAGTGCCTGTGTCCCTGCTGTTTGAGATGTCCCCTCTATAGAGCAACTGCAGCAACTTCTGTAGGAGGCTTCCCTTTACCTCTTCATTCACTGCACCAAATGGCTGATCAACAAGTGGGAAGAAACAACCAGGTAGGGATTTACTATGCTTGATAGCATTTGCTTTCTTTTTTTATGTATTACAACAACAATGTAGAAGGATCAAGAGAAGTCAAAAAGGAGCCTTATGGCCAGCAGGACTTTCTTTTCCTGACTTGCCCGGCTGAAAACACCACGAACTGTCGCTTGTAAAGCAGTTAGAAATATTCCTGTTGCTTACCTTAATAGGAAGGTCACTGTTATTTCTGTGTCTCTGTAGGAGTTACCAGTAGAGAGCAGTTGTGAGGAACTTTGCTAATCCACGTACCTCCTTGTTGTCTTGTAGAGCAGGAAAACGGGACCGGGGCAAGCCATGGAGAGTCTGCTATCAAGCATGTACTGCTCAAATCACCACAAAACAGTGTCTAGAAGATCTGTTCCAAAGGTGAACAAATGCATCCAAGTCAATATGGGCTGGGAAGAGGAGAACCCCAGCGCAGACCTGAGCCTTTCTCCAACAACTGGCCTTTCTGGGAAGTCAGAGCCATGTCCAGGGAACACATCACCTTCCCAGAAAGATGTTTCCTCTTCCTCCCAAGGACAGTCTGTCATGCCAGCTCTGCTGCCACAGCTGCCAGCCCCTCCACCCCTACCTCCTGGGTGCAAGGTGCCTCTTCCCCCTGTTTCTGTGCCTGGCATAAATGCCCCATTGCTCCCATCTCCCCAGCCATGCAGCCATCCTGGGTGCAGTCATCTTACCTGTGGATGTGGGGAGCAGCCCCACGCTAAGAAGACACCGGCGCTGAGGATGAAGGTGTTTCACTGGCAGAAGCTCCCCTGTGACGTGGTGAGACGTACGTGCTTGTTTGTAACACTGGCCTGATGGGCTCGTGCACTTTGCAGCCAAAGCCAAGCACTGATGTTGGGGGACTAAGCCTTCACTCATAAGCCAGGTCACGCAGGTGGTCCCATTGCTTGCCCTTGGTCATAACCACAAATAAATATGGAAAGCTGGTCCTTTGCCAGTTAGTGGAGGAAATAGTAGTTCAGGAGAAGCTCTGAACTGAGGCTCTGTGGCTGCTAAAGTTACCTTCTCTTAGCCTGTCATTCTCTATTTGTTACTTGTTAAAGGGGTGTTGTGAGTCTGAACTGATGAAGGTTTTCAAAGCACCCTGAGTGTGTTGAGTGGAAAGATCCTTTGAATGGTCATATTCTGTGGTTCTTCTTAATGAACTCCTGGCACATCACCAGCGAGTGAAGCCTCAGCTGAAACTTTTGCTTTGCTTTTTATTTTCTTGCACAGCCAGAAGATGCATCAGCCAAGATCTGCAGCTGAAAACTCTCATCAGTAGGGCTGGGGAACATGTACCCTCAGGGCAGCCCCCCACTTCATTTCATACTGACTGCAGCCACGTGATTTGTGTGGTGTTTCACACATGCACACAAAAACCCACTAAGAGTCTGTGGTTACCGTGTGCCAAAGAGGCTTGCAAGTCTTGTTTAACTTCCAGCAAAGAGGCTAGAAACATATTTCCATTTTTGCTGCAGTTTTTAATATTCAGTTCACACAACACAGATCTCAGTTGTTCTTCCTTGCTCATCTCCAACACAAGGGGACATACGGGGCAAGAACTTGCTGCTATGATAAAATATATAAACACAGATATGAAAAACCTGAGCCATGGACTGCTTTGTTGTGCAGAGATACAAACTGAGATCCATCCCCAGTGCATTCAGTGTCACTGTTGCAATCTCTCCTAAAGCAAAAGGAGGTGAGATCCTGTGTTATACAAGTTCATGGTTTGAAGTTCTATTTGTTATTTGGATGGCTCCTGATGATTCTGGCAATAATGTTAGGCTTGGGAGTCCTTATCTCTTGCAAAAAGAGATGTTTACCTAATTGGATGCAGCATCCCCAATGTGGGTACCATGATTCTCCAATGTGTAGCTGGTCAGCAATAGCAAAAACAATTTGGAGCAGCCCATTAAGTTCATCTGCTGCCTTCAGCTCAGTGGCAATAGTCTTCCAGGTTTAATTAGGCTTCAAACCTTTGGGATGCTCTCTGTGGGAGCTGTCATTCTTAAATAATTCACATTTGTCCAGGGCTAATGAGCATCATATTTCATTCATCCTCGAAAGTGTTTTCCCTTTTACAAATCACACTGCCTTGAAAGTGCTCCTCAACCTCTGTGGTCCACCTTGTGCTGTTATTCTCTTCCAGAAAGCGGTTCCATATGGGCTGTGATGCCAAACAGCAGCAAGGAGCTTGTAGAACCTAACTACGCAAGCTTGGAGCTTCTTTTCTCTGTCCCACCACCAGCAGCCAAGGAGAAAACGGGGCCAAAAATAAAGAAAACAAAAGAGGTACTTGGGCTGCCCACTTTTTGTAGAGAATGGCAAAATTCTTGGGACTGAAAATCTTATTCATTCTTTATTGCTGTCAATCATTTATTATAAGAAAGTTTGAAATATTTTGATATCCACAGCCTGAAGTTGCCTAAAAAAAAAACCACAGGAGATGTTTAGAATGAAGCAAGTTGAAGTAACTCTGCTGAGGGATATGTCTTCATCTGGGACAGGGAGGACAAGGGAATTTCAATATTAATTCTTATAAATTGGAATAAACAAATCAATTTCCTTCTCTATGCCTTTGCCACTTTCTCTTTCTAAAATAGATCTAATGGCCTGTATTGTTGTCAATTGCTTGGGGTTTGATCAGTGAAAGTTATTGATAATGTTATTACCAAAAAACCCCACGAATCTCGCCCAATAAACAAACAGAAGCTCTAGAAAGTCTGTTGAAACCAAGGTAAATGTATTTCTAGCTGACTGATTTTTTTTTCCTTTTTATAGATCACATTCATAGGCCCAAAGAAAAGTCTCCTTCTGAGTATATTTCTGAAGCAATTTAAGTGGTAAGATTTGGAGACTAACATGAATTACTGATTTGATGTATCTGTGTGTTTATTCAGATATTAAATGAAATTAATTTAGCAGGAATATTTTGCAAGTACTATCTTTCTTTAACAAGAAGTCAACTTTTTTCCCCTTTTTTTCTAATACTGAGATGAGACAGTCTTTTTCCAGACAATTAATATCATTTTTTAAACTGGTATTAAATCTAGAATGGCCTACTAATTCCTAAACAGACAATATTCATCAATAACAGCACAACTATGTGGAAATTTATTTTTCTTTGGCAATATTGACATAAATATCAAGTTCTGGCAGGAACCATTACTGAAGATTGTTAAATGGAAGTTTCAAATCACTTCATTGCTCTTAAAGAGGCATCTCCAGGGGTTCAGATCCAGAATCATATATAGTTTTTATTTGCAGTTTTTCTATAAATAGGAAACAGTTTGAATAATTAAACAAATGGAAATTTACCAACTCATAGCCCTCATGGAGGGGGGGGAAAGGAAAGGAATTTGCACTAGTTTTTGGGAAAATGTCTTTACTCTTAGATGCCCTGAAACCATGGCAGGATGATGATGAATGTTCTGCTCTCTCTCTGCCCTTTGTGTCACGGCCTGTGTTAAAAGGGTTTCAAGAAGAAAATCAGCCAAGAAGTCCCTTTTCATTAAGAATAAATCAGAATCAGTCAGAGGGATGTTTTTAATTACTATTACTCTTTTCCCATAACAAACTGCTTCACAGTGGGGGAGAATAGTGCACAGCCTAATGCAAATGCTATTTCCTCTCCCTGCGTGATTCCCTGGGCAGTGGCTGAGCTCTCCTGAGAGCAGCTGGTGACCGTGGGATCAAAGAGCTGAGCCCCACTGCACTCGTGAGGGATGAGGCCGCTCTGGAGCCGGGTGCTGCCTCTGTTAGCACTGGTGGCCGACGGAGCCCAGCTCTCCAGAGCCCAAACCACAGCAAGCTGGAATGATTTCAAACACATGTTGCCTGCCAACGTTTCAGACAAGGATTTTGGTTAAAACCTTCTGGGAGCCATTGGTTTTATCCTTGTCTTTGCTGCAAACGGTGGAGGAATTCAAATGTAAATATCTTCTCAGTGACACTGGACACCCACAGTAAAAGCAGAGCTTTGGGGTTTGTTGTGTAAATATGATCAAAGGCCAGAAAGCACACCTAAATTATAAGGACTATTGCTTCAGGCTTAAAAGAAAAACCTTTGCATTTTCATATCTCCACTGTACTTTTGAGGACTAAGATCCAAAATGTAATGGGAGGCAAGTGTAGTATGAATTATTTTGGCTGCTCCTGCAGTGCCAGCAGAGAGATTGGGGTCTTTTCTGTTTGCCATGTTACTCCCCCAGAGCTCCACAGCATTTCTCTCCTTCCTGCAGCTCCAATGAGGAGATTGCTGCCATGATTCAGAAAGGGGATAGATCCAAGTTGGATGCTGAGATGCTGAAACAGCTACTTAAACTGCTGCCCGAAGACCAGGAGGTATCTATTAATGTGTCATTCTGGTGGAGTTTAGTGTGTTGTGTGTTCAGGTTGAAAAGTTTGCACTGCCAAAGCAAGCAGCTACGACTGGATCCCACGTCCCTCCGCTGCATCTAGGTCAATGCCATTCCAAGGCAGGGTGGTGGGAAGTCCACTCCAGCAACAGTCCGGCCTCTTCACACAGGGCTTGAGCAAGAGCACGTTGGGAGACTCAGTGCAGGTGTAGACAAGTGCTGCTCTCTATCCTGTTATTTTAATTAGGTGGATGAAGCACTTTAGATTTGTGGACTTAGGTGAATAGAGAGCCTTTCAGAGCAGGTTTCAAAGAGGAGGAAGGGAAAAGACTCATCTTTTTAGAGGGGTTTCTGGGTGTCTGAACATTATAGCTTGCTCAATCCCTGCCTACAGTTCAGGAATTCATCCTAGGGGATGCTGTACAAAGGCAAAAGACCTTCCAGCCAAAACAAAACCTACGTTTGCCCTTGCAAACCAGTTCATTTGTAGAATTTATTGTTCATATGCTTTACTTCCATTGCCTACATAGCAAGTTCAGAACAGCCAGTTTCGTGCCTGTAAGAAGCAACTGGCAGCAGAAATATTTGTGTGGTTATTTTGCTCTTTTATTCTCTGTTAGATAAATAGCCTGAAATCTTGCAAAGAAGAAAAATCACAGCTAGCAAATGCAGATCAGTTTTATCTCCATCTTTTGGAAGTTCCCAGGTAAGCAAAATTTTCCTTGTCTCTTTCCATGAGTGTGGTTCTTATAAGATTTGTCCATAAAAATTAAGGCCTCTGTTTCTTGTGCTAGAGGAATGTTCTTGACATTCCCTCTTCAGGATAAATCGTCTCACTGCTATTTGTAGAGCTCGTTTGAGAAATTTTTCCTTCCCAAAGGCCAGAGAGACTTTCAGACACCTTTGGCAAACTACAGTTAAAATAACCTTGGTATGAAAAAAACCCTTGACTGCTGAACAGCTATTCCCGTCTGGCGTGAAGCTGCAGACTGAATCCTGTCACCAGGCTGCTGATTCACTCCACCCCTGGGCTACAGATTCCAGTTCACCCACTGGAGAGCCCACAAATCCATGAGTGAATCATGGGAGTGCCTGTGCTTTCACCACCTCTCTCCAGTTTTTACCAAGTCAAATGAGGTGCACACAGAGAAATCTTTCTGCTGTTCACAAAAACATGGTGATATGTTATAATTAATAGCAATAGCCCTCCATAAATCTGATCAGTTGCCATGCCACAACCAGAGACCCATTTTTGAAAACGTGGTGGTAAAAATGTGGCTTTTCATTTTCTCAAACTTCTAGCTAGATTTAAAAGTACTTTAGAAAATGTTTTCCTTCCACAACATTAATCCATGATGAGCCATAAATGTCATTAAAGGACATCACTGCCAAAATATTTCAAATTTCTGTTTGGGAAGTTAAAAAGAAGAACTAAAATCCTGGCTAGTGTTGCCCAGGAACTGTAAAAAATTATGGCCTCATTATGCAAGGTAGTCACTGCCAGATGTCAGTCCAGCATTTGTTTCTGAAAGAGGAGATGATAATTGTTTCTAGGACATCTTTGGAAATATCTGTGTTTGATTTATTTATAACCCAGTTCTCATGTCAAAGCATTAAAGAGAACATAAGAATGTTGGTACTGCGCTTTGCCTAAAATGGATGATGCTCTTGCTGAACACAACTCAATTAATCAGGCCTTTGGGGTTTGTTTTCTGTGGTGTTTGCTGTGGTTCTTTTCCACTGATCTCTTTTTAGCTACCAGTTGCGGATTGAATGTATGCTGATTTGTGAGGAAACAAAAATTCTCCTGGAGTGTCTGTGGCCAAAAGCACAAGCCATCAGGACAGCCTGTGAAAGTAAGTACATCAGTGCTGCACCAGTGCCCAGGCTCAGCCACTTTCTTCTACTTGATTAGCATCAGTGGTAGCCTATGCTATAATCTAATCAAAATTAACCTTTTAATTGCTGAATGGGTAGTGAACATCAAAATGATTCTGCAAACTCCTGCTCCTAGAATACATTCTGAAGAATTGCAGTTTGTTCTGTTCTGCTCTGAAGCAGTAGTTCTGCAGAGAAAGAAGGAAATTTCCTTTATCACAGAATCATAGAATGGTTTGGGTTGCGAAAGGGCCTTAAAGATCATCCAGTTCCAACCTCCCTACCATGGGCAGGAGCACCTTTCACAAGACCAGGTTGCTCAGGCCCTACCCAACCTGGCCTTGAACACTTCCAAGGTTCACAGAATCATTTAGGTTGGCAATGATCTCTAAGATCTATGGGTCCAACCTTTGACCCATCAACACCTTATCAACTAGACCTTAGCACTAAGTGCCAAGTTGTATCTTGAACACCTCCAGGAATGGTAACTCCGCCTCCCTGGGCAGTTCATTCCAATGCTTAACAACCCTTTCCGTGAAGAAATTCCTCCTGGTGTCCAATCTGAACCTACGCTGGTGCAGCTTGAGGCTATGTCCTCTCATCCTGTCACTGGGAGAAGAGGCTGAACTCCCCCTGGCTACAACCTTTCAGGGAGTTGTAGAGAGTGGTAAGGTCTTTCCTGAGATGGAGATGTCAGTGCCAGATCCTGTATGAATATAGGTTACATTTTTGTGTGCAGTGGAGATTTTTGTCCATAACAATCAATCAGTTCCAGTTTTTCCTGTAGTGTGCACTGATGCAGTCCAGCTTAGTTCTGTGGTGGAGCAGGACACTGTGACATACCAGAATCTGATTTGGCTGCCAGAAAAGGGCATCCCAGATGATGTTCACCAATACTTCAGGAGACCCCTCCACACAAAACTGGCCCTGGTTTTAGTTTTAAGTTGGCTCTTTCTTGAAGGTGCTCTTGCATTCCAGCTTCAATTCAATGGGTTTAGAGAGTCATTGATCTCCTGTTAAACACACTTAAACTGCAAACTTTGATGTTTGCACATCAAAGCTATAACAAAAACATCAAAAACAGCTATACCTGGATGTCTGATCTCAGTGCTATGGTTACTTTTTACTGGGGTGTAATCACCAGCTCTCTGCAGTCCCATTCTGACATCCCTGTTCCCCCTCTATCCCATTGTGAGGGTCAGTGTTTCTGTTCTAGTTCTGCCAAAAGCTTCTTACCCCAGATTCCCCTGCTAAAATGTGCATCTTTTGATTATTGCTCTCACTAACAATGATAACCTTTTCTTTTCTTAACTAGAATAACATATGCTGGGAATGAGGGCTATAGACTCCCACAAGTTTATACACTTTCTTGTATGTGGTTCTCCCTCATAAGGGAGCTGCAGGGTTGACACATCAATACTCCAAACTTAATGGAAAAACTAGCTTTCCATCTACTTGTAAAGACGAGATCATAATAGAAACTTACTCATTGCACTTCCATTCAGCTGATTTATTTCTGTACTGGTATTTTTCCAAACCCATAACAATGGCTTAACATAATATTGGATGAAAATTTTGTTACCATCACTGTCAAACCTAAGGAAAATCCTATTTCAGATAATTTAATTCAATTTATTGAAAATGTCTCTCTTCTTATTCTTTAGCAATTCTTACCAGTCACCGACTGCCAGTTTTCTGCCAATTGATTCTTAAAGTTGGAAACTTTCTGAACTATGTAAGTAAATGATTTCTTTATTTGTTGTATTCTAAAGATAACAGAAAAAACAATGCAAAACTTGAAAACTGATGAAAGGAACTTTTTTCTGTATCTTCTAGGGGCATCACACTGGGGATGCTGGAGGTTTTAAAATTAGTGCCTTGCTCAAACTAACAGAAACAAAAGCAAACCAAAGCCACATTACTCTGCTTCACCATATTCTGGAGGTACAACAAAACTGAGAAATTAATCCTGTGTGCATTATTCTCAAATATTAATTCCCCAGAAGCTAAAGGGCTTTTACCTAAGTAATGCCCCACTATAGGTACCTGGAGGGTGAACCTCTGTGCCAGAAATACCATGAAAACTTTTCCACGGCTCTCTGTGCAGATGGGATCAAATCCATATACAGTAATATTTAGAGAGGTAACGCTAGGTTTCCTTCCTCAAGTTCACTTGACATGTCTGCTTGCTGTTTTCTTTCTCTTCTTCTCCAACTGCTCTCTTGTGTTGACACATATCCCAAATGCATCTGTCAAATGAAATTTATTTTTGTGGTATGAAGACAAAATCTCAGGTCAGCCTGCACGCTGTGGCAGCCCATGGGATGTCAGCATGAGCACTTAAAATGAGTCTTTTCCTTTCTTTTTAACTCTCTGTGGATGCCAACATGAGAAAAAGAATGAACAAGACTAAATTTATCCCTACACTTATAAGAATGAAACTGAAGTGTTAATTTTTCAGTCCTGATGTTGCCCAGCTGAAAAACTTTCATACTCTTTGACTGCCTGTATAAGATAACCATTTTTTCCCTTCAATTTTAGGAGGTTGAAAAAAACCACACAGATCTGCTGCAGCTTCCCAGAGATCTTGACTTTGTTTCCAAGGCAGCGGGGTAGGACATTATTGTTTGTTTTTGTCATGTATGAATTGCCAACCTCTTTAAAGCCAACAAAGAGCTGAGTCATTTTATGGTGGTGTAATAAGGTCACAGGATTTCTTTGCTGTGGGACAGAGTGGTTCCCTTCAACACCAAACAGTGTTGAGATTTATAATTCAACCTGGTCACTAACCTGGTTGCTGCCCAACTTTTGGGTGGGGCTCAGTGTGATTTTTCTTTCTGTGGATCCAGTACCACCTTAGAAGAAAACTGCGTAGATAGTGAATTTCCCTTATTTTCAAGGACCAGATACTTCTTCCACACATTGCAGTAGAAACATATCTTCCCTGAAGTTTCTCAGTCAGCCCAAGAAGTGTTTGGACAATATTTTTGGGGCACGTGGTGTGACTCTTGGGGATGGTACTGTGCAGGGCCAGGAGTTGGATTCGATGATCCTTGTGGGTCCCTTCCAATTCAGCACATTCTGTGATTTTTAGGTGAAAGCCCATCAGGAGGTACAGAGCTCATGTAAGGAGGGAATGATTGGGGTGATTTACTGGCAACTGGAGGACCTTAGGACTCCCTGAGTTGAGTATCAGCACATTACTAATATACGCGTGTAGAAAGAAAAAACAAGTTTCTGGAGACTTTTGACTTTCTCCCATGGGCCTGAAAGCCTCATGAGTCTGTCACCAACCCTTTCTGTTTAGCTCAAAGGAATCACATGGAGATATGTTCAATTACATTAATCAGAATCCACATTTGTAGCACCAGGATTAACATTTTTTAATCCTGTTAGGAATTCAGAGGATTCACAGAAACCTTATTGTGATTTAGGTTTCCCTGTAACTCAAAGAAGGAGTAACTTTTAAATCTGTAGATGGATTGACATTTATTATGCAGCTGCTAAATAATTTTTTTTAAGTATTTTACTTGTGTAATTAAACAGAAAAATGCTATGGCTTTTGTGAGTTATCTTTGCAGAAGCTAATGTGAATGTTGTTTTGAACTGTGAATTTCTTTTTGGATTGTGTCATAATAGAAATACTTTTCTTAACTGAAACTAGATGTTGCTGGCCAAGGATATAAATGCACTCCTTGTATAAAGTAATTGCCCTCTAGTTTAGTCAAACTCTCAAACTTACAAAATTGATTTACTAATCAACCTGTGGAGAACTGTGCACGGTGCAAATCTTGCAAGGGACTCTCCTAATGCTGCTCACATCTGGATGCACCGTGAAACACCAAGACAGGTTTTGCTGATTCAGCAAATTTTGTCTGGCCCAGAGAGTAGCTCAGAACTACAGAAGATGTTGGTTTGGCAGTGGTTGTGTTTGGATCTCTGCACAGGCTAAACTAACTCAGAGAGGAGATACAATTTTGGACTATAAATAGATTAGGGAGAAAAGGCAAGCAGGGAAAAGAACCAGCTAAATAAGGAGAGTATTGGCACAGGGGAGATGAGCTTGTGGTTGCCTATGAATAAAAATAGGCTGGAAATTTTTTGGAGTTTTTTGAATAATAGGACAGTGAGGTTCTTCCAGAGTCTATCCAGGGAGATAGTGAGGGCAAAAGCACAGAGCCTTTCTTAGACAAGGTTTAAGCACATGAAAAAGAACTTTTATATAGAAGAAAACTACCTGCAAAAGCAGGGTCTGGGCTGGACAATTAGTTCCATGTTCATTTGCAGAGATGGTAATGTTTATAATAACATTTTAACTTAATCAAAACAAAAGATTTACCCCTTCAATGTACTGTCCCTTTTGTGGACCTTTCAGAATCCACATTGACGTCATGCAGGCTGAGGCAGGTGCCAATTTGAAGAAACTGTTGGAAATAGAGAAACGTTTATATTTGTCAACAGATGATTTAAAAATACAGCATGGAAAATCTGTGCAAGTAGGTAATGTGAGTGTGACATGTTTCCCATCTTTCTTCCTGAACACTCTTCTTAAGGGCACTGTGATTCGGGTTACAACTGGACATAATGCCCTGTGGGAAAGGGATCATTACTACACTCCCACTGTGCCCTGATGGAAGGAGTAGCCCAGATTTTCCTCCATTTTTCTAACGTGGTTCTGGGACACGGAAACAGTCGAGGACCAGACAGATTTTTCTGTGGGTAAAAGAAAGGACGGCCCTAAAAATGAAACATAGGCTGCAACTACAGAGGCGTACAGTGCAGCACAGAAACATGTTTTGTCTCACTGTGCTTTGTGGGGAAAAAGTGAATAGATTTGCAATATGCTTTTTTCTCCCCACACATATTTCCCAACATTCTAGCTTTTCATATTCTCAAAACAGGTCACTTAACTAAAGCTATAAGGTAGAAATCCTGGTGCTGCATCTCCCTTGATCAGTCATCCCAGGTTGTGCTACATTTCCACGTGGTTGTATGATGAAATAAGGGAAAATGCAGATGATTCAATTCAGAAATAAATATCACATATTGGGAACCAATCTTAGTTGCCAGTTTTTCAAAAACTGACTGTTCTCTCTTAACTGGCTGGAGTCTTCTGAGCAGCTCAAAATATGCTACTTTTTAATATGTATAAATTCTGTTACAAAATGTGTCTCAGGGCAGCCTCGATGCTTCAAAGGACCTGCAGAAGGAATTTGCCACCATTGAAAAGAAGAAGGAAGAACTCGCTGATTATCTTTGTGAAGACCGAAAAAAATTGTCTTTGGAAGATGTATTCAGCACAATGAAAACCTTCAGAGAGATCTTCCTCAAGGCCTTGCAGGTGGTTTGCATTTGTGACTGTTTAGTAACAGGATGAGAACTTTTTTTAAAATCAAGCAATAATTTCTATTTTCTTCTACTCTAAGCTGGGCTACATAACCCTGGCTGCAGAAGTAAATGGAGGTAAATTTCTGTGCTTGCAAACTGCAGCAGAAAATGAGCATGTGGGCAAATACAGAATGTGGGGCTTTACAGTTTCTGAGTTTTGGTTTGGTTGATTGGTTAGGGGTTTTTTTTGGGGGGGAGGTTTGGAGATTTTTTGCTGTGGAGAACCATTCAAGTCATTTTCCCACTGAAAATTATTAACCAGGCCTCAATGCAATAGCAGCTCTGTGGCATGTGAAAGAATGAGCAACCTGACATGCTTTATAGACTTTGCTGATAGACGAAAGGTAAATTTTCCAATAGGCAAAGCCTAATTGGAAGACGTGTTTATGTGTTGGTATCTCATTGTATTAGTTAGTTCCAAACAGAATGTTTTGTGTTCCAAAAAACCCCTGAATCTCCCAAAGGATTATATTTCTTAATTTATAGGACTTTACTCCTTGCAATAAGGACTAAGAAAACGGCAACTTCACTGTAGAAGTTGTGTAGAGCACCTTCCAATTAGTAAACCTCTAGTAAACCTCCATTTCACATCCCTTACTACACACCTCACACCCGGACTAGCATACTTCATTTACGGTTTTCTTAATTCCACGTGATAGTGGCTTCACATTTATATATATTTTAATAGCAAGAACCACCCATTCCTGTGCTGACTCCAGGAGAGCCCCAGCCTGGATAAACCTTCTGTAGAGAGAACCATCTGCATTAAAAGAAGAACTGCAAGAATACAGACAGCTCTGCTGCCAAGAGAGACTGGAGGAGTGCTTTAGGGCAGATCATAGATTCAGATGAAAACAATGAAGTTTCTGAGGAAGTGATGGAAAATGAAAGATGAAAAATACCTCCTCTACTGTTCCCACTACCTGCTTCTCCAGTGAGGCACTGGGCTGAAATTTTCCAAGCAACGCAGCTACCCAGGCTCTGAAATGATGCGATACTGCCACAGACAGTCTGGAAAATGAACCCATAAACCACAGATGTTTTGGCAATATGCTTGATCCTTAAAGTTCCTAAAACTCTAGGCACTAAGGAAAGAATTAAGAGAGTCAAGAACATAATGGCTCAGCATCTGTGGAGAGCTATACTGGAAATTTACTGTGAAGGGTAATTCCAGCAACCACAGTTCTTTCAAGAAACAGTCCCAGTAAAGGTTATGTATTATCCTAGTATAGCTACAGGAGATTCAGTCTACATTTCTGGGTGCTTCTTGCTCACAGCCAGGTCAGGGCAACTAGAAAGAAGCTTCTTTTTATATCCCCAAATGTAAACTCCCTTTTGTCTCATTTTCAGTTCCATTTTTCAGCAGTACCTCACCTCAGAGGCACCACAGCTGTTAGCCACATTGTCTGCACCTCTCTCCTTCACTGCAGACCTAGAATTAATCTCTTCTTCCTCTTGCCTTGCTTTCTCCCTATCACTGCAGTAAAGATACTATCTGTGCTTGAAACAGCAGCATGCTGAAAATTTAATTTTTAAAGCATCTTTTTGTTCTGTGGTTTTGATTCTTACACTAGAATCAGCCACAGGCATCATCTCTTCCCAGTGCCATTTATTTAAAGCTTTAATGCTAAGGTGTAACTTTTATTTTGAGATGAGTCTTCTGTGTAAAGCAGGTCTCTTAGCACTGCCAAAATCATCAGTGCTATCTTTCCATTCCCACATCAAATAAGAAGGGAAATCGTTTCAATAAATAGTGATCCTTCATGTCTCCTAAGCTTATCTACAGAGATTTGAGGTTTGTTACTTTGTTAAAACAAAAATCTTTCTCCCTTCCCTGAGGGTTCTTTCTGATCTCTTATCCTTCAGGTAACAAAAACTGAGGTACATAAATGGAATTACTTTAATAAGACTCTGCCATCTTTCTCTCCATCTACCTGGAGGAAAAAAAAAAAAACCAACAAAGCCTTTCCAAACACCCAAATGATCTCCAAAATTGACACAGTGAAAGGAAGCAAGGGAGCTGGTTTGTCACCCCGGGCTGATGACTGTTTCACCAGTTCTCAAAAAATAAAAGAAGCAGATGGCAGGAGGAAGGAGACAGGGAGAAAATAGCTTCTCAGCTCAAAGACAAAACTGAGAACTTTTTTGCTGAGAACTGAGTGGTAAAATTGTGGGGAAAAGAATCACTGTGTGATTATAGGGGATTGTGGGAAACATTTGATTTCCCTTAGCATTTGCAGCTGTGCAGAGAAGGGAGCTCCCAGCAAAGAGATGGTCTAATCTCAGGAAAAGGAGAAAAAAATGTTCAACAAAATCTGCTCTAGGAAGTATTCAGTTGATGACAGAGGTTATACAGACAGCTCTGCACATGGATAGTTCCTCTGTGTACTCCCCTAGGACAACAAAGCTGGAGCAGTTGCTCCTCAGTAGGGTGCACATGGTGTTGGAACAGGATGTACTTTAGATAGTGTGGGGATAAACAGTTGTCCTGGAGCATCTTTTAATTCAGAAATCAAGCAAGTATCTAACATCCCACAAAGTGCAAATCCAAAGTGGCACTCTCTTTCACTGAATCTCATCCCTGCAGCTGCCTTCAGTAATGCAGGAAGGTGGAGAAGGGATTGTGAGCATTCATTCCTCTGCCCTACTATCACTATATGCTTTTTGGCTTTCTTGTGTTGAAGAAACTTTGTTAAGTGTGTTTACATGGAATTGTTATGTTGTTTGGGGTTTTTTACAAGTTTTCAGAAGAAAAATTTGTTTCAGGCTTGCTCAGCTGGTAAATGTATTCCTAATGTGTTTTAGCTTGTTCTCACTACTGCGTGTGCTGTTCAATTAGCAGAACAACATATCCCTGAGTTCACCTCCTCTATTTCTTATGGCATATTATATAGAGACATCCTTCCAGGGCTCACAGATTTGCAAGTCTCCCAACAGCCATAGTATCTCAAAGATGTTATGCTAAGACACAGCAGGAATTTATCAGGCAAGCACATAGGAGGCATATACTGATGGAAGTCTTCCAGCCTCTCCATAAGACTTCTCCATCTGTACCGCTTTCTTTCAGAAGCACCCTCTATTGGGGGCAAATAGATCCTTTTCTTTCTCTGTCAAGAATACATGGAATTTTTTTCTTTTCAAGGCATCCAGTGGAAGTTCCCATAACCTTGAGCCTCTAATGCTCCCAGATTTCAAACAGACTAACTCTGTTAATGTTCACAAGTTTTCTTTATTTGTTTGAAAATTCCTTTGGACCAAAGGACCCTAAACTTTTACTTTCTATGATGGCTGGTTCTATAAACTCGTGCACGTTTCCTGGAACTTCTTCAGCTCATCTTGTGGAAATAGTGGCAGATGATCCATTGCAATGCAGCAGACTTATCACTATACTGGGAAATTGTATTTTCTGCTTCAAACTCTCTGCAAAGGAGACCACACATGTCTCATTAAGAATCTTATCTGCACCAAATCATCAACATCTTCCTGCATGTCATTAGGTTTTGTCATATGACAGAACAGCCTATTAAGTATTGATCTACCTGCAATGTGTAGATCAGCTACTCACTGGTTGCAATCAAAAGCAGGCAAGGTTCCAGGTGGGACAGCAATGTTCTGGTGATGAATGCAGCCTGGAACAAGAACTGCGGGAGCATTTAAGAAAATGGCTTTTATCACCTTGATGTTCCACTACAGTTATCTCAGTTGTTCAGAACTACCTTTTCCCACTGTTGTGCTACTTATCAAAAGCCAGAAATACCCTTCCACTGAGTAATGGTCTTCTTTTGCTAGCAGTAATCATTCCATTCCTTTTTCTTCCTCCATTAATCATATTATTCTCGTAGCAGAAGCTCTGTGGAAACCAGAATCCTGCCTATCTACATAAATCCCAACAGGATTTATGCCATTCTGGCCATTGTGTGAGTGGTACCAACAAACATCCAGCCTGGACTCTGGCCCTGAACAGTAGTGCAGAAATACTACTGGCAAATTTAATGAGAGCCTGAAGAGAAACTGTGAATTGCTGTTTAACACAGCTGAACAGTTCCTGAAAATTCTGGTAGAAATCCCTGAATACAAACAAGGTTGCTATGGGATAAATCTCTAGAATGCTAATTAAGTTAAACTAATGTTCTGTTTTGTGGACAAAGGGACTAATTAAGAAGAATGCATTTCAGTCCATAGTTGAAAGTTGCAGTTAAAGCTGATGAAATAGTTTGCTGGTAACATCATCACATGGAGAAGGCCAAAGGGATTGACCAGGAAGCTCTGTTCTGCTATTTACCCTCAAACCCCAGCAGCTGAGAGTTTTAAGTGTGCATAGGGCATGTTCAGAATATCTATTCATTACAAACTGAGAGTTTCTTAACAAGCTTTTCCTTTAGTAACTCTTACTTACTTTTTTATTTGTCATTCTGTCTGAATGCAGGAAAATCAAGAAAGGAAGGAGCAAGCTGCAAAATCTGAGAAAAGGAAGAAACAGTTTAAAGGAGAAGATGCAAAGAGGCTAAAGGGAGAGTATGGAAAGTGTAGTACATTTAACAATTAATTCTGGTTTTATTAGCTGATATTTTGCTAATTAGAAGGAATTTATCTGTTAACTCTGGCTGATCTGGTATAATAAGAGTGACTTAGCCATGGATGATGTAGTAAGACATCAATTACCAATCTTCAAGCGCAAGTGAATGCTTGGAAGAAGTCACGATAGCGATGTTAGAAAAAAATACCACTCCCAATGAGCAAGTTTCTCCCACTTTGCTCAGAGGTGGAAGATATCCTGCTATTGTTCTGAATAGTCGTTGGGAGACTTTTAGGGTTATAGAAAGCTGTACACACTTGAACATCATGCAGCACAGGAGGCAAGTTGTGTCCAGTGTTATTGTTACCACAACATTTGCTTTTTCTCATCAGAGATCTGATTCCTTAAAGCAGTTATGTCTATGCTTAAAGAAGTGTCTGTGCTGTGCTGAAGCACAGCTGATTGATGCAGAAAAGCACTTGCTGTGCTGGGCCTCCCTGGGTGTGAAGCCTGTCTAGTGCTCATACCGGCATGTGTATATTTTAATTTTTTATTTTGGCAAATACTTGGCATCCACTTTTATTTAAGATTTCTGCCAATAACATTTGGTTACAATTCTTGGTTCTTCAGAGAACCACTGCAAAGAAGCCATTAGTAAATCTGAGTGGAGTTCATGCAAATTTTATACTAGATGCTCAACCCCTGGAAGACTGTGGTTTTTCTTGTATCTGGTGTCTAAATAGATGGCCTCTTTTTATCTCCTCCTTCACAGTTACTCACCTTTAGAAACACATTTTTAAAATACATAAAATCCATTGAAAACTGACCAAAACAAGATTCTCAAAATTGTCTTGTCAAGTTCTACCACAAATAGCTTCTACATACTTTGCAGGCATAATATGCTTAATGTAAAGCTGCAGATTAAAACAAAAAACTTTTTGCTATAAATACAAAAAAGTAACCTAGTATATGATAAGATAAAAAAATTAGGAAGCAACATTTATCAGCTGTAAGGATTAAAGGTGTGCTTCAACCCTGTAAAGAAAAGGAGCACCAAACCAGAAGAACCTTCTGTATTTCCAAGACACAGTTTAGGTGGAACTGTCACTATTTTGTTCCTTTGTGAGAAGGTGGATGTAATTCTTGGGGAGTATAAACTTGAACATGAAAGAGCATTTAGAGTCTGAATTATTTTTCAGTATTGATTTTAGAGAACTGTGCATAGCAATGGTGACAATCAGGAACTTTTAAAATCTATTTTAACCTTGATCAGGATATGGTGACAAAGTAACAGAGGCTATCAGATCTGGCATGGCAGGATGTTGAAGCTCATCTTAACATTCTTCATTCTATGTAAAATGGGTTTTTGGGTTTTTTTTTAATCATATAATCAACAAGTAACTATTTTCCGAAGAAGGGAATGAAAAGACAGTAAATCTGATGAACCTCTATCAGCCTGTGCTTACAGGACTGTCAAGGCCTGGTTCCGCAAAGAATGAAGTGAACCTTTAACTTTGTAGGTATCTCCCTTGATGCCAGCGATACACAGCACATAGGGCAATCTTGTGCTGGGATCTCTAAAGGTCCCATTCTGACCTTAAGTCCAGTCACATGCTCCGTCAGTGTGAATATCTGGTTTGTCCAGTTGTCTGAGGATCATTTCTCTGCAGCTGACAGATCTGCCAGGGGCAGCACACAGCAGCGTCTCTTAGGGCCGGCAATAATCTCACTCTCTGGAGTTCAAACAGGAGAGGTGAATTCAGAAGCACCCATTGCTGATGTATTAACAGATTACAAGGGAGGGTTTGAGTTGCTGAGAACCATTCTGAGTCAAAAGCTCCTACCAAAATTCAAATGGAGGGTACTATTTAGACAACTGAGCAATATCTTACTTGATTCCACATATTAAAAACAGCTTTTCTGTGAGTAAGATTTAAGATAAGATTTCCAAAATAATTTGGTGACAGGTTCATGCTGATTCTGAGGACTCAGACATTCTAGGTTGGGGGTTTTTTTTAACTCCTCTGAACATGTTTATATATGTATGTACATTAAGATTTTTTTTTCCCCCATGCTTCATAACAGATTAAGCAACTCCCCCGCTTTATTTTCTTCAGCTTCTGTTGCAGCAGCTTCCACTACTGGGCATTTAAATTCTTCTGGAGAAGTCTATCAGATAATTGCAAGGACTATATTTTATATGTTACTTCAAGAAAAATAACATATATTGTATATATGTTATTAAAAGAGAACTAACATCTAGAAGTTTCTTTAGCTAACCAAACGGAAAAATGAGCTGCTTCTAATGGAAGTCTGGGGACACAGCTAATGACCAGAGTAAGCAACAGAACAAGAACACTTAAAAACAATATATGGAAACATGCATTTGAATATCTGGTGAGAATTTAGATATGTCACTGTAATACTGTAACCGCAGCAGAAAATGAAATGCTACTAAAAGATTAAAAGCAAGTAAGTTTTGAGGAAGAGTACAGAACTTCCAGAGCATAACTACTATCATTACACATAGAAAGCAACTGCAAAAGCAGACTCCTAATCCAATTCCATATATTGATATATCCAGGGTCAAATACAAGAGCTTTTGTCTGGCAAAATTCTTATTGTCTGTGCTTACACAGGACTTGCTTGTTTGGCTGTAAGTAACAAGCTGATATATGATAAAATGTCACCAACATAAATTGCTCTTGCAATAGTAAAAGCATCTAGTCTTCAAGAGCTGGGGAAATCAGCTAATATTCTGCTGCTAAAAGCTTACTGGGTCACTGTTGTATTGCTTGGGTTTGCTTTTTTAAAGCATGTAATAGTGGTTTGAAAACCGTGTATTAAGTACAACTTTCCGTGCAGAGTTTACTTAAAACTGCATGGTACTCTAGTATGTGTTTGTAATCCAGGATGTATTTCACTTTTGTATACCTTCATTTTAGTAAACAGAGCTAAACAAAAGTACTTGAATTTGTGAGGTTTATTAGTTGCAGCTTTAAATCACATACTAGCAAATGAGATCCTGAGCAAGTGCTTTTCCTGGGCTGATAGTGAATACTGTAATGGTATTTTTATTTAAGTGCAAATGACAGGACAGATTACCTGGATTTTAGTCTCCTAAAAGCCGGTGGATAAATGAGAAAAAAAGCCTCTTAATTGCATCTGGCAATATAAAACTGCTAAGTAGTTAAATCAATTCCCCATGAACTCCAGAAAACTGCAAAAATTCTTAAAAAAAAATAAAAAAAATCTTGACCCTATGCCCCAGAGTTCAATGAGTTTGCCACAGTTCTTTTACCAACAGCCTGGCAGACTTCAGGCCATGATCTCACGGGCATAAATGAGCATAACCATATTACAATGCTCCTTTATTCTCTTTCTTTAAATATATATCCCCCTGCATAATCTCCACCTCCTTATTGGCTGGAAAGATCATTCAAGTTGAGCTCATTTCATTAAAATGTGTCTTTAAATCTTTCCACAGGCTTTATGCAATCTTATTTCTGTGTACGTTATTTACTCAAATAGCTGAAATAATGTGAAGAAGCCTCTAGTTTTGGTATCAGCTTGATTATTTGTTGGGCAGAGAGAAGGAAGTTGTGGGTGTCCCATCCCTGGGAGTGTTCAAGGCCAAGCAGGATGGGGCTTTGAGCAAGCTGGTCTGGTGGAAGGTGTCCCTGCCCATAGCAGAGGAGTTGGAATGAGATGATCTCTAAGGGCCCTTCCAACCCAAACCATTCTATGATTCAGTTATTAGAGGACTCACTGTAGGATGCCAGAGACTAATGTTCACATCTCTAGTCAGCAAAAAGAGATCTGAAGCAGCAATGTCTGTCACATCCCACGTGAGACCCTTAAAACCTCAGGCAATCTGCAGTGACAGCCCAAATATAGTTTTGTAGGGTATTTGCTCTGGTTTATACATTCACTGTTCATGAGGGAGTCATTTGGCAGCAAAGGTACCTGATGTGAGAGCTCATAGCTGATATAAACTGAACTGGGGGCTCACTCACAGACATGTAAGTGATTACAGAATTAGATGGTAGCTGAACAACTTAAAGGTTGCTTAACTATTTGACCTGGGCATCTAAACAGGTGGATATGTACTTTTGAGAGTTTGGGGCAAAGTCTTCAGAAAATACCTACAGCACAGGGATGTACACAGTTAGTAAAGCTGGTCTAACTTGAAGCAATTAATGTTGAATCATTTCTGCCTAAACTCTTCTCAAAAATGCCCAAGGACACAGGAATCCTGAAGTCTGGACAAGCTGCTGCTGTGCTCAAATGTGATCCTTATGAGCAGTGCTGGAGCAAAGATGGTCTTATTCACAGCTTCTGTTTCAAGCTTACTAAAGCTTTATACACCTGTCCATGCTTATCAGACTAGTTTGTTAATCTAATAAAACATGCAAACACTTTTCATTTCATCCCACACACCACAGAGAAAACACGTTACCACTCCCTTGTAATTTGCAGCAGGCTTTACATATTTGCAGACTGTTATCATGTCACCTTTGGTCTCCTTTTTCCTAGACTAACACCCTTTCAGGTTTTCAGCCTGGGGCTTTCCTAGTATTTTCATCCTAGGATTTTCCACACCTATGTTCATGCACTTGTGGATCTCTTCCTGATTTTTTTCGACTGGATCTCATCTTCCTCACTGCACAGTGCTGCATCTCCTGCTGGGCGGTTCAGCAGGGCTCAGGACAGTGAAAGGACACTTGCCTGCATTTTACAGGTTGTTCTTCCATCTCAGCAATATATTTGACTACTTCTGCAACCGTGTTAACATTTTGACCCCTATTCAGAGAGGCATCCTGGTCTCCAGCATGATACTTGTTGCTTTCAGCTTCATTCACGGGCACATTCAATAAATGCACTTTCTTGCATGCTTCAAGCCTTTCATGGAAACAGAAAATAAAATGGAACCACAAACATTGCCCTTCTGATTTGATGTGCTCTTTATCCAAATAATTAGTTCTTTATTACTGTTCAATTATAGACGTTCATGTGCTTTTGCACCATTTTACTGTTTTTATTAGGGATGTGAACAAACAAGTGTTTGGTAAAAATGCAGTTCTGAAAAGAAACAATATAGTTTGGGTTAATTTATTCTGAAGTAAATCTAAAGTGCACTGCTTTAATCATGTGCACATCTTTCACTCTTATTAGTCACCCAAAAGTAAAAAGCACTGCATTTTTTTATCTGAAAAGGCAAATGCTTGATTTTTTTTCTGTGAAATTGCAAAGGTCAAGTGTTGCCAGATGAATCGGTTTTAATGGAAAAGCTCTGAGGAACAGGGAGCTACTCTGAGACACCAATTCCGATTACTGAGCTAACAGCTCATCCCCTTTATCAGTACCCAGCACCAGGTGACTCACAGGGGATAGGGCTGCTGTCTTCCTGTGGCCCTTACAAGCCTCACGGCACTCTGCATGACCTCACTGCTAATGTCTTACTCAATTTAAAAGTCAAATATTTGCTTTCAGCTGAGCAAAATCTACCTTGGAAATCTGATTTTTTTTTCCCGTCTCACATCAAAATGTATTTAAATCTGTTGATTTCAGTGGACTTAAGTTTCCTTTTAACTTGGGGTTAGAAGTGTGTCACTTGGTGTCCTGCTTCAGGTAATTAACCTGCTTCATATTATTTCTATGCTGAGTTAAAGGGTTTGAATTTTTATAATGACAGGTGTTCCCCTGGTTGATTAGTTTGCTTTCAAAGTGTCCAGTACTTTTTTCATGTAAAACAGTTTACAGAAATAGAAGGTTTGACATGGGAGGCATTAGAAAGAAAATAAGACTGGAGTTTATGGCCATCTCAAAATGACAGTGCATGCACCGTTTTTTGAAGAGATATGAAAGTTATAAATGTATTCTTTGTGACTGAGAGCGACAAAAACCAAATAGCAGAAAAGTCTGTCATCTCCTGTCAAAAAGACTGGAGTCTGTCCTTAAGCAGGGCAATTTACACGTGGTTATGTCAGGATGATTTGCTTTTAAAAAAACAAGAGCATAACCAAAGCCCAACCAAATGCAAGAACAGCAATAACATTACACTGGAAAAACATGTGAGTTCCTATACTAACAGGTGTAGAGTACCATGAAGAGAAAAAAAAACAAACATGCAAGAATGGCAATATTAAATGCCATAAAAACAGTAATGAATAGAACTCCGACATCCTCTCTGACTTCAAAATGTAGCTGTAAACAGCTTCTTCTGCAGAGAAACAGCACCAGGAATATGTATTCTTTGAAGCAAAGCATGTTTTTGTATTGTCTGTGTGGAGCTGACCTGCAAGTCATCAGTTTTGAGGAGAATTAGAGGAGAATCAGTGAGGAAGCTAAGTGATGCTACTGCTACGTTTTGCTGTCCTTGGGTTACTGTTTTCAAATTGTAAAAACAATCATAATCACAATGCCTCACAAATATTTATTCCACAATGAGATGACACAGTTTTTATTATTTTATGGAGAAAATCAGTTTTTTATTAAGCTACAAAAACAATCTGAAACATGCCAGAACTGTAAGGGAAGCTTTAGAGGAAATTTTAAAAGAAAATAAAGCTTGGAGGTGAATGAAACTAAAGTACAAAAGCGAAAAGCAAAAGCAAAACCAGATCACTCTGATCCCTTTGACAACTATCAGGATAGACCAAATGCAGTAGACATGGACTTCATTAAGACACTCAATGTAGTGCAGACTATGGGCTGAGAACAATTACAAAGGCAGCCAAAGAGAAGTCGTTAACAGTCATTTCTGTTGCTCAGCAGGATCAGACTGGCTGCATATGTTTAAGGAGACCAATGCAGAAGCTTTTCAGATGAGGTCCACAAGCTGTCACTGTGCGGCTGGAAGAGAAAATGGCCAGTGCTGGGTGTTCCCATGTGAGACAGAACAAGTTCAAGCTTGAGTGGTCTGATGTTGGGCAGCTTTAGACTGGCTGTACCAGGGCAAGAAGCCCAAAGAGTAAAGCCTATACTTGAGGAGTTGTGGCCAGACCATTTGGTGCATATTATTAGACCACAGGAATCAAATGTCTTAAAAGAATTCACAGTAACTAATTCCTGTACTTGGTTTGGCCGAGATGGAATTAACGTTCCCTAGAGCAGCCTTCCTAGTGCTGTGCTTTGCATTGGTAGCTGGAGGGGCGTTGATAGCACACCAGTGTTTTGGCTACTGCTGAGCAGTGCTCGCACCACATCAAGGTTGTCTCTCCAACATTCCCCCCTACACAAGCAGGCTGCAGGAGGGGACATAACCAGGACAGCTGACCCAAACTGATCAGAGGGTCTACTCAGGTAAAGCTAAGAGAAAGGAGGAAGAGGGGCTTCCAGAGCAACCACTACATGTGCTGAAGCTCTGCCTCCCGGGAAGTGGTCAAACACTGTCTGCTGATGGGAAGTAGAGAATTACATCTTTTGGGTTTTTCCTTTACTTGTGTGCACATGACATTTGCTTTTGCTTTAGAAAACTGCCTTTATCTTGACCCACGAGGGTTTTTTTCATCTTATTTTCTCTGCCGCCATTCTGCTGAGAAGGGGAGCAATACAGCAGCTCGGTGAGCAACTGGCTCCAGCCAAGGTCAATCCACCACACATCCTCCTGAAATAATGGTCAAAATAAAAATAAAGGTTAAAATTCTGTAACGCAAAATTCCAAAACCCAAGCTGGAGTCTTGTCTCTCAGGCCACATTACATCACACGTGGCATCTGGCTGTGAATATATACACGAAATGCCAAGTAGCTGAATTGTGCATGTAAAGTGCCAGTGGCAGAAAGAGGCAGCAGTATTTCAGTGTGTGAGATACCAGCACTGCAGTGAAGTGCAGGAAAGGAGCTGACTCTCACCACGTATGTGAAACTTGGCAAGTCCAGGAATGTTTTAGGTGAGATATTTCCATCTGAATAGAGAAGACATTCATTCCCTGGTAGAAGGTAACAGGGAACTTGACATGGACTGCAGTGTACAACTCTCTCTGTCCATATTCAAGAAACATGAGCCAAAATCAGAACAGATGTCGGGCAGGCAGGTGAGAATGATCAGCAGCTTGAGAGTCTGCCTTGAGAGAAGAGCAAAAAATCTTGTCTTTTACTGCTGAACAAAACAAAGCTGGAGACTGGATGTAATTCTGTCTATAAACACACAGGGAAGGGAAAGGAAGATGTATCTAAACTAAGTGGCAACATAAGCAACAGAGCATGTGGATATAAATCAGCCAAAAGGCTGGAAATTAGCAGAGGTTTCTAACTAGGACAGCTGTGGAACTTATTCAGTAGGAAGAGCGAGGTGTTGTATGATTTCACTGACTGCCAAAGCCAGGGAAACTAGACTCAAACATCAGGAGTTCCCTTCCTGTCTTCTCTTCCATATTTATCACCTCCACTGTTCCCTGCTAAATACTCAGCTGGAGCAAACGGAGTGTTAAATCTTCTCTACCTCTTTTTCCTGGAAGAAATGCTGCAAATGCTAGAGTTGAAGTAAAGCAAATGTCTTCTCCTTTTGCCATCATGAATCCCTACAAGGTGCTGGAGTCTGGATTATGTCCTATACCTGAACATACATACACGCATCCATGTACATCTATAGGCACGGGTAGAACTTTACATGCACACATACAAGGCACACATATGCATGTTTGAAGTGGGCTGTACACACTGGATATTTTTATTTCTCAGGAGTTCATTAGAGTATTCCAACAGTTTCTTTTCATCCTTCTGCCAGAATAATAGGTTGTGGAACTACCCTTCCACATTTTGACCACTGCACAAACCATGTGCTTATGTGATCTCATAAATATCACAGCATCTCATCTGAGTCAGCGTGTAAGAGGGAACGCATCACTGGAAAATGCTGAATTTCTGTCCCTTGCTCTCTTGGTAGGGATCACATGCATGCAACTGCCAGGAGGAGCACAGAAGCAGCAGCTGGTGCAGTTCCCCCTGCCTGAAGCTGCAGCCTCTGCTGTTTTGCCTCTGTGCATGCTGTGTGTGTGTGTGCGTCGGTACGTACGTGCATTTATGTACCTCACACCAACAGTGGTGTGTGTGCCTCAGACTAGTCTGTTAACCTTACGCATTTCAATTCGCTTTTTTAAAGGACGCAGTGCCAACATGCCTGGAGCTATAGGGCACATGCTGCAGAAAAAGCCAAGCCTAGCCCGTGACTTGTGCGTGGGGAAGGGGTTATAGGTGACAGGCATGGTCTGTTTGCCAGTCACAACAGAGAAGTGGGTGCTTAAATGCGTCCTTGTGACACAGCTCCACATGCCTCGCTTGTTTATCTGTCTCGAAGGGATGGCCCTGTGGTTTTTTTTTTCAGGTCAGTGTGTGAGTGTATGTGTGGGTGTGCATGCGTGCCTCGCCAAAATAGTCCCGAGCATCTCAGGCCATGGAACAGACTATGTACGTGCCTGTCAACAGGATAAGTGCCAGTTCAGTAACAACAGTCATATGTATTTTAGGCGAACGTGTGTGTCAGTCAAACTCGGAGTGCGCCTGCCTGTGTTTCTCAGGCCAGCGGGTGGGTGTTTGTGTCTCATGATCCCTGTGTGCTGGAGCAGCTTGTGTGCCTGTCCCTTTCCCTCCTATTGTTACGTATCACAGGGTACTCTGAATGTACCTGTCACATGCCAGGCGTCTCTGAGTGTGCAATTCCCTGGATGTCTGACAGCAACAGTCCCAAATGCCTCAGTGCAACATCTGTCTTGCAGTGACAGCGGCCTGTGTTCCTCAGGCCAGTGTATGTCTGTCTGTCAGCGACACAGGGTCTTGCAACTCAGTGAGTGTGTGAGTGTGCACATGTGAGTCTCACGGGGGCACAGCTCCTGTGCCGAAGACCCTCACGCCTCAGTAACAGTGACAGTGCTTGTGAGTGTCAGTGACAGTCATGCACCACAGTAAGACACATGTCCGTACATCCACGTGACACAGCCCCACAGGCCTCAGACTGCTGTGACAGCCACATGCTTTGGACCCGTGTGCTGTGACTCTGTCATGCAGCCCCTGACAGAGTGACACAGCTTCAGACCCCTGCGTGAGAGTGCCTCGCAGCCTGGTGTCTCTCGGTCTGTCTGTCTGTACCACAGGCTCACCTCAGACTCATGTGCCTGCCTGAGGGTGACATGGGCCTGCATCTCTCTGAGGTGCCCATTACACGCATGCCCCAGGGCTGTGCACTCCTCACAGTTCCACAGCCTCTGTCACCGTGTGCCTGTGTGTGAGGGGACCGGGGGTGTGAGGGGTGCTCTGTGTGCATGTGTGTGAGTAGACTGTGTCTGTGAGCCAGTACAGTGTATGGTGTGCGTGTGTGAGTGGACTGTGAGTGTGAGAGGTTCTGTGAGAGAGAGCGCGTGTGTGGCTGTGGCTGTGTCTGTGTGTGTGCGGACTGTGCGTGTGAGCGCGGCCGGGCGGGCGGCCGAGGCTGAGCCCGGAGGGCAGCGGCCCCGCACGTAAGCGCAGCGCGGGGCGGGCGGCGGCGGCGGCGCNAAGGCAAGGGCAAGGTTGTCGACCTGCTGGCCACCGAGTCGGACATTGTGTGCCGGTGCCAGGTGGGTGCCGGGCCGGCTCTATGAGCCACTCCCTCGGCGCTTCCCCGCCCTGCGTTCCCTTCGGCTCCCGCTTTCCCCCAGCTCCCTTCGGCCCGGCGCCCTCCTTCCCATGCGGGGCCCCTCCGTCCCCCGCTGCTCCGCCTTTCCTCTCTCCAGCGCTCTTTCCCTCCAGCTGCCGCTCCTCGCTCCTGCTGGTTTTCTCCCCCCCCCCGCTCCCTATTCCCAGTCCCCGTCCCTCTCCCGCAGGCAGCGGCGGGACGCGAACGTGCCCGGGCGGGCAGCCGTGTGCCCCATACACGCTCCCCCGACCCACCCCGGCTGCGCCTCCAAATGCCACTCGGAAACAAAAAAGCCCTGAGCTATAAATATAAATAGCTGACCCTTCACGATAAGCGACACTGGATCCCGAGGTGCCGGCGGGCGGGGGCCCGGGGCTGCCAGCCCGGGGAGGAGCCGCTCCGGGCGCTTCCCGACGGTGGGCTGCCCTGGGAAGCCGAGCCCCGGGGCCCGGTCAGTGCTTGCGGGGATGTTCCCCTGCCTGTAAGGGGGTGCCTGGGTGTCTCCGGGGGTGCTGCTCCTCCGGGGAAAACCGCTGTGAGCCGGCCTGAAGGCCAGCCGTAATAAACCTCACGAGTCTGCCGAAGTTTGACTGCAGGGGCTGTTTTGGATGGGCATACTGTGTTCCCTGCAAAGCGCCTGGAAGTTCATTCTTAAAAAAAAAATATTTTAAAATTGAGCGTGAGTAAAATAGGAGGAAAAAAACCCAGTTATGTAAAACTAAGGATTTAGAGTTGCATGAAAACAGGAAACACCTTGCATGGCTTTGCTTGTAGGTTTTTTTGAGTTGAATAGATTGTAAGGATTCTCAAAACAATGTATTTGCATAATATAAACCAAATTAGACACAGAGGTGATTCCAAATAGAATCATAGAATGGGTTGGAAGGGACCTTAAAGATCGTTCAGTTCCAATCCCCCTGCCATGGGCTAGGACATCCTCCACGAGACCAGGTTGTTTAAAAGCCCCATCCAGCGTGGCCTTGATCACCTCCAGGGATGGGGCATCAATAATGCTAATAACTTCTAAAGAACTGTTTTCAAATATTAGTTATGAACATATTGGACCAATAGAGCTAATAATCTATCTGTTGTCCCTTTAAACTATGTGAGCACATTAAAAAGTAGTCAGCTTAGTCCAGCTCAGCTGGTATGTACCGTGAAATTTATTCTGCTTTAAAATGCATGATAGCTACTGAAAAGCTACAGACATCCTTGAATCCCAGATAATAAATCCAAGGACGTTTCTCTAATTAAGTATATTATGTAAATAAATGTTGTAGTGCAGGTTAAATGTTTAGAAGGTGGAGGAAGTATTTTCACTTGGGACGTTAAACTCCTTGGGGAGAAGTTTCTGTGCAAAAGGTAGCTAATGAATATGTATTATCAGGACCATAGCTATTTTTCCGTATTTATTTCCCCCTTGCCTCCCCCACTAATGTATTACTAGGAATTTAAACTCAGGTTTTGGGATTGCTTTGGTGAGAAAAGAAAATTTAAAGTTTTAGCTGAGGAGGAGCATTTCATAAGGGCCCTTGTGAAACAGTGCATTCTCATGGGGTTGCTGCTACTACTGCAAGGAGTCATATTGATTCTTTTTAGACTCAGTTTTGCGGGACGCCCTGAAGCTGCTTTTAGAACAGATTTGCTGTCCATCCAGAGAGCTACTTTGCAAGCGTGGCCCCCAGGTGCAGCCTCAGAATGCCTTCTGAAGGATACAGGAGTGTGTGCGTGAGCATGCCAGAAGGGTTAGTGTGTTAGCAACAGGCTGGTGGCTTAGATGGCTTAATGTGCTGCTGGGGCACATTAGATCGTCTTTCTGCAGCCTGATGAGACCGGGATGGATGGAAGGCAGGTGAATCTAGAAAAAGCTCTGGGCTCTTTTCAAAAGAGTGTTCCCCAATACACAGCATGTGAGATTATAATGGAATTACTGATACACTGGTTAGTAGGAGATGTCTTCAGGATTAGAGTTCAGGTCCAACTATAAAACATTTGAAAAAGAACATATGAGTCATGATTTACTTATGAGTGGCAAATATTATGTAACTTAAGTAAGAAGTGGATTTTTTAAATATGTCAATGGGTGCTTTGTGTGTTTGGCAATTTTGAGCATCCTTTAAAATATGTGCTATTTTAATAATTTAATATTTCATATTTTCAAAGCAAATCATGCAAGTAGATAATGGTGTATGATTTTTGCCTCTGTTAGAAGTCTGTTAAGGTTTAGTAAAGATATGCACATATTTAAGGATGTAAACAGTACTGATGAGTTCTCTCAGTGTGATAATGGCAGGTCATTAATTTACAGGTGTAATCAGTTTGAGGGGAACTTCATTAATGCTGTGTAGTACCATGAAAAACCTCAGTGTTTGGACCAGAACCTTGCTGCTTCACGTTGCTCCTGGAAACTAAGAAAAACTTTCAGTGCCATAGCACTTGTGTATTAGAAGCAGTTTCTTTAAAAGAAACACTGAATGACTGACTTATTAGAGACTTTAGAGGTAATGTCAGAAAAAATTGCAACAGATTTTTTGTTGTTGTTGTTAGAATATGGTGATTGACACAACGTTATTTCCTGATGTCTTGTCCACTCCATTTTCTGAGACATTGATGGAAATGATGTTGAACAGCTTGTTTTAGTCCTCAGTGAAATGGAAGTAGAAAAAGCTTGAAAATGAATATCTGAGAAATGGATTTTCAGGTCTTCTACAATATTGTCCCAGCTAGAGTAATTCTTCATCCCAGTAGGATACTCTGAGCTAACTTTTTAAAAAAGGTGGGGCTGCCCTCCCCTCTGTATAGGGATTTAAATTCAGGACCAGATTTGAGTTTGAAGGGGTTTTAAAGAACAGTAGGTCCCTAATGTTTCCATGAAAGGAAATAATTTTCATTAAATGTTTCTCAGGTATTTTAGTGTGTTGCTTTCATGAGAATAATCTGTGACATAGGTTGCTGCAGATGAAATGAAATTCTGTTTTCTAGGATACTAGAAAGAAAGGCAAGCAAGTGAATGCAATAGGAAGTCCATCTCAGGCACAAGGGAAGCTTTAAAGTATGTTAAAAGAAATTTCTGCATTAAAACCCAGGCCTTTGTAATTTTCCTGAGCATTCAGAATTTAATTTCACATTAATTGATGATTTAATTTGTTGATTAGTACTTAGATTATACACAGTCTGAGTCCAAAATAATTAGGTACGCACCATTCAGTGACACTGAAATATGTGACGTAATTTAAATATGAAAAATTAGTTCACCAGAAATAATTTATTTCATTTCACCTTTATACTTGTAGCATTCTTTGTGAAAGATGTTACAGAAAGGGTAAAAGATCTCTGAATGTTCTTATGGATGATGCTGTACAAAACTTTTCACAGGCTGCTTTCAATAAAATACCAGATACACAAGCCGACAAACCCATATAAAGAAGCAGAAAAGGTATTTCTAAATAAACTAATAACAGCAGGCTGTTAAGGAACTGAGTAGGTTTAAGTTCAGGTTATTAATGGAGAACATAAAGAACATTTTTCCTCTGAACTGCTCTTTCAGCAAGCAAATACATTCAGAAAAAGAACATTAGAGGCTAGTATTTCATTCTTATTGTGGCCCCGTGGGGCATGGAGCTGTCGCATTGTGCCATGCAATACTTTTAGTCCCTGGTATATTTTTAGGAAAGGGTAAAAAACAAAATATTTCAATGGTGAATATTTCATTTTGATGTTCTTTAAAAAACAGGATTTGTGCATTTGTTTAAATCTTTTAGCTAAGAGAATATTTGACATAAAGATGGGAGTTCACTTTTTATGTGGCCTCTTAGCATGTTGTCAGAATATAAGATGAAGTAATTTGGATACATATGACATACTTAGGAAGAGAGTTTTGGTGTTTTTCAAAACATGATTTCAGATCGTGACTTTTTCAGTGGTAGCTTTCATTCCAGATGTACATTTCTCACATCACTTCGTCTCTTGTTTTGTGTCTACCTTCAAAGCTAGAACTGGTGGCTGGTGTTACCTACCAGGGTTTTAATTAGCTAATTTCTGAGATCAGTTTTGGATTATGATCAAACAGTCACCTGTCACAAGGGCCAAGGGGCCAAGGTGGTGTGCTTCCAGAGGCACTGCTTGGACTAGAGCTGTTCCTAAAAAGTCACACACAGTAAGTTCTCAGTTAACTGAGGCCAGCTGGTTGTCATGCAGTTCTAGCTGTTTCCTTAAGGTGAGACTACATAACATACACTGTAATAATAACTTAGTACTGAAAATGCCCCATAAACAATTGGATAAAAAAAGCGAAGGGAAGGAAAGATTTTCCAAAAGCCTAATATGAAAGATAGGAAAACTATCACTACTAAGTGTGTAGAGGCCCTGTGATAATCACCTCTACCTGCCACATGTCACATCATGGTTACTGAGTAGATGTGTAAACCAGCTGCAACACAAATGCGTGTCTTTGTTCCCTTCACACCGGTGGCTGTGATTGAGCAGCAGGGACTCGGCCAAGGCAGTTTTTAAGAAATTTTTCAAGCTGTTGTTTGGCACTGCTGTTGCAATGTGCCCATGACAGTGCTGGGTGTGTCAGTCCTGTGACAATTCTGGCTTTTGGAAGTCTGGAAACAATCTGCCTGGTGTTATCAGCATTCCCTTAAGAACTGAAATGTAAGAAGCAACACCAAATCGTAAGAATGTGATTGCATTAAGAAGAGCTGTTATTAGATTTCTTAAGCTTCTCATATTAAAGTTTTTGTTTTGCACTAAATATGGAATCACTTTTTAAAATATTTCTTCTATCAAGTCTATGCTTTCAAGTTAAGATTTTCTTCCAAAGATCGTCTGATCTTTTGAGGCACGTGGACAAAAATTACAGTTGATGTTAACAGTGAAGAAAAGCAGAGGAGGTTGAAAAGAGTACCAGAAAAACTGGCTGTTAAGGTCTTTTGTAGTTGAGTAGTTCACAGTTACTTGAACAGAGAGGTTTAACCAGGTCATAAACCAAGGGTGTGGAATGGCTTATTTTCTCAAGGTACTGGATGTTAACAAATAAGTTTGAGAAGGCCTTACCAGTAAGAAAAGCCTGCCAACGTTTTGGGTTTGGGGAAGCATTGCAGCATTAGGGAACAATTTAAGCAAGGGTGAAGGGATGTGCCCAATGCTTCCATACAACTAACTGTTACATATTATTGTAGGTTTCCTTATTTCCTTGTGTTAGTGTTTTAATGAATGCGATGTAAATCTCATATATTTTAGTGGAGGAATGCAAAGGAAAATACTGTGGGCAAGCGATTGAATAATAAAACCCAAGCGTGGCAGAAATGCCAGACGAGTAGTTTCTCTGGGTGGTTTAGGTGCGAGATGGGGAGGCTTCCTTTGTTCCTCTGTTGCTGCTGACAGGGCAGGGTAAGCAGCCACACGTTGTTGTGACTGTCCCTATTGATCATGGGCTACTGGAACTGTTTGCAACAGGGATTAAATTAGGGCAGTTTTATGTGATGATTATGTGGAGTTACAGGAGCTTGTTGGCTACTGGTTTTCTGTGTGTGTCATGTGTTGCTCTCCTTTCAATGAGATTTAACTGTGATATTCAGTGTAATTTTTCCCTACAGGATAAAGTAGCATGGAAGGACTTTAATCTCCTAATGATTTAGTGCTTGATGATCTTCATTGAAGAGATTGATGACCTTGAAGTCATGAGTGTGCAGTGACTGCAGGACTGTTGTTTGTGATTTCTCAAATGTTTGAGAAGGTTGATGAGCCCATTTGCATGTACATTCATACAGGTTTCTAAGTCATTTTTTGCAAGATTCCCTGCAAAAACACAAGCAGATTTTATTTTGTTGTTCAACACAGGAGAGGATTTAAGTGTGAATTGTTTCTTTAGCTGTAATGAACAAGTCCAGCCTTCCAAACTTGAAAATATTTTTGTAGCAATCGGTCACTTATAAGGTACTTTATCCAATTTTATTTTTCATTCTGCTTATACATACTTACATGCCACACTATATCATTTTAAGCTTTAGAACAACATGGTGACACTGCTATTTTAAACTAGCCTTTCCTCTGGGCATCAGCGAGATCATCTCAGGACCACCGGGATTATAAATACTGTATGAGAAGGTCAGGTTTAAAGTTTCCAAATCTCCATAAGAAAGCAAGCTTAATTTTCAATCCCCTTTATAAAGCCTGATGAATTTATTATCCTCTACAAGCATCAGAAGAAAACAGCTGAAAATTAAACTGAAATGACATCTGTTCTATTTCGTTCCTGTTATTAACTTGTTTACAGGCATAAGAAAAGTTATGTTCATATTCTTGGATCATATTACTTCCCACAGGGACATGACTATGCTTCTTCAGAAGAGAGATTTCAAGACAAGCAGACTTACCTGGGTTTTTCATGTTTGATTTCCTTTATTTTAGTGTTCTGTTAACATTAGTAAGAATATTTTTTCCACTGTAGCATCTTCTATCAATACACCTCGAATTTATATTCTTTGCATCTCTTGCTGGAGTAAGTATGTATTTTGTTGTAGTGGTCTATTGTGGTATGTTATTTTGATGTGGCTTGACAAAAACATGAATTCAGTTTGAGAGAGAACAACTAGTGTTTGAGTGTCTAGTTTGCCTACACTGATTGTTGTTTAAAACCTGAGTTGAATTAGACCTCGCTTCTCTAGTTGCATTTTTCAGATGCTTGGGAAGACCAAGGTATCTGTATAAGTTAAGGTCATCTTTTGTAGTAAAGAAAAAATACTGCATTATTGGTGCAATATATGATATAAGCTTCAGGGTTTTTATTTGTGCTACAAATAATTTTGTGTTTCTCTAAAGGGTCAAAAATCTTACTCTGCTTTTCTCAAGAGTGTCTGTGTTTATAATCATACTAATTATCTCATTAGGCTTTAGAAGGTCTCCTCCCGCAGGAATTTGGGAGTTTTTGAAGGGATCACTGTTTTAGTTGGGACAGTGGGATCCTATGGATTTTGTTCATTGTCTGAGACAGCTAAGGGGCACACTTGAACAGAGGCAGGAGTCAGATATAGCAGTTCTGTGCAGAGTTGTTTGTTCTTCAAATCATTATTGCAACACAGTCTTGGGAAAGAAGAGCCAAGCAAACCAGATTTGGCTGAGGATGGTTGGGGTCTGAAGATAAACTTGCAATTCACACCAAGTCTTTGTCTCCACCGCAGCTTTAAAAATCTCCATTCCCTCAGTTCTTGTGGTCTAAGGATACTTCTGATTATTCCCAGCCCACCTCTTCCCAATGGTTTGAGTTAAAAAATAAAAAACAAAGTTATGGTCCACCTCTTGAAACCTGCGTTGGAGTGAGTTGGATGTTACTTGGCAATAGTTAAACTGCAAAAAAAACTTCCAGTAAGGAAAACTAACAAGTACCTATGGCAACAACCTTCCAACTGGAATGTGCAGCACCTCCAGTCACTGACAAAAGCTTTCACACACAGATGATTCAGTGACATCGTGCTGAAGAGTCTACATGTACAAAGCACTTAATGTATTGCACTTGTCTGACTGGATTTTTTTAAAACCAGTGGTGTTCAAACCTCCTTTGCAATGGTATAAATAACTAGAAATCCCATCAAAGTCAGTGGATCTATATTATTATAAAGTTCACGTCAGAGCCAGTTATGCTGGTAGCACTTACTAGCCACATTTATTCAGATTAGTTCCAGGCAGTCGCTGATGTAAGTTAGAAATAGGCATTGTTAATTAAATTGTAAAGAGAAGAAACAATTTATGTAACGATGTTCCTTCTTGTTTATTCACGTATAAAATGCTATAAATTGAAGAAAATTACCCAATTCAGGTTACAAAACAGAAATATATTGTAGCCTGCCTTTTAGTGTCATAAGTATTTGGCCTGCAGATGCAGTTAAATTACAGAAAATGTTTTGGTCCATCGATGGATGGAATTAGTATTACTGGGACACTTAGAATGAAGAGAGATAGGCAAGAGTCATAGCATTTGTTTTCAGATGCAGACTTCCCAAACTGCTGGTTTGTGGCTGGTATTTCAATTCATAGTTATAAATTCATATAATAATGCCAGAGGGGATCATTTGTTATCTTGTCCCCGTACCAAGGACACAGTATTCTAGTAGCAGTTGCACGACTGCCAAAAGGAGAGGTAATACGATCTTTCTACTCCTACTTGATATTCCGATTTATACACACGAGGTTCGCCTTAGGCATATCAGCCAGTACTGAAACTGTGTTCAGATAGTTCAAGGAGATATCTGTGCTAGAAAGCATGTGGACCTATGGTTTTGTTTCTAATTCATTTATTCAAAACCTGGTCATGACATTTCATACATTCACTGCATGTAGCAATGGCTGAGGAGCTCTGTGTACTTCTGGTGTGTCACTCACACTATGGTGGTGTTGGCTGCAGATCTTCAATAACCAGTTTACGTTATTTCCCCACTGTTAACTGGAAGAGGGTGAGAACTGATCACTGTGGGACCCATCAAAAATAAACCTGTCTCTTGTTCACACTTTAGTTATAGTTTGAAACTACCATCAGCCTTTAAGGTTTTTATATGTGATCTGATGATTTTTCATATCAATCTACTTAATAAAATTGTGTTCAGGCATTGTGGGGAGCACTGAGCAAATGAAGGATGTGACAACCAGGAGAGCATCTGGAAACACTCCTCTACACCACCTATCTGGCCAGAGCAGGCAGAAACACCTGTGAGCATCAGGACACATTTCCTTCCTGTTCAAACATGTATCATAAGGCTAGTTGGGAGAATCGAGTACCTTCCTGCTGCAGGTATTGAACAGCCTCACTGCTGCTCTCAAAAGAAATTCTCTGTCTTGGAATGGTTTGGCTGCAGAGAATAAAGACATGGTGATTTCAAAAACAATACAGGCCAAAATAGCAGCCTTTAATCAGTTTGGGAAGTGGGTTTGTTTCTTCATGGTTTTTGTAAGTTCTACTATAAAGACAATGACTGTCCTCTGAAAACCTGTTCATAATAATTATTAATTCCCTGGTACTGTTTATGCCAGCTACTGTTGTTAACACTGGTAAGATATTGCATCTCAGTTTAGTGTATTGATAAAGTTCTGGTGTTCAAGCACTCTGGAATAGTAATCAATGTACATCAGTGCAACAATCTAATATCACAAGTAGAAAAAGCTTGGAAATGGATTTTCTTTTTAAACAAAGTGCTGTACTGAAAAAAGACCATACAATGTTTCATAGGGTAGTTTATTTCCTCTAGCTCCTTCTAGTACTGGGACAATATGTAATTTTACACTTGAATTATAAAATTTCAGAAAATATAGGTTAGAATCTTCAGAAAAAAATTTATCTGAGTAGAACTTAATAATTTTTTTAAAATAACTTTTTAAAACCCCAGACCCCTCTGCACCCTGTGGAAGGGGCACACCCTGGAGCAGGGGAAGAGTGTGAGGAGTATGTATGGATGCCACTGGAGCAGCTTCCCTCATTGTGCCTTCCTGGGAACAGCATTTCCTACACCAGAGTGGTTTAATGGGGATGCCCAGACTACACAGCAAATGCTAATTGTTATCTCTGGTCATACCATCATTTCACAATGCAGATCATACCGAAATGGCACTAGTGATTAATCTGTCAGAAGTTTTTGCCTTAACATTCCCTTTTTTAGAGACATTTTTGAGGAACTGTGAAAGACGACAATACCATCTCTAGTGACCTAGGAAATTGCAAATGGTAGAAGATAAATACATTTCAGATGGGCTCAGTGCTGCATGGCAGAGTCTGGATATGAAACAGAAGTTTATGATGTTCATGTGTTTGAAGCAAGGGCCAAGCAGAGGCTCCAAAAGTTTCTTGGTCCAAGAAGAAGCATCCTGAGGGTCCAGAGCACACTGTTGCTCAGTGTGTTAGTGTTCACACCACTTTAATGAAATACCACTTGAGGGAAAGGGGAGCTCACACAGTTGCAGTGTACCAGGTAGTCCTCTGCACCTTCAAATGTGTAGTCTTCAAATTAAGCCCATAAAAGATTTTAGGTACACTTATATTTTGTTAGGAAAAGAAATTGCTCGTACAGGCCCTATAGTGACTCTCAGAACTGGAGTAAAATTAGGAAAGGAGTAGATATCTTTAATATCTCAGCTGTTGGGCTGCCCATATGCTGTTAGCATATCTATGTAACTGAACATGAGAAATTACGGAGATGACGAGATAATAAACAGAAAATACCTCATCAGACCAGTGTAATGTTTTGCAAGTGTGATCATGTCTGTTGGGTAATTCAATGCTCTGCTATCGCTTCAATTATATTTATAAAAGTATAATTAATTGAGCTGTAAAAATATACTTGGAAAACACTTGTTTAGGACACACAGACCAACATGAGCAGTGCAAAATGCAGTTTCAGAGATGGCACTACTAGTTTTTAATTAGAGAAATGCTGGTTTAGCTGGCCTGTCACTGAATTTTTGATTTGTCTTATCTATCCAGAGGGACTGAAAGTGTATCAGAGATTTTGGCCATTAAAGGATGTACCATATCTGATGGCATTTCTGTGCTTCAGCATTTTTTTATGTATGCCAACTTTCACAAGCTGCTTGATTAACATCCCTTTTTAATAATTTGCTAAAGAAAGAGCAGTTTTCTGGGTGTCAGTTGTTCAGGAAATTTTCCAAAAGCATAAACTTTCATAAACATTCTCATACTGGTGTTTCCCACCTTCTGAAATATTAGGATACAAGAAAATACCTTTAACTATAATTTAGGAATGCTGTTATCTGATTGTGAGTCCTCAAGCCTGATTTCATTTGTTCATATTCATGTTGATTAAGAAAAGCAGAATATAACTATAACATTGTGACAAAAAATGCTTTCGAAGCAGCCTGGTTCTCCATTTTCTGAGGAAAAGAGGAAATTGTTATTTGTAGTAGAGGTTAAATTGGTGTTAAATAATGGAGTTAATTCTTTCAGAGCTTCCATCTTGCCATCATCTATAGGTGAGCAGAAAAGGAAAGCTGGGAGTCCCAGAAGAAGTTACTAGCCTCTTTCTCAGCCTGATAATGAAATAAACCGGTGTTCCAACCAGGGCAATCCACCAGAGTCAGACCTCTTAAATATCATGTAAGGTACTCTCCTGACTGATTTATTAAGCTTCTAGAAAACTGAGTATTTCTAACTAAATCCAGGTTTCTACAACTGGTTTTTT
Source organism: Rhagologus leucostigma (assembly GCA_013397725.1). Lineage (NCBI taxonomy): Eukaryota > Metazoa > Chordata > Aves > Passeriformes > Rhagologus > Rhagologus leucostigma. The sequence goes on from VZTD01005876.1 coordinate 165,938, forward strand.
ATATCTGGGAGGCAAGCAAAGTAGCCAGGATTCTCTGGACAAGTTATAAATCTGCATTAGCAAGACACCTGGGAGTCCTTCCCATCCCAAGGATGAGCTCCCCAGCAGTTTTTAAGTCAAATGAAATTTGTGTGTATTCTTTTTTCTGTTATAACTCCTACTCAGCTCTCCCTTAGCAGGTTATCTGTTTAAAATTAATTGTTGAGCTCACATGTTCCAAAGCATGAAAATTACTTTTGTCATGTTTGAAGACATATTTCTTAATGTTTTCCTCCATCACACTGCTTAAAAAAAATTTTCTTTTTGTAACGCATAGTTTTTATTTTCTTAATTTTGTGTTTCAGCATTTATCCACGTTTTGAAAGGATTGTCAGTTGCCGTTTTCCTGAGTTTTGCATACAAATGGGCAAATGAGTAAATGAAGAATAAATTAGACTCTGGAATAACGTGTGTTGTAGTATTCATTTTCATAAATGACTGTCCTTTCTCAGAGTTTTCCTGTAACTCCACTCATTCAACCAACACTCTCCATTGTCTGCAAATTACCAGTAGATGCCCTCATTCTAGACAGTTGAAATCATTCAATCCTCATATCAAACCCACAAAGATTTGTAATCATTTGGGAAAAGTGAAGGCCTGTAGCACCACAGCAGACAAGTGGTGAGGTTTCCCAACCTTATCAGTAGGAGACAAACTTATATCAAGACACAGCAGGAAAAAACGCTAAGCCTGCTGAGAGAACTGGATCTTTATTTTTAAAACTCCTAATGTTTCTGGTCAAATCAACTCATGACCTTGATTTGCTCACCTCTTTCCAAGTTTGTGTGTTGTCACATCATTCTCTTTTAAAGCTGTTTGTGGAAAAGCAGTTTAGTAAGGAAAATACCAGCTTCTGTTCTCAGCTCTGGTGGATAGTACTGTAAGTCATGAATTGTAGCAGACTCCATAAAGTGGTGGTGGTGGTAGCTGAGAACATCATCCCCTGACCATTTTTGGGGGTGGTCCTGTGTAGGGCCGGGAGTTGGACTTCAGTGATCCTTGTGGGTCCCTTCAAACTCAGGATATTCTGTGACCGACAAGGTCATTCAATGAAGCTGCAAAGTCTGCACATGCTCCCAGCCTGACAAAGAGCCTCTGTCTTGAACACCAGGAGAAGCAGTAGCTGTTTGTGGTTGGGCGGGCGGGAAGAGCTTCCATTCAAAGCGAAATACTGGGCTTAAACTCAAGGAAATGTCCATGTACAGAAGATGCCTAAAAAGGATGGGCTTGTGTAGGCATGTCAGAGACAGGACTCCAAGGGTGGTAGTTAATCCCAGGTTTTTTTCCTGGAAAGCTTCAGTTCTCTTCTAGCTTATGCCACCGCTTCTGTATTAATATTAACTCCTGCTCTGCCCCAGCCCTGCCTTGACTGCATGGTATCCTTCTGCTTCATAATTCTGCCGAGTCCTGCTGAGCTCCTTTAACTCCCTCACTCTCCTGTCTGAGCCGTTTTTACAATGCTAACACCATGTTAAGAAACTGTAAGGTGGAGAAAGCAGTGACCAAAGGCATGTATGAATAAAAAAAGATGGTCTTGCCACATCATCTGCTGAGAGTTTATACCATTATTCTTCACGTGTTTCTCTCTCTTGCAGGGTGGAAATAATGCAGGCCATACAGTGGTTGTTGATGGGAAAGAATATGATTTTCACCTATTTCCTAGTGGCATCATTAATCAAAAGGCAATTTCTTTTATTGGTAAGACATTTTTGGAACTTATAAAAAATGACATTGTGTAGTGGATAGCTGCAACTGTAGTTTATAGTAAAAAGCAAAGAAAAACATGACTCTCAGTCAGATTTGCTTTGGCTTCAGCTGTTTGACTGCTGCTTTAACATGAAGAGTTACTCTACTTTTAATGTCAGTTTAGTTTCCGCTGTTAGAAAACTGAAAGCAAGAACATCTTTTCATGTTGTTCATTCTTATACTTTATGGTAAAGTTTGGACCCCACCCTCTACTTGCACTCTCTTTTTATACTTTCAGAAATACATGTGCTATTCTTTGAGCACACAAATGCCCGGACTTAGCTAAATAAATAATACAAATTATGTCTGACTTCCTAGAAATAGGCCCCAAAATGCAGGGCTCTACTTAGGAGGTCATCATCCAGTCCGCTTTTTGTTCACATCACCAGCTGCTTAGGGTGATGTTGTATTTTGCTATAAAGATATTTGGTGCAGGTAGCATCATAAAAATATTTGCATCATTCACTGGACATTAAACTCGTTTTTACGTAGTAGGCAAATTTAAGCCTCTTGTCCAAAGTTTTGATTCTTTCAGAGAGAAATGAGTGTAAGTTCCAGTGAGTCATGGAGTTTCAGTTCTGTTCCACTTAATAATTTCCAAATGGATGACTGGAATCTTTTAAATGCATTTTTTCTCTCAGCTAAATATGGTGTGTTGTCTTGCTTTCCTATTTACTCCCTTGTCAATTAGTAACGACTATAACTTGAGTTATGCTAAATTTAGGCTGAGACAGGCTCTTGCATATATTTCTTACATTCCCAAGAAGGAGGTAGCAGCTGTTTCCAGCCCACTGCATCACTAATCCTCCATGTCTCGCCAGTACTTCTCTTTATCGCTTGTGGGTTCTATTTTGTAGCTCAAAAGCAGGGGAAAGGCATTGCTGATGTGTTACATCACTAGTTTAAGCTGAGTTTAAAACAAATACCTGAATATTGAAGAAGATTTAAATATTTTCACACAGGCTTGTCAGTGTGGTAAGGCCAGAGACTTCTTTGAGCTTTTCCATGTGAACAATTGAGGCTGAAGTTGCAGGGCAAAGTCCACCATAAACAAAGACAAGAATCCGCTTACCTCAGCTGGCTGTGCAGCAGCCTGGCGTTCACGCCTGAAACAAGCCAGCTCTGGTTTTCCTGAGTTTAGCAGGCTAGTAGCTGCTTATCCCAAATCAGGATTTATCCAAAAAGTTCTCAAGATCACTTTGTGTGAAATTTAGTTTTACTTCTTAAATAAAATTTTAGACAGCAAGTGTTTACAGGCCTTACATCCTCAAAACGAGTATTTTATTCCTTGCTTTAAAATAAATCATTTATGTTCCCAAAGGTAATGGAGTGGTTATACATTTACCAGGCCTGTTTGAAGAAGCTGAAAAGAATGAAAAGAAAGGTTTGTATCAAGTAATTTTTAACCTACCTTTATATGGCAGACAGGTTGAGGGTTTTTGTAGGCTGTTGTTTCTGACCATAAGTATTCAGTGCAGTAATGACATTCTGGATTTTAAATGAGGAAACAGTATTTAAAATGTTGAAATGTGTGGTAGTCTTTGGAGATATTTTCAGAAACAATCTTTTCATGGGTTTCATGGAGTTTTATGGCATTTGATGCCACATTAGGTGGAAAATAAATCCTAAAGTGTGTGCTAAGCTTCCCTTGACCTCAAATAGGGATGATTTAACCCAGAGTTTCTATGCCCAAATATAAACTCAATTGGTTCTGCTTTGAGCAAGTCTTTAGGCCCTATGACCTTCCAAGATCCTCTACTTCTTAGATTGTTTTATGTTTCTATATAAAAATTCTCTATTTTCTGAGGCACAAATGGAGTTAAAGTGATGTATTGTGTAGCAAGTTAAGCAAGAATATTTCCTTTAAGAATTTTGTGTAGGCCACGCCATTCTGGCATTAAAATGAAGAAGTATCTTTGTCCATACCAAAATGAGAAAGCTGATAAATCAAAAATGAGAAAAGTTTCTCAACAGAAATATTGCTGATATTTGATGTTGTCTTGTGGTTTATCCATTTTGTCTACAGTTATCTTAACAAGAAGCCATATAAACTAGCAGAAAAACATAGAAAAAGTAAAAGCCAATGTCAAAGTTTGACCAATCAGCACAGCTGCAATCCTACCTTTCTTCATCTTTTGACAGGTTTAAAAGATTGGGAGAAAAGACTGATTATATCAGATAGAGCACATATAGGTAAGTGACGACTGAAGAGGAAAAAACCCTCACAAATGATTGCTTAGCTCATGATGCTGAATTAAATTATTATTCCATAGAGCAGTTATGTATTTGATCTGATACAGTTTCTTATTATGTTGTGTAATCTGAAGCGTAATAATGGAATCTGTGTCCACTGAAGAGTGATGTTTTACATGTTTTCACAGTGTTTAAGGAATACTCACTCTGTTTTCACTTGAGGAGGCCTGTGCACTGTCAGTGACAGCAAAGGCACTTTGTCTTCAAATTACGGATGTCTGTGATTTAAAAAATATTTTTCTCCTTTGTTCTCTCACTATATCCATTTGATTTTCCACTGCAGTGTTTGACTTTCACCAGGCAGTAGATGGGCTCCAGGAAGTGCAACGTCAAGCACAGGAAGGCAAAAAGTAAGTATTTTCAACACCCCCATTTCACTAATAGTTATGTAAATTTGGAAAATTGGTGTAATTCTGGAAAACAGAAATGCAATGTATCTCTAAAGAGCCTTGTCGATGTTGCTAATTCTGTGACTCGGTTCTGTTCCTACTTATGTTAGTGAACAAACTGTCAGCCACACTCAAGGCCTCATGCTTTACTGAGTACCATGAATATTAGGAATACTTATGCAAAGCCTGAAAGTTGCTATATATTTATTATCATACAACTTTAATATCTTTTTCTGTCTCAGACCTCTTGCCCAGTATATGATATAGTGAAGAGCTTTGACAAAATTACTTGGCATAAAGTGTATTTTTGCATGTATTTATAGATACTGAGGAGGTGTTTCTTTTTACTTAGCATTGGCACAACAAAAAAGGGGATTGGACCAACGTATTCTTCTAAAGCTGCACGAACAGGCCTTCGGATTTGCGACCTTCTCTCTGACTTTGATGAATTTTCATCGAGGTACAACTATTTTCATTTCTAAATATTATGTTAAAGAATGATGCATTTTGCCTGACAGATTTGCTTTTAAGGAGATGTTTTTAAATATGTGTCTGAATTTTGTATATAAATTGTCTAGAAGGAGAAGAAAACTAGAAAGAGCGTGTGTGTGTGTGTATTTCGTGTACTTCACAAAGTTTCTCATCATTTAAAATTAATTTTGAACATTGGGAAATGCACCGGTTGAGGTATCAGAGTCCTGGGTATTTTATTCCTATAGCTTTCAGTAGATGTTGTGCATAATATAAACCGAATTCTTGCCAAAGGTTCTGTGATTCTGTGACTGTGTTCCTCACAGTTACAATTTCAATATTTTACAGATTTAAAAACCTGGCACAACAGTACAAGTCAATGTTTCCCACATTGGAAATTGATATAGAAGGACAATTGAAAAAGCTAAAGGTAAGGATTTATCACTTGCAATATTTATTTTAATTTTAAAAGGTAAAAGTAAAGTGTACCAGACATACCACTTATTGAGCTAATTTAGATGAAAAATGCATATGTTCATTATTACAAAAGCTTTTAATAAACAGTAGCCGTGCTTTGCAGTACAATGTTCTCTCTTATTGTAGACATTAATGTAAACTCTGTGGAGAATTTAATTCTCCTATAATATTTTACTTTTTCGAATGTTGTATCAAAGTAGTAAAGACAATGCAGGGTGATGACTTTAGTTAATGTCCAGTCTGTCAGTGGGACTTCCATGCTTGCTGAAGAATTGTTTATGGAAGCATGTTTCAAGATCCTGGTATTACAAGAAAATTGTCTTTCTACAAATAAATCCAGCAGAGCCACTGGTAAAGCAGCTTTCATGAATATGTAAGAAAAGAGGATGTTAAAAATATCTCTTACCTTTCCCGAGTTTTGTCTCATACTTTTTCAGAGCTGACACCCTGAAGATACTTTATAATATTCAAAAGGAGTGATATGTTTTTCTTTTGGTGCTTTGACTAGCTCTAAGTCCCTTTCCGAGTGTGTCTGGACTATAGACACACTATCTAAACACTGCAGCAACAAAAGTCAATAGGTGTACCACACCTCTGTGAACAGAAATGGTACAGAAATTACAGCACTCTAATGCCGTAATAAATCATGTTTTCTTGTATGAGTGGTTCAATAGATTGAACGGAGTATAAGCTAATGGTTGTATTTTTCAGGAAAACACAGTTATTGAGGCTGGCTGCTTAGACTTATCTGTATGTTTTGTCTTTCAAAAGTGAACACAGTGTTCCCTGCTTCCAGCCATTGTCTGGGGAAGCTGACATTTGTACTCAATTTGCAGGGATATGCTGAAAAAATAAGACCCATGGTTCGAGATGGAGTGTATTTTATGTATGAGGCTCTTCATGGCTCCCCAAAGAAGATCCTTGTTGAAGGAGCCAATGCAGCATTACTTGATATTGACTTTGGTAAGTTATATTCAAAACTCAGCTTAACTCCTAAGAGATCAGTTTTATTTTGATTAGTTTTATTTTCATTTGGGTTTATATTGACTTTGCAAACAGCAGGAAAACAGAGAAACAAAATAGTCTTTCCTTAATGGGAACAGATCTCCCAGAAGTAAAGCTCATTAAGACAGAGATTGTATCATTAACAGGATTAAGTGCTTAGGGTTTAAATATTGATTTTTGCTGAAGTTTATTCCAGTGCAGCTGAAATTTCACTGCAGATATTCTTGTCTTGATTACTTTTAAATGTGTGTGCACATTTCCAAGCAATCCAGGCACTCATTGCGGTGCTGCTTAGGTAATTCCTCTGCCATGGGGGAAGGATTAAACTGGTGCAGGAACCTCTAAGTCTTGCTGCTACAGTTGGTCTCTGCTCTGCTTTCTTACCAAAAGTCTAATTAAATCAATGAAGAAAAAATTAAGTACTGAAGAGATTCTCCAATCTGGAGTTACAGTGCAGAGATCATGAGTAACCTCTTAAGACTTAGACAATTCGTGGCACATACTCAGAGCCACTTGTGCAGAGCAATGGGAACGTCAGACTGTGACCTTTACACCAGGCTCTCCATGAATGTAGTGGAAATACCTTCTGTGATACACAGAACATTGAAAAAAAGCTTTACACAGCAGCAGCATCCTATAATAGATCCCGTGCCTAATGGTAGTATTGAGATGCTTTTGAATTTCTCCCTTGTGGGCAATCCGCAGTGAAAGTTGCAAAGGATGAATGACACGTAATAAAAAGAATTTGCCTCCCTCTTTGTCTGATGTTCCAATTTAGCTTTAAAGCCAAACACAGAAGTGAAAACCTTCTTTGAACTGATAAAGGAAAATCAGTCTCTGTTTATTACCATTGCTGACAGAGAGCTGTGCTGTTTTGTTTTGCTGGCAGGCACGTATCCTTTCGTGACCTCCTCGAACTGCACCGTGGGCGGTGTGTGCACCGGGCTCGGCGTTCCCCCGCAGCACGTGGGTGATGTGTACGGCGTGGTGAAGGCTTACACCACCCGCGTGGGCATCGGGGCCTTCCCCACCGAGCAGATCAATGTAGGTTTAATGTTACAAATGTGATGTACACAGCTGGCAACAATTAAGTCAGTGGAATGGGGTAAGGGTTATTCCACTGATACATAAGCGCGGTAATAATAATGCTGAGTAATCACACTCATGAAGAGAGGAGAATTACATTATGAACTGAAAGTATTTTACATCGGAGGAGAGAAACACGAGTGTGATGATGTTACATTGCAGCGACCACACTTCTGTTGTATTGATCAATGTGAAAACAGATTTCATCATCTTATATAACATCATTAGGTGTGTTTCAGTGGTGAGAGCTGTGGACTGGAACTGTCAGTGCATCCTAGAAGAGCTTAAATTACAAGAACCACTTCTGTGCTTAACAGCCTGTGTTCTGTGTGATTTATAGAATAAATGTGGTGTGTGCGTCAGCCAGTCATGCACAAAGGGGTCGATAAAAAGAACGGGAGAGATTTTGGTTCTTTGAAACTGTCTGCTGTATTTTCATTATCAAGAAACTAGAAAGCTCACAGTATTGATTATGAGCTATGCACACAGCAATCTCTAGGTCAGTGTTCCGAATCTAATTTAAGGATTTAGTCGCTCAAATCCTTTCTCTAATGGCTCGGATGAGTTGATGGTATTCTTTGGATTTATGAATTATGAACATAAAGTTTCTTCCTTCTTTATTTTTACCACAATATAGACACTGCCAGTCTGAATGGAGCAGCTGGCAGTCTCACACTATGGTAGAACCAGGAGCCCTAGGTATGGAGCCCCAGCTGTTTTGACCTAGACATTGTACAAGCACTGGTCTTGTCCCAAGAATTGACAGTCTTGTCCGCAAAACCAAAAGATGTCAGAAGACCAGATGAAGAAAGTAAATGCAAATAAAATTTTATAAAGGACTGAACTGTGAAGGAAATCTTCCTGTTAGATGAAGGAAGAAAAGTCTCTCCTTGGAACATGAAAGTCATATTAAATGTGTGATTTGAAATGCTAGTGATTGCAATACAAAAATCCTGTGCACAAGGGGGTTTGTTCTCTGCCTTAGTCCTCTCCTAGCGAATTTTTTTTTTCCTGAAAAATAGCTTTGAAATTGGAACAACTATATTTTTCTTGCTATCCATCTGTATTTGTTTGTGTTTGTTTTCCAGCCACATTTCCAGTGAAACACCATCAGCATTCTCTCTGTCTTATTCTAGGAAATCGGAGATCTTTTACAGTCCCGTGGCCACGAATGGGGAGTAACTACGGGCAGAAAGAGACGCTGTGGCTGGTTAGATCTTGTCATTTTGAAATATGCTCATATGATCAACGGATTCACTGCGTAAGCATCAAAGATTTTGCGCTACATTTGGAAGTGATAATTTTGTGCTTCGCAGAATAAATATGTAGGTAACATTAATATAAGTCCAGTAAAGTGTTACATTTTAAGCAATACAATAATGCACAGTGGGCAACTGAGAACTGTCTTAATGCTAATAATAATCTAATTCCTTTGACTTTTTTTTTTTTAAATTAAGTGGTTTTACAACATGAGAGCAATGACTTTTTTGGTATGTGTTTTCACTTTGTTTTCATCAGATGGCCAGTGTAGACTGGATCAATATGTTGGTTTTCTAACAGCTTGCTCTAGTGTTTTTGATCCAGTGCTTTCGTACTGGTTTGTGCCATGGTCTAAAACTTGTTGAGTTTGAACTTGGTTGACTAATGGATCCTACTTGTAGGACCAACTCTGCATCATTTGGAACCACTGCCTTGATAAGTGAGATAAATGGGATGACACAAGGGTACAGCGACTGAGACAGCTTTCATTCCAATTCCTAGAGGTTAATTTACTTACAAAGGTGTAGTCAAATATTGTCTTATAAATTCTGCTTTTAAGGGGCTGAGTTTTATTTTCTTTGGGACCGAGTGGCTTCCTTGGTTGATGCATTCAGGCAAACTTGTCCATACATGCAAACACATGACCCTGAGCATTTTAATATATTATAGACTGAGACATAATTTAATATTGTTTATGCTACTGATGTTACAAAGGAACAATGGTCTTATTAATTAATTTATCAGAAGGATTTTTGGTTTTGGATTTTTTCTTTTACTTGGATTTATGTTTTGTTTTAACTTACACTGCTCTAGTTTATGTGAAAATAGCTTTAGGAAGGCATTAGGTTTCCTTCCATTTCAGTTCCATACAATTACTGCACTCCTATCAACAAAACTATGTCAGCTCTGGTAACTGTGAGAGCTAAAAACATGGATAGATTAAAAAACTTGAAGAACTGGCTCTGTGGTTCTTCTTTCCCAAAAAGTCTCTTCACTTAATCCTTTCATTCATCACATACTTACTGAGCACATATAGCCTGGACTATTATCCACATACCTGTCTAAATCCTTAGCTGCTCAGATTTTTGCCAAGCAACGTCTTAAATATTATTCTGGAGAATTTTACTAGTTTTAAAATGCAGTTTTATTCAGATCAGTGAATACTACAGTGTCTTCCTGAGATTCCATTTTTGTCTTCCAGTGTGTTCATTCACAAAATTAATAAGGTACATTAAACTGACAGCACAGCCCAGGCACTGAAAGTCAGGATGAGATCTTTCCTAATGAACTGCAGATGTGGTTTTAGTAACCAGATTATGCTTGTTCTGTTATAAAAGTATAATTTAGTAAATAAGTCTGTCAGACAGTTGTGAATCAGTAGGAGCAACAGAAATAGTCACCATCAGTGATGTCCAGTGTCATACCCACCCAAACCAGGCCCAGCAGGTGCCACTTTCCACAGTCAGAGTGCATTTTCACGCACTGAGCTGAACACTGTGCACCTGTGTGAGCAGCCAAGCGTTTGGAAATGTCTCGTAGTAACTCAGTCAAGTATTCATCCCGGAAGCGTGAATTCAGTTAACAGTGTTCATAGTCTAATACTTTTTTGTATTTCTGCTGGCTGGACTGCTTGAGCTGAATTTGTGAAAGGAAAAAAAAAAGATGAAAAGTATTGAAGAGGAGATTCATCATGTGTGTAACTAACTGATGTTTTTTGTGCAGTTTGGCATTAACAAAACTGGATATTCTTGATGTCCTTGATGAAATTAAAATCGGTGTTGCCTACAAATTGGGTGGAAAAAGAATTCCATATTTTCCAGGTAAGTTGTTAAACCTCTATGTTCATTTTTCTTTTCTGCCTGTTAAGCCACACCTCTTGGGAAAGACTTTGCTTTTTAAAATCAGACTTGATTTCTTTTTCACTAGATATTCTGTGGCAATTTATGGAGCTGCAGTATCTGTATAAAGATGGCTGTATCATTACATTGGCATTTTCCATTCACCATGCATCTGTGTACAATGGCAAGAACTTCAGAGCAAATAAAATCTTGTGTTACGGCCTCTATGTATTATCCCATGAGATTTTTTATTGGCAAAATCAGGGATCTGGAAGTCGGCAAGACTCGAGTCAGTGACTATGTATCATTGGCAATAGCATTTAATGAAGCAAAATTTAAATAAAAGCTGTGCAAAAATGAGATGGAAACAAGCAGAATAAAGCTGCTTCTGGATAGCTTTATTAAGCTTTATTAACAGCAACAACACTGTGGTTAATAAAAATATATATTGCCTCCTTTTTAGATGTAATAGTACGTAATTGTTTTACATTTATGATGTTTTCAAGATAGCTGTAACAGTCTGTGCCAAGAAGAGGGGCTTGTTCTGGTGAGCTATGGGGGATTCTGGAGACACGGGGTGGACTGGCAGCAGCCAGCTTTCTTACCACTCTTGGTGGTTCCTGGCTTTGGACACAATGAGAATTCCAGTGGGGAAAAGCCTGTAGGCATCAGAGTTTTTCACAAGACTGATTTAACCTTGTTCTGTAAAGATAAAACTCCCTGAGACAGTAATGCCTTGTCTACTGTTTTATTCTGTGCAAATCTGAACCAAAAAGTGGAAGTACTGTAAACCTCAAAAAATCTTATTTCCTCAAAAATAATACAGTAGTGTTGTTGTTGACTCCATGTTGACAGCATAGAGTACATTCTACAGCTTTTGGAAGAGGAAACTGCATTCCTGGATCTCCTTGAATCAGATTTATCTTCCTAAGTATCAGAATTTAATCTAAGTTAAGAATAAAGGAGTGAATGAATGAACAAATCAGTAAAAATACTGTTTCCTCATATATCAGATTTTAAATGTTGTCAAAAGACTTTATTGGTCAAGAGCGATAGGTATGTTCTCTTAAGGCAGAGGAGCCAAAATCAACTGTGACAAAAATGGTTCTCCCACAGCTAACCAGGAGATACTACAGAAGGTGGAAGTAGAGTATGAAACAATGCCTGGGTGGAAGAGTGACACAACTGGAGCACGAAAATGGGAGGACCTCCCACCCAAGGCCCAGAATTACATCCGCTGTGTGGAAAACCATGTTGGCGTGCCAGGTAAAGCTTTCTGAAGATGTCCATATGAGGAGGCCACAGCAGACAGACAGACACAGCTCTGTGAAAGTGCTCGATTTGTTAGTTGGAAGTCACTTTATTTGGGCAGGAGGGAACGGGAGTACCAGTGGTTGGGCTGATGGGGGTATGTGACAGCTTGCCAAGAAGCAGCAAAGGGTGGTGTTCAGCAGGCAGGTCTGCAGTGCTGCAGAGAGCTCCAGGCTGCTGCTGGCAAGGATTTAACCAGAGGAAAGATAAACATGTGTTGTTCTTGTCAAATGGCCACCTTCTGTCAGTGAAAACTTTGGGTCTATGCACTGTGCTCCAGTGTGTAGTTAGGCTGATGTCCTCATCTCCTCCTTTCTCTCTGCATCCTGCACTGCACCCTGCACTGCATCCCTGTTTGAGCTTAGATGGCTTTGTTTTGGTTTTTTCCATTCTTACTCATATAAGGAGATGTGTTGCATAACAGGTACAAGATTTTTTAGCCCAGTCCTTCCACTTTGGAAAAATGAGAATCTTAACATCATCGATCTGCAAAGGTCAAGCCACGCAATTTTCTTCAAATCTAACTGCTAGAGCTCTAGAGATGCCAAGAACTCTAAGGGTGTGGCGTGAATGGTGGAGTTTGCAAGGGAATTTCCACAGTAACAAGCTTAGAAAGCTGGCGTGTGTGCTTTTGTTTTCCATAAAGCACCTCAAAGGTCACATCAGTGGAGTACAGGCTGGTTACAACTGTGGCAGTTCCTGTATCAGTCATGGATCAGGAAGCATCTGATAGCAGAGACTGAAACTCAGAGAATGGCCTGTTTGTGGTCAAGGACACACAAGGGATGTGTAAATACATCTCCCCTAAGTTTGTTCCTTTGGTTCTCTGTGTGAAGTTAGGACACCTTGCTAGGTTTGATGGCTAAAGGAGAGACCTACCCACAGTCAATTCTATAGCAACCGTGGGCAATGAAACTGAAGTGGAACAGCTACAGTGAGGAATTTGGGGTGGCTGCTCACACTGGATAATGTTTATAGTTAGAGCCTTACATTTAAAAATATTACAGTATGTAGGCATCACTATCTCCTGTTCTACATCATGCAGACTTCAGAGTCTGGCAGAGCTCTGGCTTCCTCTCTGCAGGGATGTAGCTAAACATCCTGTCACTCAAAACAATGGCATTTAAACCTGCAACAAACATTCCTGACCTTCTGTTAGGCCTTCCGTCCACAATGCTTTGTGTTTATGGTATAATTATTTCATGCTTTCAAACTTCAGTATACTGCACTTTTAGTCCAGTAGTGCAGCTGGAGTAGAGGGATTTTTGACAATGAAACTTCCTTCCTAAAATTGGTCAGTCTGTAGAGAAGCATGATGAAAGGTGAAAATTATTCCAGTACATTGATTATAGTATTTACTCGCAGTAATTGTTCTAACAGATGTGTTTTCTTCCCTAGTTAAATGGGTTGGAGTTGGGAAATCAAGAGAGTCGATGATCCAGCTGTTTTAAACAAATGAAGAACTTCAGTGATGAGAAGCACAACTTGGCGTTCATCGGTTCCTTACTGCTTCCTCTTTAAATGGAAATGCTATTTAAAACAAACATTTTCTTCTAGGAATTAAATAGAAACACAACATATATTCTGTATTGTAATATTTTATTTAAGTTCTCAGTAAATTCAGTGTAAAATCTCCTTGGTGTCCGTCATCAAAAAGTCAAAAAAATGTTCCTAACAAAATAGGGAAATAATTGTTTTCCAATTGATCCATGTTGCTATTTGAAAGTACTTTACACCTATATAGTATTTCTTCTTGCTGAAACCAGTATTAAGCCTTTTCCAGTAATTATTGGGTAACTTTAGAATTGTGAAGCTTGGATTTTTCCTTCAAGTCTTGAAATATCTGTGTATCTGGGTTGGCAGTACTAGGACAGATACCATGCACTGAAATTGGTTAAATTATAAAGATTTTCAGTTTATAAAATACAACAAAGTTAGGTGGGTATTTCTGACTGCACAAAGCAAAGCAAACACAATTATGTGTAAAATTTATATAATGTTTTTTAATAGCCTACTAAAATGAATGGAGAGCAGCTGAAATGTATTTATCACAAAGCCTATCCTAGTAACTGAGATAACATCTGTCAAGGGGCCAAACTGGAGAAAGCTGACCTGTGTAATAATTCTTTGAACTATTCTGTGTACTAACAGGCTGGAGACTGTCAGGTGTGCGGCCTTTCTTTTATGCAGTAGGGAAAGGAGTGAGTGAAGGTGGAAGGAAGAGAATCCTCAGGGTACAAAGCATACGAAGAGAGTGGAGCTGAGACAGCACGCTGCATTTTCTCCATGAACCTGGGACATTTCTTCCTGCTAGTCCTGTGATTGTAGTTTCCCGAGTTCTACTGTAGTACTCTGTTGAGGAACTTGAGACTTGTGGCTCTGTAAAGCACTCGCTTCCACAGCTCATAGGTTTCCAAGAATAAATCAATGCATGACTCAATGATGACTGCTGCAGTATTTACACCCCTCACACATTTTAACCTTCCTCAGCAAAGTGTAATGCCTATTTATAGAAGGGGATGACACGTGGCAGCCAAGGTTGGGACATGTAGAAGCTGTGGAGAGGTCCCAGAATCTTCAAGAATGTACTTGGACTTTTTTGTGGATCTTCTAATTTATAATGGTTATGCATCAAGAGCTCTCAAAAAAGGCCTACCTCTTGTAGAGGAAAAAGATTATTCTAGAGATGGAGTTATTCCTTAGCTGCGAAATTCTCCAAGTAGATGTTCCTTTTTTATATATGTCTCAGAGAGCTGTAACAATATTTTTGTATCATTCCCATGGGCTGTGGAAATGGCATCACATCCTCAGTGATGCCATTATGTAGTGCGTTAAAATAGCCCTTTTCTGACATGGTAACTCCAAGGGTGCAAAAGGATGACACTTGGCATTAGAAACGGTGAAAAAAGGAAAACCTGTCAGGAGGATCTTGTGCCATACTCATCCCCTTTGTCTCATCTCACTCAGTATCAAATAGCAGATAGTGTTCAAAGCCATTGGTGTCAAGAAACACTTTTAAAAGTACCACTGCCAAGCACTAAATGTAAGGCTTTATGGATTGCTGCTTGTAAGGCAGAATTCTTACACCATCCAGCTCCGGTGCAGTCTCTCCACGCCCCAGTTCATTATAGAGTCCGGCTTAATGGACAAGCAAATACCCTTTTTCTCTAAAAAAAAAAAAAACCACCAACAAAAAAGAGCCCAAAGCTGTGAATCCTTACTTCTGTTTTAACTCCTTTGTCCATCTTTGACAAATTGTTTAATCTCACTGCTGCTGGTTTTGCAATCTGTAAAATGGCAATTAGGAATACATCCTCACCTCTTCAACACTGCCTTTTGGAGTTCCCTGGGTCAAGCCCTGCAGTCCTTGATATGAGTTGAGGAGGAAGCTCTCCCCATCGTATTTGCTGGTGGTGTGATGAAAGACCAGTGAGATTTCTGACCTTATTTAATGATTGCGAAGCACTTCTGAAAGGTACTTGGTAAGTGCTAATTATCACAAGCACTGTGAAGTGTGCCTCATTTATATGAGGCACTTTAAGCATAAAGATGCTTGGAGATACAGTAATTAAGTTTTGTTTTCACATGGCTTAACCTTGCGACATTTGCCTTCTGAATGATCTAGGGCTGTTCCTTTTCTTGGCCCCATCTTCCCCAGTGCATTTGTGCTGGGAGGTGGCCGCTATATTTAAGCTTTGGTTGATTTATAGGCAAAGTCCACAGTGACTAACAAGCCACTTGGTGTGCTGAATAACGGGATTAAATGATCAACTCTAAACTGAGTATTTGGCATATTGAAGACAATAGCTTTTATAGCTTAATTTTCACAGGATTACTTTCCACCCTATCTTTTTATTTTCCATTTTTCCATTAAGTATCAATTAGATCCACATGGCCTGTCTTTGCTTTCAAGGATTCATCAAAAAACCCAGTGATGTTGTCAGTGAGCATGATGTAATAGGCAATTATCCCATGACTTACTTTGTTACCATAAAAATAATATCATGCATTTCATTTCATAGCATGGATATTTTAAATGAAAGTTTTACTCCTATTAAATTTTATATGTGCTGTCATTGAGTTAAATGTGAGTAAGTTCAGGCTTTTATCAAAAAGCTCTTTAATCTACTGAGAGACACAGTGCTTAATAAGAACATTTTAATGTAAATTTCCTTCAATTTTGGCTGTTTTCCATGTATATTATTTTGTGTTGTTTGAAATTTCATTTAATAACAATCACTGTGATGAATTTAAGTACTTCTTTCTCCCCCAGCCAAATTCAATAATAATGGTTAAAACTGGTTGATGCATCATCCTGTTTGATATCTGGATGGAAGAATAAGGGTAAATGTTTACTGAAAAGCTGTAATTTGTGGTAAAGATTATAGTTTTTTTAAAGTAGCAATTACAGATTCACTCCTGCATAGTAATGTTTTTGAGATATTTTCTGACACTTACCCCTGCGATATGGCCTTTGTAGTCAGATAAACACTTCTTAACACATTCAGGATAGGATTTTGAAGCTTTTGTAATTTTTTAATTTGGCTATATATGGTCTTACAGTTCTGGCATAATGCACTTTATAACAGGAAAGAAAATGAAGCATTTCCATAGTAATGTGCAATCTATACTTACACCTTATGCAGATTATTTTCAGATGATTTTTGATCCACACGTGTTTATTTTGTCCTTGAAGATGTATTAAAACAGATTTAAAGTAACAGTGCTTGGTCTCTATTTCTCTTTATTTTTTAACAAAATAAACTTCATTCAAAAACCTGGTTTAATATTTCATGAATTTTAGAAAATAAGTAGCAGCATTAGTGAACAAATGTATGTTTTCTCTCAGTCTACAGATTTTCAGTGTTTGGCCTTTTTTCACAAATTCCACAAACTTTGTCTCCCTTTCCCATTTACAAACTGAGCATGGATCTACCTTTGCCACTGGGATTCGTGATTAGTCATCTTTAGTTAGCTCACCTGAGTGACCAATAGTTTTATGAAGGAAAAACACATTTTCCAATTGATGCAAAAATTCTTGAAATAAAAGCTGGCTCAGAACAACTGATGTGAACTCCATGAAGCTCCTTATCAGCAGCACTGTCAGAGAAAGCAAAGGTCGATATTGGCTCAGATAAACAATTAACACCTCTAAAATTGACTGGGCTTCAGACAAGTGCTGTTAGGGCTTCCAGAAGCCTCCATAGAAACCACTCATTTTCTCATTTGTTTCAGAAGGAGCCAGAAACAGCAGGTAAGTGACCTGTCCAGTAAATGACAGCAGGTCAATGCCTCACACACCACTCAGGGCAATGCCTCAAACCTGTATGAAAACTGATGTGCTAATGAATTAGTATTTCTTCATTCCTTTGCATCAGTTATATATATAAATATAAATATATATGCACACACACGTATGTCTAATTTCATACAGAATGGGCTTTGGTAGCTGAAGCATCTGAAGTTGCATCATCTAAATCCACATCAGGCTGGCAATGCCTAAGGCAAAAAATCAAACAACCCTCAAAAAATCACAAACACACACAAAAAAATTTAAAAAACCAAACCCAAGCTGGAGAGCTGTGTCTGATGATCGGGATGGAGGAAAAAATAGACATTCCTGCCCCTAACCTCTGACAGCAATACTTTACATAGGGTCAAGCTCTAGCCCACCCATTATTCCCTGTGGAAGTGGCCTTGCCTCCTGTACAGTAACATTTCATGTCCATCAGAGAGCTGGTTTAAAGTGTCAGATGTTGGCAAAAAGGATGAGCTCACATCACCCTTTTAACTGGGCATCAGGCAAGAAAGGAAATCCAGCTCCAGCCGTCTTATCTTTAGAAGTCCATGTTTGTGGCACTTGCATCAGGGTGTAACCTGGGGGTTTGTTGGTCACTAATGAGTGAGTGTGTTAGTGCTTGCTTTGTCTCTTTATTAGATCCAGATTGCCAATGACAAAGAGGATGCCTGAGGCATGGAGCCTGCTCCCCTGCCACAGTGCTACATGGATACATGGCCAGAGAGAAGTGGGACTGTACATCCTGCTTCAGGGACCGGGGGAACTGGGTCCTTTTCTTCCCAAATCACTGGTCCCTCACAAACGAGCTTTGATAATGAGCACGTTTTTCAGAGCGATTTCAAGATTTTACCATTTAATCTCTTATATACTTACAGGAAATTAGTTGTTCTACACTACTTTCATGTGTTATTAATATCTGTAGATTTCTGGAGCAGCACTGTTCATTAAATATTTGGCCATCAGCTCTATGAGATGGTAAGAAAAATAAAACAGGAAAGGTCTTTTCCAAACACATACACTTCATATCTTCCTTTAATGTAAAAAATTTTGGCCAACAGCTGTATTTTTCAGTGGTTGAAAACAGTAATAATTTTAACACTGTCTAAATAAATGTGTTTGGCAAGAAAATGTCTTTGTCAGGAAAAAAGACCCCAAACACTTGTGTATTTGAATGTTTTCACAGCCTCAAGATAATGCACCCTTCCTGTGGCAGGCATTACCTTTCAGGAGCTGAGTGCAGACACCAGAGTTTACATTGCAGGGCTGTAAATAGTGCCTCAGACAGCAGTGTTGGGTTTCAGGTGATACCTTTACAGTGCCTCAGGAGTGGCAGAGAGCTTCAGACAGTTTAGGTGGCTGCTGAAATCCTCAAAATACCCTGGGCAGAGTCACTGGAGACAAGTTTTCCTAAGGACTGAAGAATACAGTCAACTATACGTGCCCTTCCAGCAGAGGTGGCAGTATCCATCTTCATCTCTCCCCAGAGGAGACAAAACTTTTCATGCTAACTGGGCCTGACTCTTCAAATGTGAGGAAATGGTGTTTGCCACTGAGGTTTTTGAGCCTGGCTAGCCTGTAAATGGAAAAGATCCCAAGCAAGTGGTGCTGGAGTCAGCTTTTGGAGAGTCTGACAAAATGCCAAGAGTGGAAATACAGTGTATTACCAGTCATCATCATAAAAAGGTGTTTCACAGTGTTCTTTGCTTCTGAAGAGGAAACTCACTGTGTCAAACCTACAGTAATTAGAGTTATGTTTCCATTGAGATTCTTAAAATAGTGCAGCCCTCTACCATGAATGGAAACCTACCCTTTGAGCTCTGAATTCCAGAGTGGCTGACAAATGGCAAAGACATTGATAAGCCTTGGGGCTGGGCCATAGAAAGCTCCTGAAGCTCAGAAGAGGGTCAGGGTTCCCCATGCCTCAGTACACACTGGGAAGGACCTGCTTAAGGAGCAGCTCTGCCAAAAATGTCCTGAGGTTTAAATGAGATGTCAGGATGAGTATGAGCCAACAGTGCACTCGCATCTTGAATAAAGCAGATGGTCTGCTGGGCTATACTGAGGGGGATAATGGCCAGAAGAGGGAGGGAAGGTGTTTCCTATTACTCATGTTGATGAGTAGTACCACAGATTCCTGCTACACGTCTGCTGGTATCCATTGTAATGGCATGATTTGTGTCCTTAGTAAATGGGTGAAGAAGAAATGGAGAATTGGCAAGATGATGTGATATTCTAGTTTCAAGACTGTGCCTTGCTACAGATAAGACTCATTTTGCTTCCAGCGCACAGTCAAGTGTATGTCAGTACCACAGCCATGGATTTGCTGCTCAGTTCCCACCCCATAGCACTGAAAACAGGCAGTGCAGTTCGGATTTCATACTCCAATTTTCTTCTGCTTCTTTTCTCCCAGCCATTGAGGCTGTGCTCTTGTGGTGACCTTGGCAATGACTCTTATCACTGTTTCATGCTTTCGCTGGAAGCTGGGTTCTTCCAGTATTCAGGAATGCAGTTTGTAGCTATACCAACGGGGCCTCAGTCATGTCTGTCTGAGATAAAATATAGCTTGAAGACATTTACTGAGTAAGTTCACAAAAGGTTTGCCTTGTCATTCTAAAACAGCATTAAGTTTCTATCTATAGCTTCTAAAGGAGATTGTTGGAAAAGGAGACTAAGACATCAAACCCATTCCATGAGTATTTGGTCCACTGATTTTGAGTATATGTATTCTGCAGAAAAAATAATATGGCTTCAGTGATCTCTACTTGTGTATACCGGGTATTGGAGTAAGTAACATCTCCAACTTTGTCAGAAGAACTGAAGTTGGAATAAAAGAGCAGGAAGCTCATGTGCTGCATGCTGGACCTGGCCTGAAGAACAAACTTTGCCTGCAACAAACTGGTTGGGGGCTGTGAATTTTGAAGAGCTAGGAGGAATGTCAGGCTACTCTTCTTCCTTATTCAATCAGTTATTCAATGCCAGCATCACAGTCTTGTATTTGAACCAGCTACAGCGGTGATACATTTGTATATTTAAGTAGCCCTTCCTACAGCTTAGGTAGTGATAATGGAGCAGTATTAGAAACAGAGGCAACACTGAACACCTTCACCAACAATCTGGAGATCTTCTAAATCTTGCAGATAGGAAGGAAGAAAAGGACAGGATTGTGTCACACCAATATCTTCTCTGAAATCCTCATGCATAAAAAAAAAATCAAAAAATATTAATGCATATACATGATAAGAAGCTACTGAGCATAAATACATGGAATAAGTTGTAATAGATTTTAATATACATGAAAAAGAAGTCAAGTGAAAGAAATAAAAGAAGTTAGCTAGTTAAGGCATTACAAATAGGATAAGGCATTTTGTCTATTAGAGATTGATTTGCCCCACACTATGTAATTAAAATACTAAAGCTGGTACCGATGAAAGTCTGAGCCCTACGCAAAATGCATTGATGATTTCCATGCAGAGGAAACACACCAGCAGCACAAAAAATTCTCATTCTATTAATTGGCACTCTGAATGGTAGGCCTAGGACTGAGCACTACTTTTATAGCTCATACCACACCTCTCATACAAACTGCTCAGCAGAGAGCAAAGAGAATGAGTGCCTTCAAGACTTCCCAGCATAAGTGGATTTCACCTGCAAAGGCTGCGCTCAGGAAATTTCCACATTAGCCCTTGCAATGGTCCCTGTAGCTGTGGCATGTTATCCTGGCAACATTCAGGGAAGTGCCTTGACTCTGTGCAGCTTCTGTTCTCTGCAGAGATCTTCTCTGTGCAGGGCTGACAACACAGCCACACATATTTAAAATAAACACACTTTGTGGGCTGCTGCTGGGCATGGTTTGTTAGACACGGTGAGTGCAGAGCTGGGTTCTCGGCCAGCCTGCACTGACACAGCCCCTTTGAGCTGAGCAGATGCACCCTGAGTTATTCCAGCTGAATGGCTGCTCTGGGGAATGGAGAGAGGAGAGCATATGAGGAACGACATATAAAGCTGTCTTGAAGCAAGGATTCACTTCCACAACAAAATAATGAGAGCAGGGCTGGATGCAGCTGCAGCGTGGAGGGAGGAAGGTTTTGCCCATCCCTTCCCAAGCCATGTGTGGGAGAGGATGTTTGTACTGTGTGGGGATAGTGAAAGGACAGAGCTACCTCTCAGAGCCACCTCTCAGAGAGCCTCTCCCACACAAATCCACACTGGATAATGGATAGCACTACTCGGACAAAGATTTAAAGAATTCTTAGGACAACTATGTAGCATTAAATCAAAAACATTGTTGCCTGCAGAGAAAGAAAACAGAACACTTGGCACCACGTTATGTCAGCAATAGCAGTTCTCACTGTCAGAGCTCATATTCCTTTTTTCATGACATATTAAAATAATCTGGAAAGAAGCAAACTGAAAGGAAACTGTGCAACATAAATGAAAGCACACTATGGAAGGGCCAGAAACAACAGCAACCATGAAAAAACCCGGGGAAAGCAGTCCTTTTGTAAACCCTGTCAGCAGAACAATAACATCTTTGTAACAGCAAAAATAATTTATAGTTTTGAGGGTGCCCTCTAGCGAGTGAGACCCTCGGGTGTTCTGATCTGCTGAGCAGCACCGGTGTATCTCAGGGCTGGCAGGACAGAAACACGCTCTGAAACTCAACCATGCTGTGCTAATTTAAGAGCAAGCTCTGGCTGGGGTGCCAGGATGTCAGAGCCTTGGTTTAACAGCATCGTGTCTCAAGAGCCAGCCCTTAATCCTGCACATCACTGTCTTATCAAATATTTTTCGGATGTGCAAACCAACTCATCAAGATGAGGGCACAAAGTGTGCTAGCAAGTCCTCATAAAACAACGGGCTCTTGTGAACAGATAATGTCTGAACCAGGTATAGCCCTCTGATCCCTGTAAACATGTTGTCTGTTAAGGCTGATGTACAAAGAAAAGGACACAGAAAAAATAAAACGGCCCCAAGCCCTTCCAGTAAAAGCAGCTATATGCAAGGAGGTTTTTTTTATCTTCAGATCCACATTGCAGAGCACAGAAAGGACAGTGCAGTGGGACTGAGCACATGGGGTGTGGTGCTTTACCCCAGCCCTAACAGGGGATGTGTGCCCATCCTGATAGTCCATCCCACATAACACAGGCTGCATGCTGGCACATGGCCAGCTACATCAGCTATTATAATATACTTTCCACTTGAAAGAATTTCCAGAATATTCCTTTAACTGTTTTAGCATGAAAACAGTAGAGAAGAACTAGCAAGCTGGCCAAAATCCACTCATCCACTCATTTGATATCAGTTCAACTAAGGAAACTCCCTATTTAAAGAGGTATAGGAGGCAGAGTGCCACCTCTGTGTGTTGTGCCTCGGTATCTTTCTAAATGGTCTAGTAATGAAAGAATAGAATAAATGGGGAATTTTCACAACAAACACATGGAGAGGAGGGTTTTGGTATAAGTGAAATTGAAGGGAAAGTAAAACGAAGGTCTGGATTGCTATTTATCTGCCACTTGTTTCTGAAATGGAACACTTTTGACTTGTGACTGTTTCTTGCAAAACATGGCATAGAGGGAAAGAAGTAAGACTGATAAATATTTAGATTCATAAAGCCAAATCATCTATCCTGGTATTTTCCTGACCCTGCCTAAAACAGAAGGCAGAATTTTCTTCAGTTTGCTGTGTCCCAAGCTTATAAGTCCTTTCCCTTTTAAGAAAGCTTTCAGTATTGAATTGCAATGTCTGTGACTTACACTGTGATTTTTATCTGCCTGTTTATTTCTAATTATGTTTTGGAGTAGTTGGAAGCATTGACTGACAGGTAAACATTTATTATGATTGTCTCACAGATGGATCAGATGGATCAGAATCAAAAAAAAAAATAAATCTGTAATTGCTTCTTAGAGTATAAAAACCTAAATCTACATGTTTTGTGGGCAGAGTCTATAGTAGTTCAGTTCAGAATGTGATATACTTAATTAAACTGGTCTCAGTGCAAAAGGAATGAGATGACAATCTTTAAAAAGGGATCAGTGTGATCCCAAGGACAGTATATTGGTAAAACTGAGGGAGGTTCTGCCCATTCAATGTATTTCTAAGTACTCTGAAGAAGGGACACAAGCAGTGAGGTGTCAGAGAGGTGTCTGTGCAGAGCTCTGGGGCACCCAGTGTTCCCTCACTTCCCACATGGTTTTCCAGGCCATGAACTGGGATGTGGCACAGGGGATGTGGATCAGGACACACTGCAAAGGAGTGCTTCAATGTGCACAAAATATTTCAGCTTGAATAAAAAATCGAGACAACTTCATAGTCATGGATGTTAATCAGAGAGTCAGTAGAGAATGGTTATTCATTGTTTTTCATAAAATCAGACGTAGGGGGCACCCAGAGTTCTTCTATGTCTGCCCTGAATTTCTTGAAGCACTGGTAGAAATAGAATACAAGAAAGACAGGCTTAACAACAACAGTCCATTTCGCTCCTTAAACTTGCTTACTGGAAATGGAGACTCTTGAAAATACATGAAATACTGTTTTTCTTTGTGCTGTAGCTGACCAAGCTATCAACCAGGCAATTTGTCTGTAATATTCACACAGGCACAGGAGAAGCAAAGTAGCAAGAAAAGGTCTTTAATTTTTATTCTCTGCTGTTTGGGTTTTTTTTTTTTGTTGTTTTTTCACAAAAAGGTTTTCAAGGATAAACCAAAATCATGGTATTTCACAGTTACCTTCACTGATTTGGGATGTGTTTGGGCTGTTTTTTCACATTCAGAATCTCATTAACTAACCTGAAAAATCACCAGCACTAATTTTCAGGAATGCTCAAGGCCAACAAGCTTTGCCAGATCAGGTCTCAGCCATTCTGCTACTTCTAAATCACCAGTGGATCTTCCGCAAGGCTCACTACGCTGAAACTAATAAAACACTCAGCACCTTTCTGCTGGGTAACAACTCAGAAGACAGGCAGGTGAACCAATTCCCTCCCTGCAGGGTGCTCAGGCCCGCTGGTACAGAGCAGACAGAATTATTTTGCCCTCATAGCTTGCAAAGAGAAGAAAGCTGGTCAGTAGCAGATGTTGGTGAAGGTGAGTCTTGCAAAGCAATTAAGAGATGTCACCACCTGAGGCTGACTCAGTGGCAACATTCCTGCAGTGGGGTAGAGGTGGCAATGTGTCAAATGCAATCAGCCCTCAGGGAAAGTTGGACTTGATGATCCTTGTGATTCCCTTCCAACTCAGAACATTCTGTGATTCTCTGAAAGTGCCCTTAAATTTACTCTTCAGTGACAGCACCAGCAGCATGAGCTGCTCCCTTTCAAATCTACTTTGTATTTGAGATCAGTGTTTCAGAGCACTCCTTCTCCTCAAGTGGAATAGGGCTTTTAGTTCTTTGTAGTTCATCTAGTTCTCAGACAGCTGAGTTCCATCCACGTTTATCCCAGGCCACGTTAATGAAACGTGTGATCCGCTGTCCTCTATCCTGACAGGGCTCTTTCCAACTGGAATTGCATTCTGATTAACCAATACTCCCCAGACAACTTCAGGAACATCAGAGTGTATAGCTAATGAATATTTACAAAGCAGTTTCCTTAGACAGAAAGAAAAGGCCAGAGTTTTCAATATGCAGTTGGAAAAGTCTGCTGAACATCCTTAAACATGCATTTGCAAGTATGTGCAGAAAAAGCCAAAGCAAAAATCCTTACAGATAAAGAAAGAGTAGCAGGAGTAAGATTTTGGAGCTCAGAAGGGATTTTTGGGAATTGCTGTGTATTACACCCATGGCTTCCACTCCACAGACCAGAAGGCTGGGCTGATCAGGTCTACAGAAAAGAAAAAAATCACATTAACCTCTATGAAATCAGAGTGGCTGTACCTGCAAACTGTTAGCAGTTCAGCAACTCACTCTCATCATTTTGGTGTTTGGACAATGCTCTCAGGCACTGGTGTGATTTTTAGGGCTGTCTCGGGCAGAGCCGGGATGCAGAGCTTGATGATCCTTGTGGGTCCCTTCCAGCTCAGGATACGCTGTGATTCTACAGCCACAGTTAGACACTGTGCTCAGTACTACTGTTCTTGGCCTCTCAATAGTTTTGGAAGAACTCGAGCAATGAAACCAGGCCAGAGTTGGTCCACTAGGTATTGTGGCCCATTTTCAACACACTGATCTATGTTGTATGTCTTGCATAATTGTATTTTCATATAAATGATTGCCTAAATCTTGTGCTAGTATTGAAATTGTACATTGAAGTTTTCATGAGTTTCTAAATGAAAGAAAGCCTTTTAAAAAATACTGATTCTGTCGCTACTTTTTGGGGAGGTTGTTATTGTTTGGGTTTTGGTGTTTAGAGGTTTTATTTGTTTCTTTGTTTCTTTGTTTCTTTGTTTTAGGAAGAAATGTACATCTTTACTTGAGGACTTGTTTTTGACCAGAACAAAACAAAGAAGCCATGAATAAGTCCTTCACTCTTGGCAGACTGTAAGTTCATTCATGAAAAAATCACTTCTGTACTTGGTTGTGATTCTGTCCAGAATCCCACAGTATATATGGAGAAAGTTTTGAATTCAGAGACCTCTCTGGAAGAAATAAAACTCTCTTGACAGATCACCTCCTTCAAGTGACAGAAAACATAGCACCTAAACTCCAACACCAGTTTTAAACTTGTTTGCCCTGAGGAAAACAATGTATTTTCAAAATATACATAGTAACCAGCCTGGCTGCCACTTGGAAAGGCATCTGAGGCTTTTAACCCATGAAACCACACCTGGCCTGCTATAGAGCCCACCTGTAAGTAGCAAATTAATTGTAGTAATTCCCTTTCACAGCAGAAGGTGTCAGGGAACTCCAAATTTAGCTGAAACTGGGTGTCAGTCTCCAAAAACTAACTGTGCCCACAAGTGGTGAATCCACTCCTGATGTTGGCTGGTGCTGAGGAGCCCACCAGAGCCCCCTGGCCAGACAAAGGTTCTCCAGCTTCCTCGGTGGTTTTAAAAAGTGATTTCTCGTGCTTGTGCACATTTTTGTTGGTTCCACAGCATTCAGACAGCCCAAACCTGGGCAGGGGGTTCAGGCTGCACAGAGAGCTCCGAGAGCCCAGCGTAACACAGGGCCCTGTAGAGAAGGGAAAAGAGGGTTCATAAACGATTTGGATGCAGGACTGGAAAGGATACTAAGTAAGTTTACAGATAAAACAAAATTGGGAGGAGCTGTTCCTTCCCTGGAAGGCAGAGGCCTTGCAGAGAGACCTCAACAAATTAGAGGGCTGGGCAATCATCAACTGTATGCAGTTTGAAAAGGACAGGTGCCGGTTTCTGCACCTGGAACAGGGCAACCCTGGATGTAGAGACAGACTGGGGAACTGGAGAAGGGACCTGGGATTCCTGGTCGATGGCAAGTTGAATACGAGTCAGCTGTGCCCTGGCAGCCAGGAGGGCCAGTGGTGTCCTGGGGGGCCTCAGGCACAACATCGCCAGCTGGATAAGGGAGGGGATTGTCCTGCCCTGCTCTGCACTGAGGCAGCCTCACCTCGAGTGCTGGGGGCAGTTTTGGGTGCCACAAAATAAAAAAAATATAAAGCTATGCGAGAGCTTCCAAAGGAGGGCCACGAGGGTGGTGAAGGGTCTGGTGGGGAAGCCGTATGAGGAGTAGCTGAGGGCACTCGGTCTGTTGAGCCTGGAGGAGACTGAGGGGAAACCTCTCTGCAGCTCCAACTTCCTCATGAGGGGCAGAGGAGGGGCAGACACTCATCTCTTCTCCGTGGTGACCAGCGACAGGACGTGATGGAATGGGCGGAAGCTGTGTCAGGGGAGGTTTAGGAAAAGGCTCTTCACCCAGAGGGTGGTCGGGCTTTGGAACAGGCTCCCCAGGGAAGCGGCCACAGCCCCAACTCTGGCAGAGTTCAAGAAACGTTTGGACAATGCTCGCAGGCACATGGTGCGAGTCTTAGGGTGTCCTGTGCAGGGCTAAGAGCTGGACTCGATGATCCTCGTGGGTCCTTTCCAACTCAGCAGATTCCGTGATTCCGGGTTTGTTGACAAACCGGGGTCCCAGAGCTGGTTTCGCTTTGCCCCGCCGGCTCCACACTCGCCGCTCCGGGCGCAGGGAGGTGACGCCTGAGGTGCGGTGGCAGCGGGCGGGGCGGCGGGGCCGGGCCGGCGCCTCTGCCAACCCCGCGGGGGCGTTCGGGACGCGGCGGGAAGAGAAATTTTCCGCTGCCGACGAAGCTTTCGCTTCCCTGCGGAAAGAACGGAGAGGCCGCGGTTCCCGAGCGCCCGGGATGTGAGGGACGCGGCGGCGCGGCCGTGACGCGGCGCGGGGCGGGGCGGGCGCGGGNCCTGCCCCTTCGGGGACGCGGCCCCGCTCCAGCTGAAGACCCGCGTGGGGCTGCGGGAGCTGAGCCGCGGCGTGCGGGGCGAGGACTACCGGCGGGAGGGGTTCGGTGAGCGGGGCGCGGAGGGGGGAGCGCCGGGCCGGCCGCCCCGCCGAGGGGATGTGCTCGCCGGCCCGCGGCCATGGGGAGCCCGCCCCTAACTCTGCTCTCCTCTCCCGCCGCAGAGAGGACCCGGCGGCTGCTCTTCAGGGGTGCCCAGGCGTACATGGAGGGCGCGGCAGCCGCTGCCCGGCCGGCAGAGCCGGGGCCGGCCGGGGAGGCGCAGGGCGAGGAGCCCCGCTGGAGCGGGCAGCTCCTCATCGGCCACGACGGGAAACTGCGGCGGCGGCCCGCGGACAGGGGTGAGTGCCCGGGGTGTGCCACAGAACCGCGCAATACCCCGAGCTGGAAGGGACCCATGGAAATGCAACTCCTGTCCCGCCCAGGACACCCCCGACGTTCCCACCATGAGCCTGAGAGCGTTGTTGGAATGATTCTTAAACTCTGGAAGGGTTGGGTTCATGACCACTTCCCTGGGGAGCCTGTTGCAGTGCCAGACCACCCTCCGGGTGAAGAACCGTTTCCTAATATCCAACCTAAACCTGCCCTGACACAACTTCAGGCCATTCCCTCGGTTCCTGTCCCTGGCCACCACAGAGATCAGTGCTGCCCCTCCGCTTCGAGGTCTGTACTACGATGAGCTGTTGTGTGCTATGTAGTTCTTTATTGACTTTACTTGAAGGAAGTGTCAGGTTTGAGCTGACGGATTTTGGAACTGCCGCATGTATGTTCTGCTTTAAAATCGCTTAGCCTCTTGCCGCTGAGCAGAGGAAGAACTAAGAAAGTTCCAAGAGGCGCTCCCTGTCCCTTTGCCTGTCCGAGTGTCCTGCGAAGTGCTGCCACCTGTAGCTGTGCGCGGACGCGCCGCGCTCTGCAGCTCCTGGGATTCCCAGCTGCTTTCTCTGCCTTGCTGTAAAGCTCATCCATTCTTTACCGTGTCTTTGCCAAGCAGTTCCGCCCGTGGGAGCGTCCAGAGCCTGCTCGTCGTGTGTGAGAACGGCCGATGTGAAGGACGCGTGTGCGCAGTGTGACCGGTTCGTCTGCCAGAACTGCAGCAGGCTCTGCAGCTGCTGTAACACGGTTACCTGCTCTTTGTGCTCCACTGTTGAGTAAGTGCCTTTCGAGTTTTGAAGCTTATTTTAATTACACGTGCCCTAATAGTTGGATGCAGCAGATATCTAGCTCATGCACGTAAAGAACTTAAACTCTTCCCATGCTTTAGCAGCAGTAAAACTCTCTGAAACATGCGAACCAAGATGCCTGTGTGAAGCAGTCTAATCAGCCTTAGTGCAAGTCTAGTTTAGCTTCTTATTTAAATGCTGTAGGAGGCAAACATTTCTCTTGCTTTCCCACCAGCAATATAGCATGCTGGCCAGTGCTGAATGCATGCACTCCCAAGGAATGATCTTAATTTTTTGCCCTCATTGTTAACAATTCTGTGATACAGAGAAATACTGAGTGTGCTGTGTGGGAGTCCCATGGTTGCAGTTGATAATGGAATAGTATGTCATTGTTATGTTCCGGAAACAGTAGGCACACTGACTTTGTTTCTTCTGGTTTTGTTTTTTTTTTTCCCCTAGTTGTGGTGATGTGGGAGAACAAGTTCTCTGCAATGGTTGTTCAATATTTCAAGTCTGACACTTGATGAAATAACCCTTGTGGCTAAAACGTCCATGAATTTCATGAAGTCTTCTCCTTACAGCTGGCCAATTAATCCTTTTAGCATGTGAATTAGTTACGGAATTTCTATGTTTTGTATCTTTATACTGGACTTTTAAATATTGTAGCTAAATAAACATTTATATTTTAAAGCTTTTTAGATTATTTTGAGTCGGCTTTCTCCTTTTCCCTAGCTGTGATATGCCTGTCTGGAAGGGACCACTCTATGCTCTTACCTGGTGTTCCTGATGTGATACAGGATTCAGAATATTCTCTCCACCTGTTGGTCATGTTAGGACACACTTTTGTGGGATCAGAATAGAAATCAGTTGCTCCTTCCTGGGCTTTCAGGTGAGTGTGAATCCATTCTGGACACACAACATTTTCTTTGTGAGCTAGCTAGGAAAATCAGCCAGGCATGAAGGCTTTTCCAAGTAAGAGAATTTGCTGATTCTGGTTAAGTTTTTTTTAAGCTATCACAATTTGTGGTTACTGACAGCTTGAATGGTTTTAATCTCTCTATGGTAACTTTGATAGAAAGAGCAATAGCACACCGGGCTTGGAGCAGAAAAGCTTTTCTCAATAGTTAATGTTCCAGTACCTCCACTGAAAGGTCTTTCTTGGAAAGCGACTTAACTGTGTGAGTTGATCATCTACACTGTAAACTTCATATTGTCCTGAATACCCACTCAGAAACAGCTCACAAAGTGGTCTGAAAAATGGTGAGCGCTCAAGGGTACCTCTCCATAAACCAGCTCATTCCTCATTTTCCTTTCAAATCTCTGCAGAGGCTTAGTATTGTTTGTGCTGTAGGAGTGAAGTAAAGTACTTCTGGACGACCCCTCAAAGTAGTTTTCTTTTACTGATTTTGCTATGTTTTGTTAAAAAAAGACTTTTCATCTGGCAAATCAACTACGCCTAAGAGAAAGCTACAGTGGTCTTCGCCTCAGGAAAATGCTGATTTGAGTGGCTGATTTCAGACTAGGATAAAAGGAATAGATTTGACACACACACAAAAAATAAATGCTTGTGGCACAGCTATTGGTCTGTTTCTCAAATTCTTTGCCTTGAATTCCTGAAGCAAAGCCTGCTTCTCATGCTTCCCAATCTTCTCAACTGTGATTAGTATGTTTTGGGTGGAGTAACCTTGTTTTACCTGTTTTCCTCCACTTTAGCCATTTCTGTTTGAAGAGATGGAAAGGCCTTTGCAGTGCAAGTTGAGAGCCTGACTTCTCCCTCATGGGGACACCTTTATTTGACATTCTGTTGGAGGCATTCTGGGTATTTACATGTCAGAATACTGCAGCTACCCAAAGAGAGTGGTAAATGCTCTAGGAAAGAGTGGGAATGGCTGTTGCTGAAGAGCAGCACTTCTTCATAGCTGTACTGGCATGGCTTTGGGTGTATCAGCCACAGTGAGGTGCGGGGTGACATCCTTTCTAGTCTGTGTAGCACTTTGTATAACCATGCAGACACACTTTAAAAGCATTTGTGCCCTTTAGGGTTTCCTGAGGAGTGTCACTTCACTCTCAACCGTCTGTGCCAGCCTAGACTGACCATCTGTGCCAGCCTAGATGTGCTGATGGATCTGGTTAGTTTCCCTGTTCTGCATGTTTTGGAGCCAGTTAAAGTGGAAGACTTTACTGGTTCTTATTCCAGCCTTCATTTTGAGCAACTATGAAATGTCTCTTCATCCCCGTAACAAACAAAAAAAAGTCTCAAGTCAGGTGAGTAGTGAAGAATTAGTCAGAGTGTGCAGGAATTCTACAGCATTATCTGTCTTGTCAAAGCTCTAAGAGATGAAGTCAGGATGGTGGCAGATCTCTGGTGCAGTTCCCAGCTGTCAGGTATCACGGGGCAGATAAAAATGTTCCTCCTGTGGCAATCATTTTAAACCACAAAGCTGAGTTTTATGGATGGGAAGAATCAGTGGCTTATTACATTTAGATGTTAGTCTTAGGAAAGTGTTCTAAAACTTGGCTTTGTTTCATTTGAAGCTTTAAGCAGTGAACAAAAGTGTTTTTCAGTCAAGCATATTTTTCAAAATGAAACATTTAAGTATGTGTCTGCTTTTTCTTACTCTCTCCTGAGGGTGAGAGACTGAAAATAATGTTTTGCTTCTAGGCTCTGGGAGAGATGAGACATGTTGTTTACAAATGATTTGTGTTTCAAACTAGCTGATAGAAATGGTTTTTTGGCTCATTTAGTCAGTGCTGTATTTCATAGAAAGCTGTCCTCTGTAAACAATGACACGGATTTCATGGCTTAATGTTCTTATTTGTTATCCTCAAGCTGCTTAAAGGACGGTTGTGCATTAGGATAGATACCCAATGCAGCATGAAGAGCTGCGAGAAGAAAAGCAGGAGGGCTGGAAGAAGGTTAGAGGCTGGGAGGAGCAGGGCAGGAGGAGCACAGAACAGCGTGGCCAACTCCTGCATCGGGTGGTGCTTCATGTAAGAAATGGGGTTTAGTGGTTACCACATCTGTTTCTCCGGCTTCAGTAGGTGAGAAAACTGCCTGTGTCTACCAAAAGACTCAAATATTATTCAGGAAAGTTCTTTTTCTAGTCCTGCAGTTCTCAGATAAACAATGGAAGGTAAGACTGAGGACTGTTTGTAAGTCTTTATAATGCCTACAGAAAAAAACAACCTGTGTGAAGGGAAAAATCTTTGGGTGAGAGGTACAAAGATTTTTCTCTTTGCCTAATTAACTCCTACTCACAAGGGCTTGTCTGTTGCCACTGATCATTCAGCTGTAATAGAGTTGCAATACAACACACAGGGTACCCCTAGGACTGTAAAGGAAAGCCAGAGAAATTGTCTGGTTTATTAACTGAGCAGGAAATTGGGTTTAATACCATCCTTTTTTGTTGTTATTGTATGTTCTTCACCTCCTACTCGGTACAAAGTGTCAAAAATCAAAGTTTGCCTGCTGTTCCAAGGGAAGGAGATCCCCTGAGAAGCCAGCATATTGGTGGGTAAAAATATCCTGCAGTAATGATTTTACAGATGGATGAGAAACTTCTGAGGCCTGTATATCATTACTGGTGACATATGTCTCAAAGAGCAGACCTTTATGTCTAAAAGGAAGTCAGCTGATCTGATCAGGATAAAACAATTTCTTTTAAGACTAATATGTGAGTAAATTCTATAAATGTGTGGTTTCGTAGACACC
Source organism: Rhagologus leucostigma (assembly GCA_013397725.1). Classification (NCBI taxonomy): domain Eukaryota; kingdom Metazoa; phylum Chordata; class Aves; order Passeriformes; genus Rhagologus; species Rhagologus leucostigma. Next base: position 198,368 of record VZTD01005876.1, read on the forward strand.
AGATATTTAAGGACAGTCTAAGGTAGTAAATGTCTGCAGTAGTCTCCAGTATCTTCAGAGTGTATTAGAACAAACCCACAACATTGTAAAAAAGCTCAGTGAAAAGAACAAATACACTTGAGTTGTCTCCTTCAATAGCATTTGTCTTGTGCACGTAGTAATTCCCAAATATTTTGCAGTTCAGGCCAGAAGTCTGCTTTTTTTCCAAGAGGAAAGTGAGCTGTTCTACAGGTGATCCAGACAACATGAAAAATAAAATTAAATAAATGTTAGCTCTCCATTCTGTGATTGATGTGTCTTTCGTTTAATATAGCCAGCACCTCAGCCTCTTCCCCTCCTTTTGTTTTAGTGTCCTACACATTTGGGCCCTGACTTGTAGCCAGTTCATAGGCTTTTTCTGGTATTCCTTTCTGAACAGGTGATAACTAGATGCAGTTGTATTTTATCTCAGGACTGGGCATAAACCCCAAATTATGAAAGTGGGAGTGAAAGACAATGTCCTTTTTCCCCTTATGAATATGGGTAAGGCATTTATGCTTTGATTCTGTGGTTTATTTGCTGCCATCAGATGTGACACTCAGAAGTGGCAGCAATCTGCAAAGGGCTTAAATCTTCTGAATCTTTCTTTGAAGAGGTGCAGCGAAAAAGTAGAAATGGAAACAGTATCTTTGTCCTCAGGTTTGTTAGGCCTGGGTCTTTTGAAAACACACGACTGACCTCTGGGTGGATTTATTAGACAGCAGCAAATGCCTGCACTGTGCAAGGAATAAATACTTCTCTCTTTCCCCATGCTCCCTGCTAGTCATTGCGTGATGGCTTTGGGTCTTGACAGGATCAAACTGGATTAAAAAATTGAATCCCAGCAAAACTTACCTGTCATTAAGCTCCCACGAATGGAGTATGTGTACAAACTTGCATATACTGCTGCATTGTAACTTTTGGTTAGGTGTAATACTGTTTCATCATGGCAAATCCTGTAGCTAAAACCTGTTTATGCTGCCTTTACCTTTCATCTGGATTCCAGGAGTGCTGACTACCTGGACATGAAGCCCTCTGTGCTTGGAGAAGCTCCAGCTGGGATAGAGTGTGACAGAGTATGTCCATAGTTTGTTCTGTGTCTGTCAAGCTTCATCCTCTGTTCCTTGCGGTGGTTTACTATCCATTGTCAGACTAAGCTTAGATCCCAGGCTACTGCCAGGACCGTGTGGGCTTGTCCAAGCAGAGGGAGGAAAACTTCAACCCACCCAACAGCAGCACTCAGCTATGTGCAGAAGAAAACTGCTGCAGCAGCACAGGGACTCCAGAGCCCAACTTTGCAGCACAGCCTCGGGTGTGGCAGCTTGGAAAAGGAGAGGAATGCTGGGGAGCTCTTCCTGGAGAGCATCTTTCTCCCAGCAGGCTTTTAAATGGGGACAGGTAAGGCTGGGAAACACCACCTGTACCCCTGTGTTGAGCTGCCTGGTGCTCTGTCCTCCACTCTCTTTAGGGCTTTTTATTACTGATAAGGGGAAGGTAGCAAAGCTTTGAACATTGTTTTTAGTAAGGCAAACTGGTTAACCTATTAAAAGAGGCCTCAGAAAATGTTAATGATTTTTTAGAAAATAAGTAGGAGCTATGTAATTTAAAGACAAATACTTCTTGTGGATAGAAAATTGGTTAAAAAGTATTCTAAATTACTTTTTATTTCACATTATTAAAATTGCGATAGAGTGAAAGTGATCACGCACTCTCTTGTATATTTTAATAGCTAACACACACACATATATAACTCTTCTTTTTTCGTATAGATATTTTATATTGACAGATACTGAAATACTATACCTTTTACAGTTGATTGCATTTTGAACTGCTACAATTGTAATACAAGCTTTAGTATTTGCTGGTGATGTGTATTCTGGGCTTTTGTTATTTTATTTTCTTCCTCTGGGGAAAAACTCAGCTGGAATCAAATTCTTAGTCTTACACTTTTATTACAAGTTTTTAGTTCCCATGGTTGTGATTGGCATTAAAACCCTGTGATAGATGTTAGGTTACTTGCCTCTTGCAGAGCTTATTACTGCTTGAACATTTTGTGGTTATAGGATTTACTTAAAATTTTAGGATTTATTTAATTGTATTTTCTTACATTGTTTTACTCAAGTGTAATAGTTTAAATCATGATCCCCTTCTCATTTGTTCTGTAAGATGCAGATGTTTTTCTGTTTCTTCTTTCCCTGGCAAAGACACACTTGTAGGTTTTGAGGGTGGGTGTCCCCTTGATAACCTGCACAGCCATGTCAGCACCCCCATGGTGTCACCAGGTACTGTCCTGATCTGTTCTGTACGATTTCTCTTAAACTTGCACTGAATTCCAACAGCTGCCAGAGGCTCCTTGTGCAGAAGTGCTCTTTAATCTGATCAGAGGTTTAAGATAAAACATAATCCCTCCTCCAACCTTCGCAGCAGAAGTTTCATCTCCAAGCCACAGGGTGGCAGCTCGATGTTGGTTTTGTGTCTATCGTTACCCAAATTCTTGGGGTTTTTTTCTCAAGTCCTCAAAGCTCAATTGATACTGTAATAATTGGACTGCAGGTTTGGTGAGGAAGTGTGTTTTAAAATATTCCCCTCATAAATCTGTAGGTCAAAACCAAATGTTCCCAAAACAGATTTTTAAAATTTTTTTAATCCCAAATATTTTGTACCATTCATAAAATATGGCCTGAAATTCAGAACAGACCATTTTGCTGCCTGCAGACAAGAGCAAAATATAAATCAAATGCAAAAGCATAAATTGATCACATTCATTTTTTCTTTGAATTCTAATGTAGCAGTATGACAAACAAGGTTGTTTATATGCCAACATGTAAGTTATGTCACTTTTTTCTTAAAAAAGAAATACCAACAACAACAAAAAACAACCCCCACCACAAAAATCCCAAACTGAACATTCCTGTTACACATTTTTTTTCATTTAATTAACATATCCTACTCAAGTTCCTTCTCATAAAGACGTGGAAGAGTACAGTGATGTCCATGCCAAGAGCAGGACTGTAAATCTGGACAAGGAAATGTATAGTGCGGTGCTGACTGGCAATGGCACATCAGGGATGGCCCTGGTGGAGAGAAGGTGAGAATTGTGCCAGTCTTTGAGGAGAACAATTTGGGGAATGATGGGCTGGTCAGTCTGACTTCAGTCCGCAGGAAGATTCTAGTGTGAATCCTCACAAAAGCTGTGTCCGGCTCTACATCCAGGCACATGAAGGGTGAGAACAAAATTGGGAACAGTCACACAGACTTATCAAGGACCACTCACTGGCTTTTCTGATGAGATGAGCAGCACAGGATGAGAGGAGAGGAATGAAGGTGTCCTTGCCAGGGGAAAGGCAAACCTTGTCGGGCTGCAAGAGCAGGGGCAGCACAGACCCCCTTGTGCCAGAGACCCAGAGCTGCTACTGCTGCTCACGAGGCTTTAGTGGCCCTGGAGACTTTATAGTGCAGAGAAACAAGGGAACAAGAAGCCTGGCAACTTCCAGATCACATGTGGGGCACATCTGTGCTCTTCAGAGTCTACCAGAAGCACAAGGATTTCATGACTTTTGAGGACTCCAAGGCTGTGTATTCAGGTGTGGTGCTTTTGGATACACTTAGGAGTTTATAGTACTGTTGAAACTCTTCAGCACTCTAAGATCTGCTGCTGCCTTCTGTTCTGAGCATTGATTGCTGCTGGCAGAAATGAGGAACTGGTACAAGGCTATGTGGCCTATGTCCACTCTTACATCCTGTTTACTCTGCTAGATCTACTGATATGATCAGACTTACTCATATCCTTAGGTGTTTTGGTGGGATGTGCTGCAGTGTGCAGCACTTTGCAGAATATTGATTCCTGAGCCTAAAGAAGTGATTCAATTTTCAACCAAGTAGTTTACATACAGAATTTAATGCACTTTGATGTATCTCGTCCCAGCGAGTTTCATTTTTGGAGCTTGGTTCTCCCACGCTTTCTTGCACTGAGTAATACCTCCCCAAATGAGTAATCTGATTGTTCTGATTTCGCTTTCCATGATAGCAAGATTATTTACTGCCCCAAAATAGATTTTGAAGTATTTTTAAATGAGGTAAAAACAAGCTTAGAAACCTGTGACTGTGATCAGTTTGGATGACCAGTATAAAGTATAGTAAAATTTAAGGTTAAAAATGTGTAGTCAATGTGCAGATTTTCATGGTCTCCTCCCAAAAAGTTAAAAAAGAAAGCCAGCTTGAATATTTCCTTCATAAATTGTTTCCTGTTCTGTTAAGTGGTTTAACTCCAGGTTGTTCTGGAAGTTCTCACTTCTCTGAAAATGAGAGAACTTTGGTCTCAGTTGGGTGTAGTTGTCTGTATTACTGCTTACAGAGCTGGTTTGAAGAAATTTGTGTACTTAGATGGGTCACAGGAATGCAGGAGCTTTCTTGCTCAGCCAGGGCATGGAGTAAAGTATTATAGAAAACTGCTTTATTCCTGTGACTTTGGATCAGCACTGCTGAACACAAACTTCTATAAATCCTGAAAATACCTTTTGTTCCTCACCTGATACTGGAGTGTGCTGTCTTGGTGAGACCAAGAACTAGAAGTTATTGAACATCGAGTTACAGGGACTTTCTTTCTTCACTGGTACAAGACTTCACTCTCTGTTTACTCCGTGCCCTCTCCTGTACCCCTGTGTCATGTTTTGGATCATTGCTAGAACAGTTTTTCTTACATCTTGCACTGACTTTGTCCCTTCTGTGCTGATGCTGCTGATAAGGACACAGTGAGAGCCTGTGCACTTCTGTTCCCCTTAGCACCAACAGGTTTCCCATTTGTGAACTGTAGTGCTGTCCTTGTTCTGCTGAAGAAATCATCAGTGCTCGTGGTGCCATCCCTTCATTGCTGCTGCTGCTGCTGCTTATAATCTACTGCAAAACAACATGATTTGGGGTTCTTTCATCTTTTCCTTAGTGCCAGGCATTGTGGCAAGTGCAGCTTCATGTGCAGGAGTTGTGGATTCGAGCTGTACCTCAAATGTCTGTGGTATTAATTCCACACGTGGTCGCTTCTGTCCAAGTTAAATGAAAACTTCCACCATGAGTGTTGCCAGAAATGAGAGTACCCTTTAAAGTTCAGTGGCATACATCACTTGGACATGAAAACTAGTTCAAACCTCAACTCTTGTTCTCTGTATTTTCTCAAGAATTTCAGTTCTTGTGAGGCCTTTAACTTAGAATATTTTCTTAGTTTGCTTAACTCCTGCTACCATCTGTTGTTCAGTAACAACTTGGAGCCAAGGCGGCTGATGGAGATCTGAGTTCTCCTAGATCAGCACTTGGCACCACGAGCTTTTTCACAACCCAACAAGCAGTTCCAACAGCTGCATGCATGAATCACTTAAGTTATAGTACCCTGCAGCACCCTGTAAGAATGGGTTTTGACAATCTGGTCAGATGCCACACAAGCAAGAGTGAGATGAACTGAGCTCCTTGGAAGGTGTGACATAAATTTAAGATGATTATTTTGATACATATTTTAATGTAACATGCGCCACAGTTTCATTACTGTTCAGAAAGTTTTGGGACTACCTAGATTGCATGTAAGAGTTTATAATTACTGAAAAAATTCAGTGGGCTGGGGGGTGTGTGTGTTTATTTGTTGTAGCAAACTATTCTGACACATTCCCTGTGGCATTTCATATTACTGAGAGACAGTTTGCCCCAGCAGCAGAACAGCTCTTCACGTGCTTTCGAGTCAGTCTATATTTAAATCTGTCTCCAGCAGTATTTTATTACAGTTGTTTTACTCTGGTTTGCCTAGCTGTGGATGCATTCTTGATTATGATCTGTGTTTATTGAAAATTTGCTGTCACAGAACCATAGAATCATTCAGGTTGTAAAAAACCTCTAAGATCATCAAATCCAACCATTAACCCAGCACTGCCGAGCCCAGCACTAAACCTGTCCCCAAGTGCCACATCTACACAGCTTTTAATACCCCCAGGAGGGTGAGTGATTCCACCATTCCCTGGGCAGCCTGTCCCAGTGTTCACGTCCTGCTCTCCCACAAACGCTGCACAACGTCCTTTCATTCAGAGTTTGGCACTGCAAGGGCACCTCTTAAAGCTTTGCAGAAGGCTGGTGTGGATTCCTGGTTGGTTTCGTAGCAGGCAGCTGACTGCACCAACACCAAGGGACCAGTGTCAATCAGCCTGGTGTCACTGGGCAAACTGGGCTGCACAGCTGAGATTCTGCCCCTGTGTGTCATTTGTGTTATGCTCTAGTGGTGTCATTATTTGTTTAATGATAACCATTGCTTTGGCTGAGTGTTTAACACGAGGCCATTTACAAAGAATTTATGGAGTCCGTATGTTTGGATTTCACTTAGCTGCCCAAATAAGGGGGGAGGGAGCAGAATGGAGGTTGATTTTATTTTGAACCTGCATCTGCAGACTAGCTGGAGCCAAGCAGGGTAACTATAGGATGGGACATTATCATCCAGGAATAGGGTGTTAAAACTTCTTGGGCAACTTCCACAGAGCTGCCTGGCAGGAATTCCCCCTCAGTTCCTCTTAGAAAATGAGATCAGTGGGTACCCAGGGGATAATGTGGGCTGGGTGCCAGAGAGGGGAAGCTTTCCATGGTTCTGCAGTAGGATGGGAAAAGACATGATTAAATCTTGAGTTCCAAGAGTTTTATCAATATTGTCGAGTTGTTGCAAGCCTTTCACACCACTAGAAAAGTGGATAAATTGGTCTCAGGATGTACAGGCTGCAGACTGAGGCAGTGAGCTTGAGGATGCTGAAGTAGCTTGGTTTTAGTTTCCCACATTTTAAAGAGTTCTTAAGCATTCATAAGAGTTTTAAAGAGAAGATGTAAATATTTTCCATCAGCAATTTTCAGCTAGTGTCTTATCAGGTACTTAACTCTACATTTATAGAGAACTCTAGATAGGTTAAACTTGATAGTTCATACCACAAAGCAAAGCGAAGCGAGATAAAGGGCAGACAAATTTTCTGTTTTGTTTTCCCCAGGTTTTTTACATTTATCAGCTGGAAATTCACACAAATTTAGGTATGCCCCGCAACAGAAATGGATGCCAGACAGTAAGGGGTAACCAGATATTTTTAATTCCCTTCTAACTCTATTGAAGGAGCAAGAATGTGTGACAAAAGGCACCGGGCATTTATCTCCTCCTACCTGTAGCAGAATGGATACTAAAAATATCAATAGGAATAGGAAATCACTTTAAAACTCAATGAGAGACTTGCTTTTTTCTTTGTTTAGGCCAGTATTTCATGCCAAAATACACCAGTCAAGAGTCTACATGAAACTTGAGGACATGGGTCTGTACAGACAGTGTAAGTGTTCCTATGGATTTGGGTCAGATGAAGTCTCCACTGTGACCCAAGGAGCATCCAGCATGAGGAAAATAATTATTTAAGGAGATATTCTCTCAGTTGATAACACACCCTCTAGAAGCGACTGCAGAAGATGACAGACAGGGTAAGGCACAAAAAAAAGAATGAAAGCAAGGGAGAAGAGGAGGAAGGAATCCATTGTTTCTTGTCTGCTGAGAGGAGATGGGAGAATGATATCATAAGGCAAAAGGCAAATAAAGAGAACTGGAATTCTGAAAAAACAAACTGAAAAAAGGGAAAAGGGACTCAATAGTGCAGGCTGGTCTCTGCAGGTACCACCCAGCAATCTGCACCCAACCTCCGTGCAGCAGGGAACTGAAAGCCCACCTCCATGTGCCAGCTTTTTTCCTGCTCCCAGGAGAGGAGATCTGCTCAGCAGAAGACAGATGGCATTGCCATTGCCTGTGCTCCTGTGGGGGCTTTTTCCAGATGGGGAGTTGGAAGCTTCTTTGTGCTGCTCCAGCCTTCCTGTGCAGCAGCCCGCGGGTGCTCGGGGCTCCACCAGCCTGCGTGCCCGGATCTGGCGCTGCTCAGACGTGTGCAGCTCAGCACTGAGAAAATTGCAGCTGAACCCGTTAGGAAAATAAATGGATTTATATCCAGAGTGTTCTTCCTGTTTGAGGTGTCCTTGTTGACTTCTCCTTTCTTGCAACATGCACCTGTGTTTTCTTATTGAGAGATTTCCAATAAACGCTGAGTTACTGTCAGTGATCTGAAAAGAAATTTGACATGACTGTTCTGCACAGGGGAAGCCCAGAGAGCCCTGTGCCACTCACACACTGACCACCGGCCAAACCCGGTGCTTTCCTGCATTGCTTGGATGCCTCTCCTACCTCAAACAAGGCACAGCTATGACAGGTTTCTCAAAGTTACCTGAAAAACCACTGGGCAGTCCAGGAAGCATCACCCTCATTACAACTCAATTTGCTGCTTACAGGAATTAAAAAAAAAGATCATTTTAAATACCATTAGCCAGCTTTGATCTCTACTTCCTTTGTGATGAGCAAGTCACCACAGAAAGTAAAACTTTCGAAAGGTAACCTAAGTTTTACAATCAAGTACAGGGAGATACTAAGTTTAATCCCTTTATCTTAGTTACACATTAAATTTATGACCTCACCTGCGTAAATAAGTACATTTTGTTCCGCTCTCTTCCACTTCCCTTCCTCTGCAGCTTTCCAGTCTGCAGCTGCTCCAAGAGACTTTGTTCTCTCTGTTTTTACTCAGTTTCATTTTATACCCATTACTGGATGGTCACCAGGTATTCCTGTCTTCCTGTTTAGTTTCATTTCTCCCAATATCAGAATAAGGGACAATCCCAGCAGCTAAACATACCAGACAGAAAACTTACTATGTTACTGCAACCATCTAAATAATATCACTCCATTTTTTGTTCTTGAAGTTCATTGAAGGGCTTATGTTTTGATCTTTCTGCACATCTATAAAGCCTTTAAAAGCCACTGGAGCAATTTATCAAATATGTGAGAAAAGTTCTTTAGCTATTCAGGAAAAAAAAAATCACTCAAATGCTCTATCGACTCCAGCCCTGTGTGTGGGAGAAGGTGTTGGAATTGTTCTCTGAAGTCAGATCTGTGCCCACTAAATTAAAATAAAAACCCAGTCTCAGGGTAAGGAGCCTCTAAAGTGCAGCAAGTCCTAATGCAGAGCAGAATGACAGAATCACGGAATAAGCCGAGTTGGAAGGGACCCACAAGCATCATCGAGTCCAGCATGTTTAAGAATGGATTTCATACTAATTTTAATCCAATTTCGATGAACTCTCAGGCACTCTGCTGAAGATCACCATCACTGGTTTTTCTTCTGATATAGATTTTCTCAGTACCACACAACTTCCTGGCTAAAAGCATCAGTACTGTAAGGACACAGCAGCACAAAGCAATAGATACAGGGAGTTTACCAATAACTAAAGATCACAACATTTGGGGTAGGGTTTGTGTGTCCTGTGAAGAATTTTCACTCCAGCATAAAAATAATTATATCTTCTGCAGGGTGAATGTACTATATATGGAGAATCTGAGACACCTTCAGAATCCAGAACATACAGCAAATACTGTCTGTCTTGCCACTTGTCTTCTCGAAACAAACTCAAAGCCCTGATAAAATGCAACATACAAGCAGTTACAGTAACCTGACAGAAGACATGAAGAAAGTGTGGAAAAGAGAGTTACATTTAACACAAAGCCCATCTTTGGGGGGGAGGCAAAAAAACCCAGTTACAGGCAAAAAACCCCATGTGAAGCAGCGCTTCAGCGAAGGGGAAACAGAACTGAGCTATGTGCAGGCTGAAAAACCACAGAGGGAAGTAGAGTTTTTTCACATGAAGACCTTGATTTGGTCCTGAAGAACCCACCACGCTCACAAAACCAGGGTGGTGACCAGCAGTTACAGTAATTTAAGAAAGTGTCAAGCAGGAACTACTGTAACAAAATGCATTTGTTTAAAAGTATTTTGGACAGAGAGCAAGCAGTCATCACCTGATTAGAATGCAGCATATGCTGCAGCAGACAGCGGGCACACGTCTGCACGCTCAGCTGCAGGGGGATAATAAGCTCCCGCTTGCTACAGGCACTGTGTGTTCCTTGAGTGTTACTCCTCGTGGCAATCAACCTCCCTGTTATTAAAAACATTGTGCTCAAAGTGGAAGACAAACACTCATTTGCAACACTGAAGAAACAGGATCCTTTACATTCGCCTGTTTCTTCAATTGTGTTTTTACCTCTGAAGTTCTTCTAGATACAGTGAAATAAATCAGACCTGCTAAATTATCATTTCCCAAACTTCTCAGGCAGAAGATCTGTACAAGTCTCACAGACACTTTCCACGTGTGGGCTCCTCTTCTGCAACTCTGTCTCCTTGGAGTTTGCACTCCCACTGTGGGCTGTGACCTCTGATCTGACACCACCATCCTACAGCCAGCTACCGAAGATAAAAATCTGTTCTGGCATGTGCTCTCTAAGAAGCAAGGAGTATTTTCTCTGACAAAGATTGAAAAAGCCCCACACACACTCAGGAGTATGAGAAAACAGTGTTGTTGTACTGAGCACTTCAACACAGACACACAATCCAAAGCAGCAAAAAAAATTCACCACCACTTAAAGCAAGGACCATCCAATTCAAACAATCCAGGCAAGTTTTTGCCCTCAAACCTCCAAAACCTACCGTAATTTCTCAGGTGGAAAACTAGAACAAATTCAAACAGCAGCTAGGACACTCGAGGCCAGTGTAAGAGCTGGAGAGCAGGTGGAGGTCACCTGCTGGAGGGGTGAGGGTGCAGAAAGAAAAATGAAGAAAAAGCTGCTCATTGTACTGGGAGGGTGGATGGGGGGGCAGTGAGAGGTCACAGTTTGTGCAAAACTGGGAATGCTATGAACCACAGTTATCTTCATCCACTTTAAAGGCAGAACAGCCTGACATATCCTAATGGGATTGTACTGGATGTTTTAGTTACGGCAGAGAATAAAAAATGGAATTTGCAGAATTACCTGGCTCCAGCCCATGTCTCTTAACCCAGAGCAGCACTCAGAGCAGTGTCTGTTTCAACCACTGCCCAGCTGACCTCAATTCCGGACTGCAGTCACAGGCACACAGAGAACTTACTCATGTGCTCTTGCCAAAGGTATTTTTTTTCCTATTTTTCTCCCAGTCTGAATTTACAACCAAGTTCCTGGGCTGTAACACAGATACACTACCAGTGTTCAGAACCTGGGATGCACCATCTTTGCTGTAATGTGAAACAGCAGAGCAAGGTTGACATTTTTCAATGCCCGAAGGAAGAACGGGGAGGTTGTGGCTGTAGAGATCATTAGAAAAGTTCTGAGGTTTCAAATCAAAGAGCTAAAGAAACATGCAAGATTTAAGCAGTCTCTATCTATATGGTACTAAAGAATCTGAGGTGAATGACACTCAGGTCACAGGTTTTTGCAATAGGATTTTCCGTGCTAAATCAAAATGCAAAGAACACATTTTATGTTTGCAGATAAGCAGCTGTAACAGCCATAACCATTCAATTATGGACAACAGGTAAGGTGTTTAGAACAATCACTGGCAAAGTGAGGGAAAGCGTCCAGAAGACTGAGCATTCAGGTGTGGCCCTCGCAGCTCTCAGTGGCTAACAATACTGAGAGTCAGAGATCTTCGGCAGCCTTTTTTTTTGAGTTCCGTTTTATATAAGGGAATTAAAACAATTCATTAGCAACAACTGGCAGAAAAATACTGACACATAATCAGCCTCAACAAAACAACCCGATCCATGCCTGCTCCTGCATTCGACAGAGCAGATTTTCCTGGGGCAGAATATGGTAACCTTTGCTCACTCGTGTTGCCTATATTTGGACGCATGAAGTTGTGTTAGTTCAGAACTTGTGAAGACTTGTAGACTTGCAGAAGAGTTTCCTTGGACTTCGTCCCTGGGCTGGCTGGAGACTCAGATGAAGACTTGGAAGCAATGGAAGGAGAGCAGTTAGATCACACTTGCCGAACGGGACAGGCTGTCCAGCACCTCTCTCTACAGAGACAAACATCTCTTCTTCCCCCTTCCCTCCTTGCATAAAACATGCAGTAAATTGCACTGGGAATTACAGCTTATTCTTTGAACCAAAAAACCTGCTGGATGTTTAATGGCTTACTACAGTTGCAACTCCTGCTGCTTAGTGTGAAGCACGCTGCAGTTGTTTTTGGATGTTCGTATCTTGTTCTTTGTATTCTTGTTTGAAAAAGGACATTCCAGCCTTCTATAACCATCTCCCAGCTGTGATTAACATCAGTGCCTGGAGAGTATTAGAGATTGGACAGCACAGACTGGTCCGAGTGGTGGAACAGAAATACCTTTGCAGATCAGGGCCTTTGCTGGCACCAGGAGGGCAGCAAAACAAGGCCAGTCCTCATTCACCTCAAGACAATTTATTTCTGGCACACGATGCATTTCTCTGAACACGCGTTTTCCAAAATTATCTTTGCATAATGATCAGCACAGAGATGAAACAACTGAGGAGGAACAGAAAAGCCTGAATCCCTCAGTGATACGCACATCAAACGTGAGAAACTGGAGCACTTGTTGCACCTCTACAAATTCAGAAGGCTCCTACAACAAGAAATAAGAACCTAACTTGTTAAAGAAATTTTATTTAAGTATTTGGAGGGAAACTTCCATATCATGAGTAAAAATACTAGAGTTGAATGTTGTTAAAAAGAAGTCAAGATGATGGGCTCTCTGTGCAAGCAACAAGAGTGTCTGATGGAGAGGGGAAGGGAGGGTTTTCATAATATACTTCCTTTCAAATAAAAATACTAAATTCTACTTAACTGGAATACGTCATCATTTTTATACAGTCAAGAGAATAAGAAAACAAAAAAAAGGCACAATTTAAAGAACGCAACCTACAATGGAATAACTTTATTCGCAGCAGAGACAGAATAAGACTGCTTTTATGAAAATTACAAAGAAACATGATACAACAAAAATAGGGTGTGGGGAATTTCCCAAGATTAAAAATGAAGAACAAAAAAAAAAGTTCACTTTTTGAACACCATTATTATTCAAACACATATGAAGTTTCAACCTAGTTTTTTTTATACATGGGAAACACTGTTAAACTGAATCTTCAAGAGTGAGAAGGCACCATGAACTGTTGGCTGATACCTTTAATGCACACTCAAGAAAGAAGAAATGATCTGGCATTATGCAAAAAATCATTAAGTGTTTATATATATTCATATATCTTTTCGTAAAAAAAAAAAAAAAGCGGCAACAAGTCATTACTTCAGTGCCAAATGTACTCGTGTCTGGCTGACTCGCTCATGAGGATGATTTCTCACTTAGCCCTGTGTGGTATTTCTGTACAGTGGTGGAAGTGGGTGATGTTGTGTTGTTGCCTTTCATATTAGATTGGTAAATCAAGCGTTTTCTAGGTTCTGAGAAGCCAATCCTATGAAGTATTCCTAAGTTCTATGCAAATGGAATCATTAAATGCACTGTCTAGAATGAAATACTCATCTGTACGGCGTGGCAATCCCACCGGATTCAGTTTGATATGTAATGTCTTGTAGCAGATGTTATAACAAAAATAACTTTTGCTTTTTGATTTACCTCACTGAGGCCATTAATGCTGTTCCTATAGTTGGTTTTCTGGAGCTGGATGACACTTCACTGCTGTCCAAAATGAGTTTGAACCTTAACCCTCCAGAGTTTGTTCACTTTGTTGCTTATATTATCGCACTAGCTACTAAAGTCTTATATCTTCCTATATAAATCTAACTGTTCAGAGTGCAGATTCTGTATTTAGATAATGAACTGTATGAAATAAATAAAATACGGGGATTTTCTGGTCAGAGTTGCTGATATGTTGAATACCTTAATTATTTCTAAAGTAAACAGTTTTGGTGTATATTCTTAAAAACCTATGGTCGTTCAGCATAAAAGCCTTGACATAATACTTAAAGAGTGGATTTGTTCTCCTTCTCAAAAATGCATCAAAGAATTGTTTTAAATACAGAATCTGTGAGGCTTCCTACAAATTCACCTAAGTCGTAATACAAACACAGTTTGTAACTCGATAATATAGAAAGTTCTCTAGTGTCCATTGAAGTAAGGTCCCCAAAATGCAGTCTGTTTTGTTTCTGAATGGCAAAACATTAAGCGGTTCCACTGGCTGAGTAGGAGAACTGAGGAAAATGAGGTCTTCTCTCGTTATCTACACAATCCATGCTGTCATCTGAAAGAGGAAAAATCCATCAGGTAACATTTGCTACCTTTTTTTATTTTCAGCAAATCAACAGTAAGATAATGCACGGTATAGTTATTGCAGAAAATAGTTGTTCAGATGTCCATTTAAAATTGCTAGGAGCTGCACTGCTTAAATCCACATTCACTGTTCTGAATTTCTGGAAATTGCTATTTGAGAGCATCAAACATGCTCAGTTATCACAAAAATATAATATTTTGATTGAATATGGACATTAGCCCATGCTCAACTGACTGCTTGCATACATACAGTGCATGTGGATGTGGACATGTGCAAAACTCACTATTATCACTGATTTCCAGTGGGAATGTGCAGATTTGGAAAAGGCAACAGTACAAATAATTTCACTCTTATAAAACAGGTTTTTCATTTCTCAAACTGCAAAGATGTGGAAAGTTTCACATCAATTTACCAACTTCTTGGCCAAATACATATGGAAAACCCTCACATTTAAACTGATGCTTTTTCATATGGGCTGAAGAGACCCACCATAGCATATTATTTCTGGTGGTCTGGAGAACACAGTGGGAAGTATTTGGAAAAACTTTACCTTGGTCAGGAGGAGTGATTGTTATCATCTGTGCTGTAAATTCTTCATCAAAATACCTTGTATCTGTTTCAGATGTAACTTGTGGCTTGAATGGAGGTACAAGCTATGAAAAACAAAAAAAAAAGTGTCCACTTACAGGCCCTTGGATTGGTGTTGTTGAAACAGGTAGAATTTGACGTAGTTATAAGCTACAGTGCCTTTTCCTACATTCCTAAAATGTCTAAAAAATACCAGTTCACAAGGAAGCATATATAGTAAAAAATACTTACTTAGGTGTGCACTTCCTATTTATGGGGCATTTAAGGCATTTTTTTCCCTAGGATTTAACTGCACAAAGAAAAACTCAGAACCTTAAAACTTCTTCAAGTAATAACATGCTGACCAATGTTTAAAAATAACAACACATACTGGTTCCCCACATAATTATATAGAAATTGTCAATCTCATCTAGTCAGATTTATGCTTAAGGAGGATGAAAATGAGTAAGAAAGATGCTCAGTGATTCCAAACTGATCAGCTAATCTTGTGTATCACCAAAAGGGTTGTAACACGCACCAAAAAGTTTCAGCTACAGAGCTACTGTGCCCATGCAGCTCATGCTGGAGGTCTGACCAACCCTGGAGAATTTAGGCCAAGGCAGCTGCAACATTAAGCTTTAAATACTCTTGGTCCCTCAAAGCCGTTTGATGTCAACTCTGAACTTCGAAAACCTGCAGTGCTTACAAAAACCTGAGCCCAGTCAGCAGTGAACATCCTCCTCTTGCTACACCAGGAGCTGCACTCGTTGGGGTTTATTCCTGAGACTCGCTTGGGCAGACAGGCTGGAAATCATCCATGTGTACCTAGGAAGCTCTGGCAAGAGCAGCTCCAGATGGAGCGGAGCTGCCTGGCTGGGGCGGGAGGAGGAGCGTCCCTGGGAAGCAGGATGGGGAGCCGGCTGCATACAGATGTACACACTTGGAACACGGACAGCTTTGGAGGGCAACGGAGCCGGGATTCAGACCCTGCTCACCTTCCCCTGCACGGGGCGGCAGAACCAGGATGTAAACATAGCTCTGAGCCCTCCCGAGCACAGGGAGCAGTGCTGGGATCCCGCTCGCCCACCACCGGGGTTACGCGTGGCCATCTTTTAATAGCACACAGCCACACCAGGCAGCAATTTAGGAGCGTGATTGAGGAAGTGTAGGGCTTCCAATTCCAAACTGCATGGAAAGGTTTAGCACGGAGGACGGTAAATTGCTCCAACTGGAATTAGGCAGTGACCCCAAGACATGCACTTCTGCACTTGCACAAACAAGAACGACACCGACAGAAATCACTACCTGGAAAATATCAGCAAATCTTGAATATACAAAACACCTCTTCCCCATGCCCAATTTTTCCTCCTGCTTGGATGTGAAGAATCATTTGTTTGTCAAGTTGGCAAATAAGAAAAGCACTGGTTTCAAGCTCCCTATCACCAGGATCATCTTTCTGATCTGTTTTGAGAGCACCTAACAGTGTCCTGTCATACACAAAACAATCCAATAAAACACCTTCATTTTCAGTGTAAAGGCTGTAAGAAATGTAATCTATACATATGACAGTGTTCCCACATACAAAGAAGCCTTTACTGTTTAAAGTCAATCTTTAAAAACATAGGGACATAAAAGCTGTTTATTATAAAGAGCACAATTATGGTATATATTCATCATCTTTTTTTTTTAATTACTCACAATTCTCTGTGCCCAAGAATGGCTTAAAGGACCTGGGCACATTACCCTAACAAAAAAATATTAGGTCCTTAGAAGTGGTTTTTATGTCCTGAATTCAAAAAGGAAAAGGAAATAGCATATCCCAAAGTCAGGAGTCACTCTGAGCCTTGCAGTCCCCCTGAAGCTATTGGAGAGGGAATGCTTCACATTATAATGTTAATAACACTTCTCAATCAAATCACACCAACATATTACATGCAAAAGCCCTGTGGAGCATGAGGATTCTTCCTTTCTCACGTAACTCTATTCTCTCCTTGCAGCAGCCTCTGCCTACTTCTCAAAGCGAACCTGGGTTTGTTTTTGACAGGCTGTGCATGTGTGTGTGTGAAGCTCTATCTGTCCTTTTAAGCTAATGGTGGTTTTGGCACTCGCAGTGCCCTGGTTGCTCTGCTTGCTGTGCACAGCATGGAGTGATTTAGGACTTGGGCACTGCAGCAGACACCTGAACTGAGCACATCAGAGCGACTCAGAGCAGCAATCCCAAGCCAGCACACATGTGGAATGGGCTAGTGCTGCCTGGATCATCTTCCTTTTTATTTTAGTATCTGTTAAAAGCAATTTGAGACAGATTATGATGCACCCACAAGACATCTTTTCCCCTTAGCTGTCAAATTCTGAGCGCTAAGCTGGAAACAGAGGGGAAGCCGCAGAAAGCTCCAACGCTGGCTTTAAGAAGCAAATATGTCGCTTTACTGAAAAGCTGTCACTGCAATAGCTCTGCAGTTCAACTGGCAGGGAGGTGCCACCTGTAGCCTCCCACGGCTGCAGACCAGCATTGGTACCTGCAGGCTCATGCTGGTTTAAGAGAGAAAAAGGACCAGAAAAAACCCCCGTGTGATTAAAATCTCTTTGAGTATGTTTTGCTTGTGGGTGGGCGAAATACTGCAAATTAAACTGCACCTTTCTCTGCACCAGAGACAGACAGCACTCTTCCAGGTGAGCCTAATAAACATTTCAAATTTTGGGGACAACCCCAGTTATTCAAAGCTCCTTATAATTTAAAGCAAAGCTATGTTTCCAAAAAGCTTAATTACAAAGCAAATGTTCTGGATTACCCAAACCCATATTCATACACACATTCAGCATTACTGGAGATGGTGGGTAACCAAGCCTAGTATACAAACACCTCTTGGCAGCTGACAAAATCCAGCTTTAATCCATGGGTCTGCATTTCAGGTAAATGCTGCAAGACCCTCTTTGGACCACCCAGAATGTAGGCAGCAATTACCTACAGGCTCTCCACTTGCACAGCATGCCTACTTCAGATGCAAACACTAATGGGACATGAGCAAAGCCAGGATCTAGACTCCTTGGATAGGCCAAAGTCAGGAATAGTCTCAATTAGCACACAGTTTTCTCCAAAAATGTGAATATTTGGAATTTCCTGATGGTTTTCAGAATAATCTGAATCAGTACCACTACGGAACAATTTATGAAGGCTTTCTCAGTCCTATGGATAAATACATTGCCTCCAGTTTGTGTGATTTCTCTTCTGTTCAGGGAACTGGGACTACCACCAAATACCAAATAACTCCACTCAAAACATTTGAGCCCCATCATCAGCTTTTTACCTTAAATTGCATAAAACCAGCAAACCCTCAAGCATGCAGCTTGTCAGCTGGGTGAAAATGGGGACAACTTCCTGTTTAGAACAGGAATTCAGATCTACTTTTCATGTTACACTGAATAAACTCCATGGAACTCTTTCCTGCCCTCAGGACTGCATGCAGCTCTCCCTCAAGGGATGCTTTGAAAGAGCTGAGGTCTAAAGTCCTATCTACATTTTCAAAGCACAAAAGCTTGGTTTATGATTTTTCAGTTCCCTTTAGCCACAGAGATCTGTGAGGAAGTGAAAGAAGAGAAGGAAACAGAGCCCTCTCTGTAGCTGTATACAGGCACTGGACAATTCTCCCACTACAATATGGGAACTCAAGCTTCTGCCAAGTTTCTTACCTGCTCCCAACAGCTGGAGGGACAACTAAACTGTATATAGAGATCAAATGAGATCTGATACCATGAGGAACTGCTGGGGGAGGAAGGGAAACCAGGGAAAGCTGGGATTGAGTGAGATCATGTGGCACCAGTAGATGGGAGCCTTGAATCAGCAGACCCACGTTTTAGCTGGCTGCATTTCACGAGTGTTAAGAAAATGTGGCTGGTGAGAATCAAACGTGAGAGGACAACAGCACACCATCCTTAGAGCAGAAAGCAGGGCATCTTGGAGGAGTGAAATACTTATCGGAGAAGGAAGGGGCAGTGAGACATAGACAACTGATGAAACACATTCTTACAGGAAGAGTTGGGCTCTGGCTTCAGTGGCTCCCACTGAAAAGCCAACAAACTCAGCGGGTCTCAAGGAAAACCCATGAGAAATACCATGAAGTGCAGACACTTCATATCAGTCCTCTGCCACACACAAAAAATTGTATTAGGCTTGGATTGATGTAAAAGCCTACACTTGTCTGGACTTGTCTTGAATGCTGACATTAGACTGAACAGGCAGGAAAAATACAATGGGAAAAAAGAACCCATCTTCTACTACTGCTTCTAGGAAGTTTGGCTTCAGATGCTCAGGAACCAGCAATAACTCTGGGCTCACAAGGGATACATCAGTCAACAGCAAGAAATGACAAGAATCCACAGAAAAAGCCATTTTAAAAGCTTATATACTCTCTAAATTTGGAAGCTATTTTGATTACATCCTATTTATTGAGGCATAAAATGATGTATCTCATTAAGAGACACTCCTATCATTGCAAAACAAAAATCCAGAACTAAACTCATTACAGTATTTTAAGTTGTTGCTAAAAACAACTGCAAACCTTTTCTGTGGAGGGCTTCTGTGTACCTTTAGAGAGCAACAAAATTTGAAACATTTATATCCACAGCTACAATTCACCTCGAGAGAACAGTTGTATAAATACCTTTTTCTCATATACATCTTGCCAAACAATGCCAGCAAAGAATTTGTGCTGCATAATCTCCTTGGCATCATCAGGACCGCCACCTAACCTGTAGGAGGCAAAATATGTAATTAAATGTTTGAGTATGGTTATTTTTCTAATACAATTTTTATTGCAGTGCATTGAAGAAATTCTGAATTTATATAATGCATTTGGGAGCAGTCCTAGCATTTGCAATGTGTTCGGTTTTTTGTGCAAGGCCTATTTTAGGTTTCAACACAGTTCCACTAAAAGATTTAAAAACATGCTAACAAACAGAGTTAGAACAAAGGTCTCTCTCAGACAAAGAAAAAAAAATCACAATTCAAAAGACTTGCCCTTCAGGAAAGATGCTGTCCTGGGGACCACATCACATCCTGTAAAGTAAAAGGTCTGAGGCACAGATCCTTTTCTCTACATTAACACGCAACTACCCCTTACAGTCTTCTAGAGCAGAGTGATGCCAGCAGTAAAATCGAATTTGAAGTGAAAGAGAGACAAGGCTTTTTAAGGCAAACTGATTTATGCAACCTGATTTAAATTTCTATTAAAGAAAACAGTTGACAACTGCAGTGATAATATCACAGCATATGCAAATCTTTCCTCCTCCTTGGCTTCAGGAAAGCACAAAGGGTGTTTTATTGACTTGAGGTATATCAAGATAAAGCACTTTTATTCCAAAATAAAACTGTCTACACAGCTTATAGATGCAATCAGTTTAGCTGCAGTCTTGAGCTAACTGATGCTTAAATTTTGCTGTGGAGGTTAAAATGTTCTCTAAAAGAATGAACCACATCTTCAAGCAAAGGCAGGCACCAAGAAAACAAAACAGATACTGGATAATCAGCAGGAGAGTCTTTCAGGTAACAAGTTTAAGATGACGCTAGGGATTTCAGGTACAGGAGGTGTTAGCATGTTCACCCAGGCTGATCTCTAGGATCTGCCTGTTCTCCCATGCTTGGTGCCACTGGCAAAGTGAGATATTGACCCCTTTTCAAGAGCTTGAAGCAATGACTCTACAAGACCCAGGCTAGAGTTATACTGCTGCAGACATCGGGGACACAAAGCCTGTTCTCTGAGCGTGAAGCCAAGATCTGGCCAGGCCTCATCCACTGCTGCACAGTATCTGGCCCTGAATGTCCTCTGGGCCACGTGCAGTAACCCCGTGGCCCAGGTCATGATTATCTGGGGATAGAGGGGAGATGTTTGGTTCAAAATACCAGAGAAAATATGAAAGCTGTGCTAAAGCCCATTGAAGTGGTATTTTTACAGCCTGAGACTGCATGCTCTGGAATGCAGAGTGAAGGCACAGTGCTACTGGGACAGCACTGGATGACAGTTCAGCATGGGAAACTCAAATACCGCAACACTTTGTTCGTGGTGCTGACTGGGAATGGATCCTGATGCGTTTAACCCCTCGGCCATGCCCGAGCACCATCTGCGGAGAAGGCACGCTGGCAGAGGCCACAGCTGTACCAGAGACACCCAGCAGCAGAGGTGCCTGACAGTCCAGAAGCTGCGCTTGCTTCCTTGCCCTCTTCCATTCAGTGCCACAGCAACCTAAGGGGTTTGTTCCTTATCATCCTTTAGAAAATGTGCAGTGGAACAGCTCCCCAGCCTTCCAGTACCTGTGTGACTCTCCTCCCCAGGTAAGCTCTAAGACTAACCCAAGTCCACCCAAGAGTCCCAGGGGCCAAGCCAAGCTGGACTAGGGCTCTCCCATCTGCCCGGCAGCACCTTGTACAGCTGCAGAGCAGCCTAGAACAGAGACAAACTCCAGGGCAGCCTGGGAACAGAAACAAACTCTGTGAGTAATCACTTCTCGGCTGGTTCCCCCCCGGTCTAGTGGCTTTGCCAAGTCTCTACCAGACTCCTCGTTGCTTCCACAGCACAGATGATGATGGCTGATGAAGAGGGTGGAGTCAATCCTCTCTATCCACAGATGTCAACAGACTGCACAGGAGTTCAGGAGTGGCTCTGAGCTAAGAAGCACCTGAATGGTGTTTTGCAGAAGCAGGCAGGAAGGCTGGCTGGCTGCAGCCACGTACAAGTGCTCTGCAGAATATGTTATCTAATACGAGCCTTTGTTCCATGAAGGGCAAACACATACTCAGGGAAATGCCAAGAAAGACTCCAGATGTTTTACTTGCCTTTTAAAAATTACACAAATCCAGTCAAAGCGAATGGCAAAACAATAGAAACCTAATATTTTGGGTATGGATTTATTCCAAAATACAAATTTGTTTTCCAGAATTAGTAGGAAAGGTCCCTCTCAAGGAGAACAAAATTAAATTGGCAACTAACACAAAAATCATGGTTAAGCATCAGTGAGAATGTAAAGAGCAGCAGGTTTGTCTTTCATAGGGACATGCAATAAATAAAGAAAAATACAGCAGAAATAAGAGCTCTGAGGAGATTCCTGGATAATAAAGTTAAACTCTGCACATTTATGTCTTCAGACAGAACCAAAAATAGTATATATAGGACTTGCAAAGCAAAAGCTACAGAAATTTACAGTATACAAAGAAATACAATAGAAAGTGTAGAGGCCAAAAAGCAATCTAAAGAAAAACAAGAGAAAATATCCCTCAAAACCTAACCGCCAAACAATTCTGGTTATTCATTCAACTTCTATCTACTTGAGAGACTTTCTTATTTTAGTTAAATCCAAAAGTGAAAATTATTAATAAAGTGCAACATCAATATTAAACCGAAGTGATTTTCACATTTAAATTTTTACGAAACTGCATATTGCTTTCAAGTCCCTTTAACCATTTAATAACAAATGCCTGTGCTCCACAAATCAAGGGCAATCAGCCATCATTCCACAGATAGATCATGTAGAAATATTTTAAAAGCTTACTGTACTGTATTTTTTAATATATGTATATAAATGTACTGTATAAACACAGGAAGACTGCAGTTAGTAGATCACATGAAAAATAATGTATCTCTACTTGCCCATTTAAAGAAAACAGTGCTCAGCTCCCAGGTCTATTCCCAGCTCTTTAGAAGGAAACCCACGCACTTCTAGTTTTCTAGCCCTGTCTTCACACGATTTCTCTGAGCCACCCCTGCCCCCAAACCTGGTTCTACAACAGCACAAACATCCCCACCAGGCTCAAGAACAACAGCCCAGCAAATGGTGTTGGTGTTCACCAACTCTGAGCCCATAGACACCCATTTCTCCTCTGATATAGTCAAGATGGAAACTAGAAACTTACTTTACTATGGCCCTTACCTTCAGAGGCTTCCAATAGCCACAGGGAAGGATTTGGGAGCTGTATCCACATCAGTTTCCTGTGACTGGCACTACAGCAGAGAAACTCTGTGTGGCTTTGAGAACAGCATGATTTGATGACTCCAGATTTGGAAGGAAAAGGCCACATTCTTCCCAAAGCCCTGTACACAGAGTCTTTGGGTGCCTTCCTGCTCAGAGACTAAAACTTGTGGAAAGCCCAATGCAGCTAACTCGCAGCTCTTTGCTGATCTTTACTTCCCCACTTCTTCATTAACCACATGCATCTGACCCAAACATGGCAGATCAAAAAAGCACCAAAAAAGCTCCTATTTCCCAACACTAGTAATCAAGAGGAGTCATGTTTAGGTTGGTGAAGCTTGGGGAAGTCTCTAAAGTAGTGGTTTCTATAAAGCTGGGAGAAAAAAATTCTTTAAACTTGCCTTTTATGTTTTTCTCAGCTTCAATTTAGATCTCTGTGGGTGAACTGTTTGAGTTTGTCTAAATCGCAGTGGACAGAATGGATTTAGACTAAAATTTTCATACACAACAGCTAAATCCCAGTCTGTCTCAAAGCATGCGGTGAAACATGAAGACTTGAGCATTTTACAGTTCAGCTGATACACAGGACACTGGAGCTGTCTGGAGACAGAAGCACTTTCCTACTCAAGGCACACACAAGTCACCTGTCATGTGTGGTTCCAAAACTCTGCATGTCCACAAGGCATCCAAGTGTGCTGTCCAGGAGGACCAGTTCTTCAAGGTTACCTCCTCCTGCTGGCCACCAGCTAGCTGGGACCACCTCCAGGCCCCTGAAGTCCCCACAAGCGTCACCTCTAACTCCTCCAACTCCAGCTGGCTGTGAGGACTGCAGACCTACCTGTGCCTATGAGCAAGGGTGCTCAAGAGCCATCTAACCTTCCTGTAGCAGAGCACCATGGAGGACACAGACATACAGCGTAACTACAAATCTCCTTTCACAAGGGAAAAAACCAAGGAGTTTGGTTTTCACACATAAGTAAGGGCTTGATTGACTCAGATATTCCTGAACGTCTGTGGCCAAAGCTGCACTCTGGATGTGGAAAGAACCACCATGGTTAGGGAAGAATGAAGTACTAGGTCTCTGTGTGGCTGCATGAACTGACCACCAGGTCCCAGGGAGCACCTTCAGCTCTCCAAAGCCACAACCACAAGTCTGTGAAGTGATTAGATCTTTGACCAGTTTGTGAAATGCTGCATCATCTTCCTCTCATTCTTGCTGAATGGCAAGATCCAACAGCACCACAGAGGCAGGTGAAGCAGCCTGTGACAAACCTCATCTGACAGAGGCTGAGCAAGCCTGACCTATGACAGGGACTAAAGCACGTAGTGAAATGCGATGATCAAAATTCAGATTAAACCACCCTGAAGTTCTCTCAAGTCAAAAGCCTGCCAAGATTCAGAGCTTGCAAGACACTGATTATAAACCCACCCACCCATCTAAACTTAGCCCGCTTACATGGGGTGCTCTGATCCATGCCCACTTTCACAGGCTGCAGTCTCCACAGCCAGAGAAGAACAGTAAAAGGGAAATCTTTGTTGTTTTATGTGTGAAAAAATGCTCTGATTACCTTCTTTCATTTGATCCATGTCACAAAGCAGCGAAGGGGAATTTCAGGTCACATTAACAGGAAATATTTACAGAATAGATTTTTTCCTTCTTAGGAAAATTAGGGCTCACATTACAAGATTAATAAACTTCTATCAATCCCAAAAGAAACTTCAAAATTCCTTTTCTCTTACAAAATGGATTTCATATGACCAAATTTAGAAAACAGGCATGATTAAAAGCAGAATGCAATTTATTGTTCTTCACATTTTCTCCATATGCCTGGGAGTTTGAGACTGAACTGGTATTACTGAACACAGAGTGCTAACACGGCTTCTATAAATCCAGCTCAGGTAAAACAGGTCATTTTTAAGATTTAATTCACGGACACAGATCACAATTTCCTAGCTCCTTGATATTTAACTTAAACTATCCTTGGCACTGAGCTTCATTATATCAACCTTTATTGCTGGGTTGGTTGGTTTTTTTGATGATTTTAGGGGAAGTGACAACATTTCCCAGTTTCCTTTTTCTCATGGTTTCCGCTGACTCCTCCATCTCTCTCTGAAGTTCATCCACAGTTATGCTGCCAATCCTGATGCCTTCTGCCACAAACATTACAATGACACCAACTTCTGTCCACCACTGGGCTTTATGGAAGAGGGGATTTCTGTTGAATTACACAGTGGCTCCCCAAAGCACCAGACTATCACACATTTTATAACTTTTCAGTGAATGTATTTCAGTAGCTCTCTGGCTGTTTTTCGTCTATACAGCTCCATGAGCTCAGTGCGAGTCAACTACCTAGTATGCCAGGGGCCCACCCCAGCACCCAGACCACCCAGAAAAAGGAACATAACACTACAAGGGCAGGATGCAGGACTTCTACCTCTAGTGCTTCCAGATCAGTTCTCCATGCTGCCTGAAATGGCACAAAGTGCAGAGGGTTTGCTGAATCACAACTTTAGTTAAAAAGTTGTGTGAACAGTGACTGGGGAGAAACCAGTATTTAAGAACAGTCCATGATCCAAAAAAGCTTGGGAAGCACCAGTGTAATGAGGCATAATTACAGTAAGGCATGTGTGCAGTCATAGTCAATAGTTACTGTCTAGTCAATAGTTACTTCTATCAGCAGCTTGTAAACAATCTGTCCACCAGGTCAGAGCAGCGCTACTTCCAAGCTTGCAGAAGATACACGTGAAGAAGTGGCTATTTGTATAAAATGAGCATATTGTGGAGTGATTATTGGCATTGGGAAAATCTCGTAATTAGAAATGAGTGGGTGTTCTTTGTTTGTAAACAAATTGCCTTTTTATTCACTAGAGATGCTCCTTTAAGAACAAACCACAGCAGATGCTGCTTGTGTTCCCAGTGATTGAAAGGCCCCACCTGAATAAGCTACAAAAGGGTCACAATTGCATTTAACCCAGCGCTTTACTGGACAGGAATGCTGCTGGCAGGGGCTGCAGCCAGGCCTGCAGAGCACAGAGCCTGGGGGCTGCTCATCAATTACACCACCTTCTCCTGGAGGCTTCCTCGCAGGCACCGCTTCAGGAGGGCTGCAGCTGTTGCCACCTTGTACAGGGCTGGCCACGTTCGGGGCTGCAGCCGTGCCCCACTCCCCACGTCGCCACCAAGATGAATCCTCCAATATTATAAACTGTGGATTTGCATTACGAGACCTCCCAACAGGATTTTCCATCAAAAACAGTGATGGAAATAGACTACAGTGATGACAGAAATCCTTGCTACAAGTATCCAGGTAGTGGCAAACCCCATTTTCCTGCTATGTGCACACACATGCACAGAGACTAAACAAACACCAGATAGCAAACCGGAATTCTCTGCTTGCACCTCAGAATGAAAGGTTTCCTATTTGGGGCCCATTAACAGTGGAAGGTTCAGGACAAGAGATCAGGGGCAGAGTCACAGTATTATTTGTTTTAAAAATGTCTGGGTTGACAAGATGGCAGGTTTTTAAACTGACGTTTATCTTTTTGCGAAGGTCAACATCCTTTTTGGATCTTGTTCTATTTTCTGTCTGTTAGCCATTAAGGGCTTGGGGTTTTTTTTGTTTTGTGTTTTTTCTGTTTTTAAATCAAGGGTTATTTTTTAAATAATACTGCAATAAAAGAAAAAGAAAAACAAAAGGAGGAAATAGGAGAAGTCGATTGAGCATGGTATAAACTCCACCACAAACATGGTACAAACATCACCATCTACTGTCCAAAGCAGGATGCTAAATCACTGGCACAGATTTAGACAAAAATTCAGGAAAGTGACAGCAGTCACAACTAAAACAGAAGGTAAAAGCATCTGGTGTAGAGCACCTTATAACTCGCAGCAGCCACTGGATTCATTACGGCCAAAGGTAGGGTTAACTTCTTTTTCCCAGGCTATAGTTTTGCTTTAGTGGCAGCCATCACACTCTGAAATTCAGCACCAAAGCTGTTTCATTTAGCTATTTACGCTCTCAGCTCATAAAAAAGTTAAAAATAAATTAGTAGATCCACTTGCTGCAGCTTGTTAGATAATCATTTTGAATGGATTAAAAATTAAATTACAACTTTGCCTCAAACACCTTAAAAAAAGTGCAACTATTAAGCAACAGCCTCACCTTTGCTTAGGATCTTTCTTCAGCAAACCTGACAACAGAGATTTTGCTTCAGGTGACAATGTGCGTGGAAATCTGATCTCCTCCATAAGGATGAGTTCAAAAAGCTTTTCATGGTCCTGATTGTAGAAAGGGAGCCGGCCACACATCATTTCATACATCACAACTCCTAAACCCCACCAATCCACTGCACGGCCGTAGTCATTATCCTCCAGAACCTGCAGAATGTAAGGAAAAGGCTTTAGAAGATACTCCCAAACCAGGCATGACCCACAGAACTCAAGAAGCAAAATTTACCCCAGCTAGTCCATCTTTCACAACACAGCCAAATCCACCAGCAGAGTATTTGCAGAAGAACCATGTGAAACGAACTGGCCTCCATGCTCACCATCCTAGGTGAGCAGTGGGGGGGAAAGGAGGCAGCAGGTACGTTATAGCAGCCTCCTTGTCTTCCTTCTCCCACTCTCCCTCCCATTATGGTCATGATAAGCACAAACTTTTAAAGTCCAAAGGCCAAGAACTGTTCTCACATTACAGTACCAGCTGCTAAACTCTCACTTACTCATCACAAACTGTTCCAAATGGGATCCAAGTTTTTAGAAAAATCCCAACCCACCCAGGAGCCAGTATAGGGAGAAAAGACCATCAACCTGTTCCTTCACAAGTCAAAAGCCAAACATTTCCATCATCTTCCTATCAACTTGCACGCCAAAGGGGTGGCTCTGCACATCCTAAAAGACCACCCACAAGTACCCAATGACTAATCTACATTAAACACTAAGAGCCAGAACACCACTCCTAACATTGGACCGGCTGTAAGGCTGTAAAACGGCAGCCAAATTGTCTGGAAATGTTTCCCCTCCAACCCTTTGCCCCGCTCCAAAGCCACTCCTGCCTCTGCTTAGAGGGCTACAAACACAGGAACAGTCAGTGAGTGGGGTGGATTTCTGCCAGGTCTCACAGCAAAAGGAGCCCAGCACAGTTCATTCTTCCCTTCCCCCAGCACTTCTACCTAGCAAAGCAGCGGCTGGTGCAGGGACTCAAGACCACAGCAGTGCTCTCCCCAGCTCTCTGCTTGCTCCAGAGAAGCCCTGCCACAGTGCATTTCTGATCATCTGCACAGTGGGTTGCTGAAGGGAGCGGGGAGAGTTCTGTGGCTTGTGCAATGGACAGTACAAGGACATCTCTAGACTTTGTGTCTCCTATGCAGTTGTCTGTAGCTGACACCAACATCTCATGTTCCAGATCCTGTCCTCAGGTTTTAGTTGTCATCTTTACTCCTTGCACGGGTCTGCGCTGAGCTGCTTACTCTTGCTAAGAGCACAAACCACAACTGCACCACCATCCTGTTTTCTTGCTGCATGGTGTCTGTGTGAGCTTTACTTTCCTGTGATTCAGAATACTTGACACTCAAAATTAAAAAGGTGAAAGAGCCAAAGTCGGTGCAAGTTTAACAAAAGCAAGATCTTAACCTCTTACGAATCTTGATATAAAGGTTTTCTGCATATAAAAAAGAAGCATCGAGGCACTTCATGTAACAACTGTTTGCACTCTGCCTCTCTTTATACACTAATTATTCCCCTTAATTATCTGAACGAGGGAGAGGGCCTGCAGTAAAAATCAAAAGGCTGCCAGGTATTAGATTACCCCACGTCGGTCTATTTACAGCATCCCCGGCCGTATGATTCACACCAAACGACAGCTGGCTGTGCAGCTGCCCCCTCCATGTACACGGCCGGCACAGCTGCCGGCAGGGACCCATTCCAGGAGCGGCCCGTCCTTCCCGAGGCATCGCAGCCTTCGGCTCACGGAGATTGTGTGACAATGCAGTTCCCGCTCTGAGTCACCCCGCTCAACAAGCGCTTCCTGTTCGCACTCCCCTACGCTTGGCTTACCTAAAATAAAACACTCACACGGCCTCCAATTTGTATTTTTATTTTTTAAACTGCTGAAAGAGATGCAATAGGAGAGACTGAAAGAAAACCACAGAGGCCTTTGTTGTGCATGTAGTTAATGCTACAGGTGCTTTCAAAATGCAGTAAACACTTCAGATGTTACTTTTAAAAGTGTATTAATACTCTGTATTATAAGCTAGATCACTAACTACAACGATTTCCTTCACCTCCATTAATTTTAAACAGAATATAAAATACTTATTTCTTCAAAGTTCTTCAGCACAATGAGCATATCCTCATATTAGTGATTGCATAGAAGAGAGCAATGTTGTGAGTATCAAAAATACACTGTAAAAAAAATGATTTTGCACCCATCCATGATTTATTGCAACACATTGGATAGCTGGGGAGCAGTAAAGTAACAAGGTCATTTCACTTAAATTAAGGGATCATCATTTCCTAATGAGCAGCTCTAGACTGTTGTGCAATGGAATTTGAAAGAGAAGGCAGAACAGCTGTAAACATCACAGCCAGTGATGCATCTGACACATCAAAGTTGACATGGTTCAGTCACTGTTATCCATGCATAAGATTCCAGTATGAACCTAAAAACAACGATGCAACAACTGTACAGACATGCTGCTGTGGCTGACTCAAGTTACAAATGCACACAGGAGCATCGACACCCCTGCTTTGAAGGATGTATGACCTTAAACACATGGAATATTGCTTGCACACAATTTCCAGATTTTCTGCATGCTATCAACCAGATGACAAAAGCCTCCAGAATTTAACACTCCAACTCACAGATGGGATTTGCAAGTAAGAGAGGGAACTGAGTTAATCAAAAGGTTGGTCCTTCAGGGTTTTTGGATGAGCCAACTCATCATAAATATTAAAAAGAAAAAATAATAGCAAATAACAGAACAGAAAGAATAACACAACTGCACAGGGAATCCCCACATTCTAAGTTAGGAAAAACCAAAACAATAAATATTTTCAGTCTCCTCATAAAATCCTTGATGAGATACTGAAGTTCAGCAATTGATTTTAAGAGGGAAGCTAAAATAAAAGCCATGTTTATGAATAATAAACACTCCTTCATGCTGCTAATTACTCTCTGCATCAGTAAATCTCAATTTGTGGTGCATGGACCCCAATTTAGATTCACTGAAGACTTCTGGTGATCCATGGAAAAGCTGGCAGTCATTATGAAACTGGCTCCGCCTCTTTGCTGCAAGCTACTTCGACAGGTGCCCATGTTCTTCATCATTACAAAGGACTGAAGGCCCTTGAAAGCAGCTGGGAGTTAAAAAAAAACCAAAAACCAGACAAAACCCAAGAGCATGCTGCCACCACTATGCAAGCAGGGAGCACAAAAGCGCTGATAAGCAAAGACATCAGCTCTCAGAAGAAATAGTCCTCCTCCACGCTGGTTTTCCTTACTTTGTACTTCTGCATAGTTCAGTTCAAGGCAGGTTTGCAATGCTCAAGTCTCCAACTCAGAGGAAAGCTGTGCCAACAATCTATAACCCGCTGGCAGCCCAAGACTCACTTCTGCCTGTGCTCCAAGCAGGACGGAAATGTAAATGCCCCGGGAAGCAAAGCCCCACTGCAAGGGAAGCAGCCCTTATGCAAGGCACACCACGTTAGCTCGGGCTCCATGCCCTACAAACCCAGGAGTCTGCCTCCAGACAGATCGGAGCGTGGGCAGAGAAAGCAGCGTCTGCCTGCAGAGCACTGAGCGTACCCGTAACCCCTACAACCTAACCCCACTTTTGATCTGCCCCTAACTCACTCCCAGCTGTAACACCACCCATGTTGCACAACTCAGAGTGTTTCCAGGAGCAAACCTGCAAACACACATTTGCATTTTGCACTTGAAAAGCAAAAAAAGTATTTGCGGAACAAAAAAATTTCCCCAAAACATATTATCTGGGGACTGAGATCCCCCGCCTGGATTTATTTCCTCTGAAATTGGAGCATTCAAATCAACACTGAGAAGTATCTTGTGCTTTTACAGTCATAAAACAGGCAGCACTTTTAATGCATGCCATGCTAAATGCTGCAGAAAAAGCGTGGTCTGTCCTGTTTCTGAAAACGTCACCCTTTACTGTCCTCAAACAGTAAAAGAATTGGACAGTACTTTTACTTTTTAACTGAAGTCCTATTGATAGCTTTTAAACAGGAAAACACATAGCAAGCTGAAAAACAGGTAATCAAATAATCTATCATGTAATATTTGAAGTGATTAAAAGGGTTTTTTTTAAATTATGTATCTGATACAAGAAACAAGCACTGTTCCAGTAAAATGTACATATTCCCTCAAGTGGAAGATACTACTCTGCCAAAAAATGATCACATATCATTGTGCTAAAGATGTGTTCCAGATCATGATGAATAAAGGAGTCTCAGTATGTGTAATTATATAACAGCAGTTAGTGCATGAGCACATCATGGCACAGGAATTATTCTGTACTCCTACTGCTACCATGGAAGGCATGTAAGAAGGCAATCTAACACAAAAGCCAACATAAACATACCTCTGGTGCAAGATACTCTGGAGTGCCACAGAAAGTCTTCATTGTTGCTCCATCCTTGATGCCTTCTTTACATAGTCCAAAGTCTGTTATTTTTATGTGTCCATCTTTATCCAGCATAAGATTTTCCAGCTGGGAAGAAAAGCCAAATTAAAAGACATGATTACCTGTAACATACACTGGTCCTGAGCAGAATAATCAAAGACATGAATTTTGCAGATCAGTTTTCAACCTCATTCTCACTGGGGTCAGACCCACAGTAGCTGCCAGAGCACAAATGTAAATACACATTTGTAACATTTTCCTCAGTTCTTCAGGGAACATTAAGTAACTAATATTTAGTCTTGGGGTAACTGACCATATATACAGAAAGAACACACAGCATAAACTCTGTATTTATGCTTCTACAGTACTATCAAAAATAGAACACCACTTCTTTTGAAAATATATTATTAAGTATTCTCCCTCACATAACGTCATCCCAGCTTCTACTCTGATTTTATGAAATAATCTGTACCAGTAAGTAATAGCAAATAAAACAGAAATCATATCTCAGGCTAAGGAACCATCTCCAGTGAGACCATTGAAATGAGAATCGCTGCATACATGTATTCAGCACATGGTATTTGTCCCACCCTGAGCCTCTAATTTTTGAGAAAGTCACCCAGGTATAAGGACAGTTTCCTCAGTGCATCAATAGAGTGCATTACAGAGGAAATCACGGTGATACGGGAGACAAAATCCCAGCAGAGATCTCAAAATTAATTTGATGTAGCCTGAAGACATTACAGAACATGCTTCATCTTAGACTGCCCCTAAATAAACTACCAGTATCCCTTCATCCTTTTCTGAAAACTCTTCTCAGGAAGAAAGAAAATGCTATTGTTGCATTTTCCTCAAGAATTTGTCGAGTTTGTTTGCCCTGAGATATCTTGTTTGGTCGGGGTTTTTTTCCCCTTCTGTCCTTACCAAACAAATGAGTAACTTGAAGCTTAGGCAATTTTCTAACTGCAAACAGGTACTTTGAAGATGATGTCAGCACACTGCAAGGAAGCGCACCAACCACGCAGTGTGAATTTCCATCTATCTCGTAAAACCAGGATTATGTTCCACCATGCAGAAGCACCAGCAAGGTTTCTCTCAGAACATAAGCAGGCAGATGAAAATGAAACCCCTGTAGCCCAGTAACCCTTCATGTTCTCTGAAATGCTGCCAGAGTCACAATAAATGCCTTACG
The DNA here is from genome assembly GCA_013397725.1 of Rhagologus leucostigma. Lineage (NCBI taxonomy): Eukaryota > Metazoa > Chordata > Aves > Passeriformes > Rhagologus > Rhagologus leucostigma. Next base: position 230,893 of record VZTD01005876.1, read on the forward strand.
CAGCCTCTTGGACTATCAAAGGGTTTAGACATCCTGTAAAGTCCAGCCCAACAGCTACAACAACAGTTTGGATAAAGTTCAGTCAGGAAAAGATTTCTTAATAGTTTAGGATCTTTTGCTTTTTTTAACAACAAACAAAAAAGCCAAACCCCAAAAGCCTGTAAAATGATTTTTCTACGTACCTTCAAATCTCTATAAACCACATTCTTCTCTGAATGCAGGTAATCCAGCGCTGAAACAATCTCAGCCCCATAAAACCGAGCTCGGTCTTCAGAGAAGACACGTTCTCTTGACAGATGGAAAAACAACTACAAGAACAATAATTTGTTAACTTTAGATGTTTCTGAATTATGTCTTGCACTTCACAAGCCATTCTGCTTGGAAGGTGCTATTACCTATGAGAAAACCCCTTCCCATCCTCACCCAGCTGTGTTCCCAAATGTGTTAAAAAGCATCATAAATTAAATGATTAGATAATTATGTCTCATATTCACAGATGGACACTGATAACCAATTCATGTACCACAGTCTTACAGGTTCAGAAAATTATAAAACTATTTTTGACTGAACTACAATTACATATTAAAACTACAGCCTAATGCATGATTTAGAGAAATGTTAATATTCCAACTTTTCCTTCTTGACTGTAATAGTAGTTAGCAGTTTCTAGCTCTCCCTCCAAGTAAACTCACAATATTAATTTAAAAGTGTTAAAACTTGTCTGGAGAGCAACTAGAAAGTAACCTTGCCTTCTTGAACTTCTAAACGCCAGATTACATGTAAAATATGAACCTATGCCCAAAACACCTATGTTCTAAAAATGGAGCTGAAAAAATTAAGAGTCTTACTTCTTAATGTTAGTTAAACCCGCAAACAGCTCTGTTTAACTGGGACAACTTTGATTAATTAGAATTGCAAAAACGGACCTTAGCTAAATAATGTCAAGCAGAATTAGTAGTAGAACAGAAGAATCCTAAAGTATTAAACATTATTGTATTTCCCTTACCTCCCCTCCATTAGCATACTCCATAACAAAACACAAGCGATCATGTGTCTGAAAGGAATACTTTAAAGCCTGAAACAGATTTAAACCAAAACTTAGAAGACAGATCATAGTGACAGTCAGAAAAGCATTTTTAATAGATTTTCAGAAGCAGACATGAAATTTTCTATTTTAGTGAACTTTCTGTCCTTAAATCTTATATAATACTTATACTTTCCTGTTGCAGCTGAGGACTTATTTCGTTAAATAAATTTAAGGAAACATTAAACAAATCCCTTGCAGAAGCTATGATCACCTAAAATGCTGCAAAACAAAGTCCTGCTCCATTAACAGGGACTCAAAATGTACCAACAGTGACTGTGAAGTTTCCTCCTCAGGCCACATGTTCAATTCACAGATAAGAGGCCACCAACCAAACCCTGGAGCACGAGGTTTCATCACACTGGCTACAAGACCTCTAATATGAAACACATATGTATTTTCACCCACCAGCCCCCCTGGTCTCTGCCCTGCTGCCTGCAACTGCTCCCTGCTGACAGCCTGCCAGGGGATTGGCCAACACTGTCAATACCAATTTGAGAGCAATTCACAAAAACAGACCAGATAAAGGCTGTGATGGAGAGTCACAAGGTGCCTGTGTATAGTCCTGTCACGTGTATTCCCATGACAAGAGTAACATCAACTTGTTTGCCATAGTATTAAGATTTTTCATCACAGAATATGCTGAGCTGGAAGGGACCCACAAGGATCATCAAGTTCAACTCCTGGCCCTGCACAGGACCACTCCAAGAATCCCACCATGGGCCTCAGAGCATTGTCCAAATTCTTCTTGAACTATGTCAGTTTGGTGCTGTGACCACTTCCCTGGGCAGCCTGTTCCAGGGCCCAACCAACCTCTGGGTAAGAACCTTTTCCTAGTATCCAAGCTAAACCCAGTCTTGTGGCTAACTTCTCACGACAGCCCTTGTTCTGGGTATTTGGGTTTATAAAAGCATTAAGAAGAAAATACTGCATATGATATTGCTGTCTTCATTACAAGGGGTGACACCTTTAAACCAGTCACATATTTTCCAGAAAAAAGAAGGACCAGGTTTTAGACGTGTCAACATTATTATACTCAATACAGGCAATATTTACTTCCAGAGGTCATGCATAAAAGGTCTGAATTTCAGCTAAGCCCTTGTACCTGGCCAAAAGAAACAACCAGGATCCTACACAGTGTCTTAGAGGCTTTAAGCAGTTGTAAACAATTCAGAGACAACTTGTAATAAATATTAAAAACAAAATCTTGAGATGGAACTTGGGTATCTGAACTCAGCCCAGAGAGACTGCTAGCACTGGAGGTCTAAAATGAGAGTATGGTTTGACTTTACAATCCAAAAGGAAAGCAGCAGATAAAGCACAGTCCTGCTCTTCCCGTTCCCATTCCACATGCTCACACCACTATCCTTTGGCTGGCATTACAAGTGCTCTGACTCCACAGTGAGCTGTTTCTGGAAGCTTAAAAAAACAACAAAGACAAAATTAAAGGGTTTCCCCCCCACTATATCTTCCTGAATTTGTTTGTCACAAGATCAGGGTCACCCTGATCTCTGCTACAAAGACGGGACCAAACATTTGAAGGACAAGGAAAGCAGATACCTCTCTGAGATATCAAGTCATTAAATGGGTGAGTCCTAAAGTCAAACCACACCCTGAAACACTGTCTTCAAGAGGTGCTGAGGACCTGCTCTGCAAGAATCAGAAAACTTTAACAAGTATTTTAGTATGTGCATCCCAAAAATGGAAGGGTACAAAAATACGCAGCCACTCTGAAAACACAGATCTCAGATGCATTATGTAAGTAGCAAAAAATAAGGAAAGCCTTGGTGGTTGTAATGTCAAGTTACACTGAGCAGAGGCAGAAATGCTTACTGTTAGGAACGGGTGCCGAGAGTTCTGTAAAACCCGGTTTTCTGTCAGTGTGTGCGCTACTTCATCCTGAAACAGAAGCAGAAGGAAATCAGCAAAGTGATTCCCCAGACTGGGGTCCATTTCAAACACTAACAGAGTAATTATTTACAAGTACTCTGAGAATCCTTCCCATGACTTTGCTAAAGGCTGTATCAAGGGTGAACCACGTCCCCAAGTTTCCCATCTACTCACCTTTGCTACAATAACTTCTTTCTTCAGAATTTTCATAGCGTAATACCGTCCAGTTGCTTTTTCTTTAACTAAAATGACCTTTCCAAACGTGCCTTTTCCCAGTAGTTTAAGGTATTCAAACTCATTCATGGTCTGTTAATGATACAGATAAAGAAGAACTGAATTACATGATCTAACAAGAAGTATATTATCCTCAAACCAGAATTTCGCATTCACACGAGAATGCACCGCATATGTCACACGTGGTTTTTTTTATCCTTTTGTTTAGTAGAATTCAGGAGCAGAAATGATTCTTCCACAAAAATGAATGCCAGTGCACTCTCAAAGATAATCAATCAAACTGTTTACAGAAAACCGTAAGCTTTCAATTAAATGAACGCTCTTTTGCATGACTCAACACTCAACTGTGCAAGTAACACTAAACATATTAATCCACAGCCGTGCTGACCTCTTTGTCAGTGCAGACATTCATTAAGAGGCACACGCTGCTCTCATTCCAGGGATTAAACCCACTCCTTTTTTCTGATGTTCCCCACCTCTCTAGGAGACCAGTTTTCTTGCGCTTCACTGAACAACACCGAAAACCAGAGACAAAATGACTGCCTGTAAGGCCTCTATCTACTCGCTCAACAGGACTTTTGAAAGGGCTTTACAGTGGTTCTTATACTCTGAGTTGGACGCATGGGAGAAATGCCGACCAGATATTCTCATGAGGTCAAAACAACACAGAAAGTTTACTGGCAAACTTTAGAAAATCAGGCAACTTTGGCTAAAGGTTTACTACAACATCCAATCAACATAAAACACTTCTCAAAGCATTAACTTGGACCATTCAACTTAGCAAACTTTAAACTGATTTGACGGTAAGCTACTCAAAATATTCCAACAAGAGGGAATTAGAAGAAAAAGAAAGAAAGACAGAAAAGATCTAGAAAAGCACACATACAGCTACCAACTCTTGGGTTCCAGCCATGTTCAGACAGAAACTCCAAGAAGAGGTAGGGTCCAGACAAGGTGATGGCCTCGTGTTCGGCCTTAAATACCCCTTGGCCTTCATGGGCCTTTCCCCAAGGTGGGACTTGCAGTCATTTGGCCACTCAGGAGCTGGGTTAGGGGAGAGTGAGCATTGCCTCTGGTGTGCCAGTGACTGGCAGCTCTGCCAGGCTGGGATACAGGCTCTGTGGGGGTGTGGGACAGTTCACTGCCTCACCTGCCCCTTCCCCCACACACACGCATCCCAAAATGTCTCAAATCTTTCCAGTCTCTGATAACCACCTTGTGGCTTGAGATATTGACCAGGACCACAGTAATGGTACCTTTCCTCTCATAATCTAATCTAGCAAACAGAGCATAAAGGAAAGAATAGGAAAGTACACTGCAACTCATATAACGGGCAATTGCTATTCCAATAACCAAAGGGTAAGTCTAGTTAATATCCTCCTGTGCAGTTCATCACTCCCCACTCCCTGAGTCTCTAGAACTGCAGGCCAGGTGTGATTCAAACCAGGATCCGGGGAAAGAGTTCATGAATCATTCTTTCAGCTGCAGTGCCTGAAGAGTCCAGAAATTTGGCGCGAGATTTCCTATGTGTTCCTCGAGACAGCACTCCTCTTCTGTGAGGTTTGGCATTCTTGAACGTTAGACAATTTTATACAATTATGTTTGATACTTGTTGGACTGGTAAGCTGGGCTCCAAAATAGCTTGGTGAGTTCAATTTAGGATTCTCTATGGCTTACTGACAGTGCAATACATCGCACGCCTTGTCAAACTCTACACTGATCAATAGTTAGGCTGCTTTGCCTTTTAGAGTCCATTCTCTTACAGGTCCAGGTATCAGCACAACCTAAACAAATACACATGTCCCAAATTCCCACCCTTATCCCTCCCATCAAAGAGGTTTCAGGGGGATTACCAGAACCTGTACCCATGGAAAGAGGAAGAGGTCAATGGGCATCATCGGAAACAACATTCAGCAGAATTCTACTACCTAATAGTCTGAATTGCCTCAGAAGTGGGGTCAAATTATATACAAACACTCAGTCATTCCAACCTCCTCAGTATATCATTTTAGTCAGGGTCCTGAGTTTGGACCAAATACTTTCCAACTTTACCAAACTCTTCAGCAGTTCTCAAATCCCAAATCTTTTTTCTCTTAATCACTTATGCCTTCTTCATCGACAGCTGGAACTTCCACTTCAGCTCCATCATCAGCCCCTTTTCTCCTTCCTTCCAGGGCCACCAACAGTTCAACATCCCCTTCTTCTGCACAATCATGCTTCACACATCGTTTACCATTACTACACACGCTTCCCTCAATACAGTAATTTTATACTCTGCACTGAGAAGACAGGAAGAGGTACACAAATTTGTCTCCATCATCATATGAAATCCTATGTGTGAGCTCCCAAAACTAAATTAGAGGGAGGAATCTTTTCCACTCACTCTGGCGACAAGAGAAAATACGAATATCTCAAAATATTGCAGGCAACAAACTTATATAAACACATATGAACATAAATATCTTAAAGCCTTTTAAGATAAAACATGTAAACACTTGGTGCAGCAAAGGACAGCAACTCCTCTGTCCTGTCACCACTTCATCCTCTCATGGAACACTTCTACGAGAAAAGTCGGTCCCACTCAGACCTAGTTCAAAAAGAGGAAGCATCCACTTGGCAATCTTTTAGGTTCTCTGCCATAAAAAATTTCACTGAATAATTAACAGTCTGTGAAAATAAACTTAGAAGACATCAAAAATGCAACCATCACTAATGAAACTTAAGTTATCTAGTACCTTAACAATACTGATGAGCATTCTTAGCACTGTGTAGGCAAACCTGAGTTAGAGGAGCCACCCATCCTTTTGAGACCTTTTCACTTTAGACAAAATAGTTTTCGTTGGATCTACATATTCTGCTACATTCAATTTTGCAAATTTGGACTCCAGTCCACAAGCCGACCAGTAATGTAAATTTGTTCTATGTGCGTGATGTTAGCGTGGTCCTAGGGAAAAGGACACTGCTGTCTTTTCTTTCTTGCTCACCCCTTTGAAACCATACTTGATACTATAACCATTAGGTACAAGATCCTGCTAGGATGGTTGACTAATCCTGGAGCAAACAACTGTGCTGGCATACTGGGGACACTGTTCTGAAAATACAAAATGATAAACCATTTCATGTGTTTCATTTCAGATTTCATTGCAGCTTTATCTGCAAGAGATTAACTGTTTACTACACTGTCCAATACGGTCCCTCTGTGTTTCTCTTTGTCCAGAGATGACTTTATTCACATAATTTAGATGTCTCCAGCTGCAGATCTCACAGCTGCATGTACATTTAGAAGTCCTTTCCACTTCTGATAAACCAGCTCTTTATTCCACTTCCAGACATACACACAGTCTTCTGGCTGGTCAGGATATACTTGAACATTCCGCATTATTACCAAGACTAAAACAACAAACTGGCACAATGACAAAAGTATTTTTTCCCAAAAGGTTATGAATTCTGCAGCAGTTCTGCCTCTGGCCTCTAGCTGCAGGCAAGGCTCAATACCCACTGCCACCAGGAGAAGGCAGTGTAGGAGGAGTTTGCAAAGCTTCACTGCAAATACAGGGAAACTGAATTTCCATTTATTTCCACTGAACTTTTGAAAGTATTTGAATTCACCACCCTCTCCCAACTCACTTTTTGGAGTTGGCACAGATAGATTTTCCGTCTCAATCCTTAAATTTTGCAATAAATAACAATAACATAGGAGAAGGCCGACAGGGCACCAGCTGTTTCCTGTGCATTGGTTGGAAGCCCACTGGCTCGCACACTCTCCCACTAATTTTATCACGTGTTGGAGTGGGAAGAGGGATGAGATTTTCCCCTTCCAACAGGGTTAAACTTTTCACATAATAGGTCACTCCCTCCTCAGAAAGCTTTATTTCACTCCCCATTACTGAAATTTTCAAAACACTTTCAGTATTATTTTCTTTAGGACAACTGCTAACTTTCCTTTCCAAATGAACCAAATCTGTTGCAGAGTGTGGTATCATCACAACTGGCTCTGCCTCTTGATAGGAGGGCTTGCGGTGGGGGGCAGTGGAGGTTGGCTTTGCTGAGTCGAGCCTCTCCTCCAAGGAGTGGAGAGAAGTGACATCAGTGACATCATGCTCAGGGAGTCCCACCTCCTAATTTTTTTACCGATGGGCGGAGTTTATGGTTTGGGGTGGGGTTTGGCTTTGCTGCATCAAACTCCTCCCAAGAGCTGAGGGGGTTGGTATGTTCAGGGAGGCCCAACTCCTCCCCTAGGCTGGAGGACCCTGGTTCATCCTCCACACCTCCCTTAATGGTGTTAATTTGCAACTCTAAAGCTCTTTGGCTCCACACTAAGTTGTTTAACAGGTTTCTCAGGTTTGCAGCTAGTTGCTTTTGGGTTGTTAGTTCTCACTCCGCCCTGAGGCGAGCTATTGTTTCAGCCTCCAAGGCAATTTGCAACTTCATCAGCTCCTTCTCCAGTTCTTTCTCCAGACACGTGCTTTTCTTTCTGGGCAGCCATTAAAGACTCTGATGTGGAACCCTCACCAGGTTTTTTTTTTCCCTTCTTTTGACAAAGTTCCAATATTCCCTGCAAGTACATGCGGTTTTTGCCAGTTTTTCTCAGACCACATCTCTCTGTCTGGGTCTGATCAAGCTTTATAAACTTCCAACAACTCTGCCAAGTGGAGAGCAAATTCAGATTAGGCTTCTATATCCAGGATTCCATACCCTTTTTGCTGGAGAACATCAGAAAACTACCTTCTTATTCTGAGATGGACGCATGGGAGAAATGCCGACCAGATATTCTCATGAGGTCAAAACAACACAGAAAGTTTACTGGCAAACTTTAGAAAATCAGGCAACTTTGGCTAAAGGTTTACTACAACATCCAATCAACATAAAACACTTCTCAAAGCATTAACTTGGACCATTCAACTTAGCAAACTTTAAACTGATTTGACGGTAAGCTACTCAAAATATTCCAACAAGAGGGAATTAGAAGAAAAAGAAAGAAAGACAGAAAAGATCTAGAAAAGCACACATACCAGCACACCAACTCCTGGGTTCCAGCCATGTTCAGACAGAAACTCCAAGAAGAGGTAGGGTCCAGACAAGGTGATGGCCTCGTGTTCGGCCTTAAATACCCCTTGGCCTTCATGGACCTTTCCCCAAGGTGGGACTTGTGGTCATTTGGCCACTCAGGAGCTGGGTTAGGGGAGAGTGAGCATTGCCTCTGGTGTGCCAGTGACTGGCAGCTCTGCCAGGCTGGGATACAGGCTCTATGGGGGTGTGGGACAGTTCACTGCCTCACCAGGGCAAGGCCTGACCTGCCCCTTCCGCCACATACATGCATCCCAAAATGTCTCAAGACATCAAATCTTTCCATTCCCTGACACTGCTCACAGATCAGTCATTTGCTCTTGTTTCACCGTGAGGAAAAGCATTGGAGGAATCAGAATGTGTTGGAGGCTGAGCAGAGACTCTGTACCATCAGATCAATGACCATGGCCAACTCTAACTCAGAGTGGCATGGAAGTAGCCACCCACATCACTCTGAAAGCACTGACATGACACAAGGGTAACACACCAGTTTAGTGAAGACACTGGTGAATGGCTGTTTTTTTATAGAAAAACTTTATCACTTTTCCCAAAACTGAAACAAACTTATGAAAGCAGGTGAGGATGACAATGGTGAGATGCGGACACAAGGAAGTGCCCACCTAAAATCCACAGACAATGTATTTGCATGGGAAAAGGTTCCATCAATTCCCTCTTGCAGGAACAGGTGGGAACACTTTGGAAAGCAGAAATACAAAAAGAAGAACACAAGGGGGTAGAAAGAAATGAAGAGAAGTTGAAGACAGATGCCTAAAAAGGCTCAACAGCGCAAGTATCTCCTCTGGCACATACTCATGTCACGGAAGGCCATTGCTGACAGCCCTGTGCATTCAGACTATGTAGTGCCTAATGCAAAAAAAAACCCCAAGTTATAGGAGCACTATGGACAGATACTGCAGTGCCTGTCTGGAGTTAGCCTAAACCCTTAATCCAGAGCAATTAAATCCACTGGACCCACCCTAAATCCTGCAAATCCACTGGAATACCTCTGCACCAGCCTGCAAGGAGTTTATAGAGTCACATGGTCCAGCAGGAGCTTTGGTTTCAAGCTCCGTACCACAGGAAAACAGGCAAACCAAACCCAGACCTGAGCTGGCCTTGAAAGCCATCCAGTAAGGACATGTGAACTCAGAACTCCGGCAGACCCAGACAGGCTCTGCTCAGCTCAGACAATTGTTTCATCCAGAAGCTGCATCTACAGCCAATCACGTAATTGTCAGGAGAACAGACATGGCTTGATGGCTATTTCTTGTCTATATTTGAGAAGGCATAAAAAACAGTGATTCCTGCTATGCCCACTTACCACTTTGTGTTTTGGCTTTGTCATAGAAACTTCCATTTCTTCGGCACCTGAATTATCACTGGGAGAGCCAGATCTAAAATCCATCATCTCTTCCTCTTGTTTCTTGAGGCTGTCTGCTACTGTTTGGATGGCTTTTGTCCATTCTTCCCTGGCAAAATATAGGCAAAGACATTCATTACTTGTGGCTTTAGATTACCATCTGCCATGGCAAAGATCACCAAGGAGTACGGAGTCAATAATGCTCTCTGATGAATTAATGGAACATACAGTGAATTATGTGCATTTTCAAGCACTGTAAAAATGAGTTTTTAATCACATGTCTTTATTAATCGTACTAGAAACCCAGTCTGGAAATAATACAAGGCTTTTCAGGTAACAGAATTTCTAATGGGCATTCAGTCAACAGCTCAAGATACGACCCGGTGATACAGAGATTTACATAACTGAAACAGACTTGCCAAAACCAAAAAGCAAAAGGCTTACACGAAGCACAAAGCAATTAAATACAACTTCTACATTTCTATGGTGCACTGAAACACACATCCAACTCCTGGGGACACTGGCACCTCTTCGCACACATATCCCAAATTTTAGTGCCTTTAGTGGCAAGGGATGTTCTTGGAGAAGGTATTTAAGCACAGGATACTTAGGTTATTCTTCTGTTGTAAAGATGATGACAGCAGTACAGCAATTGCTGTGTAAACTTTAGCAGAATGTCAGCAAAAGCAGTGACATTTCATCTTAGGCACAGGTCTTGGTTACGATAAAGTTTCCACAGCTGCTTCAGCAATGGGTGCTCTGACAGTGACCTCTTCAACTCCCATGGAGACCACTTCCACTCCAGTGTCCTTTGGGAGATTTCACACCTTTGGAAGCTACTGAAGTGAAAGTTCTTGGCCTTCACTTGATTTCACTGCAAATTTATTGAACATAAAGAATACAACTCACAAGGGCTTCCAGGGTCTCAGTACGGGCTTTAAGACACACACAAGGGCTGAAGACACATCCAGTGGACTATCTGAACTTAACATGTTTACTGTCTTTTGTTTATGTTGGGAACAGGATGTGGTGGTTTAGCTGGTGTTTTCTAGGCACTGGTTAAACTCTTCTCCTAAGGACATCCCAGGTAAAATATTCTGCTACTACAGCAGGATCAGCAGCAGCCAATGCTGAACAACTCTGTACACAACCTGCAGTGCAGCCATGCCATCCTTATCAATGTCCAATTTTTCACTGGTCCTATGAAGTTGTTTTTTTTAAATTGTATCTGAACATGTGACTTTCAGATTGTGATGGATGGAAGAGGCAGATCATTTCCCAGTGGAAGCAAAGTCCATAGGAAAAAGTACTCAACACAAGTTTCTAATAAAAACTGCACCATCTAAGGTCTTTCCTGCCTTGTGCACTTTTTATTTTGGATTTTGCCTGAATTGTGCCCTATTCATTCAGCCCTGTCTGGGGCAGCAAGGTAATGCCAAACATTCTGAACATTCTCCCTATACTCCCAGCACAGACTACTCCATTCACCATCACAAACACATCCCCTTATTTACTAGTCATGTTTTTATATTCAGAATGATTACAAAGAGAACTTCTTCTTCTTGTACTTTTTTCTCTCCATCTCTTTCAAAAAAGCAAACATTGGTTTTAAAGGCACAGAGAAAGCTAAAGGCATATTGACCTTCATATCTCTTTTGTTACTGACTTGGTTGAGATCTCAGCCCTCCTGAAGTGAGTATCTTTGATTTCTGGGAGAAGAGAATTTTACCCTCAGCTTTTATGTCTCAAGAGTACACAACAGAGGTGACTAACACTCTGAGCCCTGAAGTGTCACAAAGCTGGCTTAATTGGCTAGGAGGGAACAAAATAAGACTGAAATACAATCTTCCCCCAAGTGGAAACTGCTATTCACTCTCTTTAGGGTCACTGACCACCAAGTTACTAAAAGAAACAAGGACCAGTTTGCTTTTAATTTGACTTAACCTTCTTCTGATCATTGTAACAGAATCAAAAGTAATAAATCAGTGTATGCAAAGGCTGTGAAAGAAAGCAGTAATACTGGGTAGAATTTACTGGTCTTCAAAATAAACATGTGCCAGTATCATACCTAGGGAGGACCAGGGTTTTAAAATACCCACTCCCTTAGGGCAATGGTAGTGGAATAATTTAAGTTCAGCTTCTGAAGAGCAAGTAAATATTTAAATACTCGGTAGTTGTATAATAGCTGTGCTGCAAAACTGTTCTCTCTGGAGGTAAGAGATCAATTCTCCACCGATGAGAGCACAGGATGTAGCTCTTAGCTTTGTTTCCTAAAAGATGAAACAGAAATCTGCACCTGCAGCAGATAACTATCACCTTTATTATCTCATTTGCATAACACATTAGCAATCAGCAATGATACAACTAACTTTTCCTTTAAAAGAGGATGTCTAAATAGATTTTAAAAGGTCACTATTTTGATACAACTCAACTCTGCTTGAATCTCTATTTCACTTCTGCTTATCCTTCCAGAAACTCCCAGGTCAGAAACCCTTTACTTTACTACCACAACATTTCCAGTGAGAAATGAACCTTACATTTCCAGAAATATCTACCTGTGTGCTGGTACACACCTGCACCTGTCCATTTTGGATACCCAACCGAGCAACACTTCATTTACAAACACTGCTCAAAATCCCCTCTCTGAAACCCCACTTTACAATACCTTTTATACTGGAAAACGCACCAAAACTGAGGCACTCAAAAATTGTCACTTTTCAGTCCAGACGTACATCATCTGATAAATAAGAGCTTCAGCAAAGGACTTGCTATTAATGCTGAACACTTGCATCTGCTTTTGCAAGGAGTTTATGCATTAAATATGAATGAAACATACCGCTCCTCTGGAGTCTCCACATGAAATGTTCTTTCAATTACTGTGGTCCACTGGAGGCATCTAATGATAAATGTGTTTGGTTTAGGTCGCTCTGTCTTCATCAGCTGGCACTCTACCACAATCAAGGAAGAAAGAGTCATGGTACATAAGCAGGTTTAAATAATCATTTGTCTTTATTCTTATCTAGCAAACTGTTGCAATTAATCAGCCATAGAAATCTCTGTAAGTACTTCTTTAGGAGACTTGAGACAATTTACTGTGTTGATGAAACCAATAAATAGCTTGGGAGATAGCCATCTAAGCAGCTCCGAAATCAAATTCTGCTTTGAGAGGCTCCACATTTGGTCTGCCCATAGAGGTAAGCAGAAATGTGATGTGATAACACAGAAGCCATTCAGACTCAGGTCCCATACTCTAAAGGTCATCCAGAGCACAGCACGTGGCCAAAGTCATTTGATAATGCAGCAATTACATACTCTGAAACTGAAGTCGAGCCCCCACATTCCCTCTGATTCACTTTCCCACATAAAACCCTGTCCATGGCTTCCAGGGAGTTGCAAGAGAGCATTTGATCATTTTGCAGTGACCTGATGAAGATCAGACTCAGCATTTCCAGTCCTCAAACACTAGAGGGAACATCAAACTGCAAAGGCACCCCCTGAGAAGACCCTGTTCCAAAAGCCTTCGGGAGAGCTGCCGTAGTCAGATGCTGCAGGGACACACAGCGAGCAGTTTCCATCACTGCCAGGGTTTAAGCACAACCTAAAAGGTCTACAGAAGTACAGCTACATGCAAAGCCATCACTTCGTTTACCAAAATGTTCTGTCGAGAGCTGAGTGTAGTTTTTTAAAATTTTTAAATTACATCTACTACTTTAAGCTTCTTAAGATGTTACAAGTGTTTATCCTTCAAATTTGGGCCAGAAAATGCACCTGATAAAGGGTACACTTTAGCTCTACTAACAGAGATCTGAAAAACAAAAGAAAATCAATGAAATAACAACAGGAGCCAAACCACCACGTTTTTTTGATAAACATTAATAGAAAAGCTAATTAATTAAACAGCTCCTGCTAGAGGAAAGTCAAACTAAGAAACCAAGGGAGCAGGGGGAAAAAAATAAAATATAAACATGGGAGTTTTTTCTTGCATTAAATTCTTTTCCTCGTAGTTAATGAAACCACAAGCTTGCTGTTATTTGCTCTTCAGTTTCTAAATTGACTTCCAAGTAAACAAAAAGGCACTATGAAGACAAGAAATTTCTGTTTACTGCTAGAGCTATGAACCTCCTCCACCATCAGCAACGTGCAAGTCAAGGACAGAATCCACCAGAATAACAGTACACATTACTAAGGCTACACTGGTTCCATTAGGTTAATTTCATTATTGTGTAAATTTAGAATGCTTGGTTTTAAGTTCAAGCTCTTAATTAGCACCAAGATAAAATATTTACTGCCAGTGTTTTTGGGCACAATATTTTTTGGCAATATATTTCACGCCTCATTTGCTGCTGGAATTATAAGCTTTTCAATTAGTAACTCTGCATTTTTCATTACAAGAAAATATAATTTTTCTTTAATAGCACGCTGAGGTTATACTGCATCCTACCAAAGCACTCCAATTAGATAAGAGAAAGTTTATTAATGAGTCATGCAAAGGCTTTAGCGTGATAAACGGCACTCCTTCATTCACCCAGATTAAACAACTTCCGCAAAGCAACACAGCCACGCTGGATTCGGCCTCCCAGCCACCTCTGTCTTCTCACAGAATGGCAACGAAAGCCAAACACAACTGCCTGGGCTGGCGCAGCCCCGTGAGCACGGTGCTGATAAATTCCGCTCAAAAGATCTCACGCCTGCGCCCAGACCGCCCACCTCAGTTTAGCTGCCCTTCTTTATTTGTTGTTTGTTTGTTCTGCCTCCCATTTTTATCTGCTTAACGTGATTAGATTAAGGCTGGGGTTGTCCTCTAGGAGCCTGCACAATGCAGCCCTAAAACACTGAATCTGGCTGAAGACTCAAAGAACAACATCAGGCTATTTCCTAACCTTGTACTAATCCAGAGCTGTTCTCCCATACTTACCCCGAAGTACAGTGCTATGAAGGAATAAACAGAGGTTTTGCTTAGATTTTAAAAACACTTTAGATTCACATTCTGAAGTAGATACACAGGTATTTAAACTAGCCATGAACACTAGATTTAACCATCTAATTTCAGCATGATAAACCACACAAGGCTTTTCCTGTCATAGAAGGGAACCACTTAAATGTCACTCTTCCCCTAAATCAGCACTGCCCATTGATATTTGTTAAGCTTGCTGATCCAGCAATCTTTAAGGCATACAGCAAGATGAATAATAGAGATTCGTCAGTTAATAACCACTATAATTCAAGAATGTCACCCAGAATTGTTTTGTTTAGTGAACAATATGCTGTCTAATTACCCTGCTCAATCATAACAGCACATATCAAGAAATACAGAAGGCTTTACTTTTAAATTGCTTTACCAAAGTGCTGTACCACATAGGTTCTAGAAAGTTTGAAACTACCACTTAATTCTCACCATATATGACAATCATATGGATTTTATCAACGAAACAAATGAACGGTAGTTCTCTTCTTACTTTTAAACCCAACTGTGTGCTCTTCACTGTAGTTGAGAAGTTAGAGAAGCACCAAATTCACCTTCCCTCATCGTGTCCTGCAACATACACCACTCCAGCAGAGCACAGATACAGAGGCTGTGCAGTATTAGGTCTGATTTACAGCATGTTTGGGGGTTCTGCTATAAAAACATTCACATTTCAAATAGGGGCAAAGGGTCATTTACCTACTTCGAACAAGTTTTTCCTGTGAAACAGGCCAATATAAGTATTCCCCACTTGCAACAGAGTAAGTACTATAAACAGCAGCCTGTTAAAAATTATTTAAATTGCTCTAAAGAACCTCTTGATTCTTTCCTGGCATTTGGTCTTTTAAAGTAAGTAGGACAGAGAAATTGTTCCTAACAGGAATAGACACCACGGCATTCAAATGGAAATTACCATTTTGTATTTGAAAGACATTTAGTATTATCCCAGTGACTTTCTAAAATGTCACAATATTTGCTTTCCCAGCACTTAAGCTAAAAGGCAGATTACTTTCGATGAAAGTGTCAAACTCTGCTCCCTATATAATGACATCACACTTAAAACAATAATGTCAAGCAAGATTCCTTCCTATTCCTGATTTGGCTTCTTTAGGGAAGTACATGGAGAAAAAGAAAAAAGAAAACAGGAAAAAAAAGGAAGAAGGTAAATGAGGAAAAAAGAATGATGAAGAAATAAAACTTTTGGAAGACAATCAGGAATATGACGTTGAAGTGTTTGTTTTCTGCTAGCACCACTGGATAGATTCAGCTCTGAACTGCTCAGCAGGGCAAAAGTGAGGGGCCAGGAGCACCAAGTTACAGACCTGCAAAAAGGTGGCTCTTAGTAACAGCAGACAAGAAGTCCAACTACTAATCTGGCCATCCTGTGCCCTCTGACAAATGCTTGACTGAAGACACACAGTCCTGTCCCAAAAGGAGCTCTCGTATTGTTGAGCAATTATGTTTTCAGCAGTACAACAAAACCACCACAGTCCATCTTCCTTTTTGACAGCCGGGAGAAATAATCCCTTTCTAACAGGAACAGCCTCTCTCTCCATGTGGTTTTTCACAATATACTGCTTTTCTCAGTTACACGGTTTTAAAGGTTTATAACCTAATAGGGAGACATACATGATAATCCGAGATTACAATCAGTATGAAGGCTACTTATCTCACAGATTTACAACACAGCCTCTATTGGTTATTCATCTGCAGGGGCTCTGGAGCAGAACTTTTAGGTACAGACTTTTTTACTCCTTCTACCTTATTAGTGGTAAAGTACAGAACACAAATACAAGACTCAAAAATCTGTTAAACACTCAGGCACCATCTTTTGGGAGTGTTAATTTGGGTTCTTTTGGATTTGTTTCTTGTTTGTTGTTGGGTTTTTTTAAAATAAATCACCAATAGGTAAATTCCACAGAAAATCATCTCCTTAAACACAGCAAACATTGATATATAGCTATTTTAAAAGGAAAATTAGGTGGAGAAAAAGGTATTTAAAATAAATTGTGAGCCTCCCTTTAGCTAGAGGGGCTTAGAAACAAGTTTTCAAAAACAATGATCAAAACCCTCACAGACTAAAAGGAAAAGGCTAGTGCATAAGAAAAGACTGTCAAGCCCAAGGAAATCACACACTATTTATTGCTAATACTTTCTTCATACCTATTAAGGGAAAAGACAGGTCACCATTAGTCGTTATCTTGTCACTGTTTTCTCATGAATTGAGTATTTCCTACTTCTCATGGGCTGACAAAATCACTCAGTATGAATTTTACACTACAAGTAATAACACTCCCTTTTTAAAAAAATCCTCCTTTTACGTGAAAAGATAAAAAAGCCTACATTATTTTACAGCAGAAGAGGGTAAAGATTTTAATCAGAAACATGGGACCACTTCCAAAGAACAGACTGACAGAGAGACAGCCTGCTATCTCATTAAAAAAAAAATCTGGTTCACTAATTAACAAAAAAAGTCAGGGCTATCATGGTCTCTTGGAGGAAAAGAAAACAGAAGGACTAATTTAATAAAATATTAAATCTACATTCCCCTCACCTTTCACTGGCAGGAGGTTTCTACAGGCCTGTGCTCTGGCCTAAGCCTTCCTCCAGAGGCAGCTCAAATTCATTTACACTAACTCGACATGTTAACCTAAATGAAATGATCAGGCAAGCAGGTTCAAAGGGAAAGCCCATGGTGCAAAATACATCCAAACAATGATCCCTGAGATTAGCTCAGCTGGTTAGAGCCTGGTGCTAGTAACACCAGGTTTGTGGGTTCCATCCTCACATGGGCCATTTACTTAAAGAGTTGGACTTGACGATCCTTGCGGGTCCCATCCAATTCAGAATATTCTGTGAACCTGTGAAAGTGTGGAGGGCACCCAGAAGGGACAGAAGTGCTGGCAGCACTGCCTGCTACTGCCTACATGAGAAATTAAATCCTGGTGGGGAAACAGCTGCTTCTGTGGGCCCAAATCCACAATAATGACTTCTAGCAAGGAGGCCGCACTCCAATCATCAAGGCCTTCCTGACCTGCCACTGGTTCACCAGGCAAGAGCCACTGCTAGAAACATCCTCCCACCCACCACCCAGCCCACGATGCCTCTTACAAGGACTACAACTCATCTATAGGCATGTGCTGCATCTTCTCTGACAATGCTCCGATGCCATGGTAACAAACCTGTTTATCTATAAATGCTGAGACTGATGAGCTCAATCTGCCAAAAAAGCACCATATTCCTGTTGTGAAAAGTGTTTTAAGTTAACCCATTTTAAAGGCAACTTGGACAAAGAAAAGGCGATGGACACATTTTTACTCCTTAGCACTGAGCTGCCCAAGTAATGCAGTCAGCAGCAAGAGGATGGAAGTGTCCTCCAGAAAGTGCATTTGTTAAAAGCCTCTGGCTATAGACCAAGTACTGAATTCATTTATGAATTAATGGCTTTCTGCTGCTTTGCTTTACCGTTTTGATCTGTAAGAAGATACCAGTCTAAAGAGGAAAGTACCATGTCATTACTGAAATGAAAACACTATGACAATTCTCTCTCTAAAACGAGACAAAAAGCCCCAAAGCACTCTTGGCATCCTGTACAGAGGCACCAGGCAACAGCATATCCATTATTTATTCCCATCATCACTCAGAACAGGTATATGCTGCTACTGGAGGGAAAATAATGAACATTTCCATTAATTCCTACTGCTGCCCGGCCCTCTTCTAGTAGCAGGGAGTTCCAAAATAAATACCTGCTTAATGATCAGCTACAAAGATGAACCCCCTGTACTTCGAGCTACCCTGTAATGAAGAGGGAAAGCCCCTACCCTTCTCTCTGCAGAACTTTGCTTTCAGTAGTCACCAGGAACACAGAACAGATCACTGTTAATAACAGGTGCCACAATGATCTATTTTTAAGTGGTGGAACGAGACACAGGCAAATCATGAGACAGGAAAGATTAAGAACAGGAGAAAATAAAAGCTGGAAGTATAGCGAAAGGTTAAAAACATGAGCAAGAAAAAAAAAATTATCTTCAGTGTCTTCTATCACATCCTGTGCTGCAGCACCTGAACAAAGTCGGAAATGTTTGCCTAGGAGAGAGTGCAGAGGTTAGGAGATGTTATTATTTCCAAACCCTTTTGTTGGCTTTGATAGAAGAACTGTGGGTTTGTGTTCAAAATTAAGAAAAACCAAGCGTGTTTCATTAAAACCCACGCTCACTTTGCATTCTCTTACGCTAACAACTGAATAACTCTGACCTATGTCAATGCCACTGGAATCCAGATCTGGTGGCAGAAATGCTTCGGCTGTGCCTGCCTGCCAAGTACATGCACCTGGGTGAATTTTCACTTTAAAGAGATTTGCTGAGTAACATACATACAAAATATTAACAAATAAACCCATTTTATTCAATAACCAGAAATGGTAAATTACTAGAAAACTTAAAAAAGCAGAGCATCAAACCTCTACATAACAAATAATTCCTGAGAAACACAGCGGGATTTATCAGCTCAAATAAACATACTTAGTGTTTAGATACATCGCTCTGGGCAGATCTGAATGTCACTGATGCAGCTTACCAGCTATGTTACAAGAAGATATCAACCCCCAAACTGGACAACGGAGCAGATAAAAACACTTACGAGCTACTGAGAAGTTATTTAAAGGTGATTCCCGCTGGTCAACATCCTGCGGTCGTTCCTTGTAGCCAATGAAGGTGCCATCGTTCTTCAACAGAAAATACCGCGGCCTCCATGTTTTGATGTATTCTCCTGGAAAGAGAGGATGGGCAAAGGGAGACAACATCAGAAAACACCCTAAAATACTGGCACACCAATAATTTCTGTTAATATTGAAACTATATGTCATCCTGACAGCAGCAGTTTTAAGAACATTCAGTTCGGTCTGATACAAACAGCGGAAAAATACAGGCACTGAGTCCCATACTGATAGCGATGTTAGCCATGAAAATGGGACTTCATAAAAGGTAAACAGCTATGTTTTGTTCTTCTGTCTACTTCGATTTCCATTCAAATTCTGCAACATCTGCCTTAAATGCATTTTAAATTTAAAAAAAAACAGAGCAGATGTCCTATGTATTATTTTTGCTATTGTCATTTTTCATACTGACAAGTGGAGAAATTTTTTTCATTTACATTTTGCAGCGCAAGTATTTTAAACAACAATGGGTAATTTACTAATTAGTCAACTGCTTTATCAAACCAACAGTCACTTTTAGACCGTAAGAAGATAATTCTCTGCTTATGTTACATAACATCACTCACTTCTCTCACAACATCTCAAGCATGAAACACAAGATGATATATCACAATACGAAGGGGAAAACACTGGACGATGTATAGCCACCACAAAGTAGAAAACAAACATCTACTCTGAAAGATATGCCACCTTTTTTTGTCTGAGGAAACACTCATTGCTCACACCACACTACTGCTCATCCAAGTAACATGCACAGGAGACACTTGCTTGACTGTGTTACAGCCACATTCAAAATGTCCAGCAGTAGAATAAGAAGAAGAGACTTAATCAAAACCTTAGTTATTTACTGGATTTACTAAGCACGTCTTCAGGGAAGGAAGACAGAGGTCCCACCTATGGCTCTTCTGGATGACTGTCAGTATGCTTCAGTTTTTTGCTTACTGACCAGATCATTGTTTTCTGAGGCAGTCTCTTGAGAACCTCAAATAGCTTTTGATGGGTGCCAAGCTACCCCTCTAGGTCCTACAAGGTCCTGCAATAACATTTCTACTCAACTGAGTCAAAAAAACCTCATTCAAGGTGTTATTCTAAACACAGCACTGGCCACACTCTTCCAATTCTGCTCACCCCAACAACTGATTTAAAAATTTTAAAAGTGAATGGTCAACTACAAAGCACCCACAGCTGCACATCAACCATACCCTCCTCCCTTCTCTATGGTTTCTCACTTGTTTAACACTGGGGAGAAGATGAGGGAGCACACTAGGAGCTGAACTCCTTTCCAGCCTGCCACAGCAGGACGACACTTGTGCACCTTGTGATGCTGTCCTGCAGTGGCTGGTGCCCAGTGCCCACTGCCCCCAGGTTCACCTGCTGGCAAGCTCTTCAACAACCAAGAAGAGTGAGAGGAGAAGGCTCACCAGATTTATTGGATCTGGCAACCTTCTGCTGCTCTCCTGTTCTCCCAGGCTCCTCTCACACTGTCCTCCTTTCCCGCTGCTCAGCTTTCCTCCACTGGTAATTTCTCTCCCAGCAAAGTGCACCCTGCCCCAGGAACTCCCTTGCCGCTGCTTTGTCTCCTTCCTCTCCCCACAGACCTCCTCTCCGTCTGTGGTGCAGTTTCAACCTGCTTCGGGCAGCAGCTGTGTCACTTCTCCGTTCACACCCATCCTTCTCCCTGCTGCACAGAGAAGCAGAAGCAACCCCAATGCCCACACCACACAGTCACGGGTGTGCATAGCCCCCACCAGCTGTCTTCACCTCTTTAGTCCTTGTCGGGCTTTCAATTTTTGTCAGGCCTAAAGCAAAAAACTAAGAGCTACTGAACTGTTAAGAGTCACACAGAGCCACCTTTGCAGTGACCATGTCTGCACAAAACATCCATTTGAACTGTTGAAACAGGTAGGGGGCAAGAAAGGGGAGAGGAAAAGGAGCATAAACCTTCTCAGTGTTTTTTGAGAGACAGCTGTTACACCAACCTATAATGGGTTTACAAAAGTGTCATCATCATTCGAGGAATTTCAGAAGAACTCACCTGTCATGGTTTAACATTTATAATCAAGGAGGTAAATGTAGAAGGTTTTGTTGTCATCATCTTTTTAATTCTGACCTTAATTAAATGCTGAAAACTTTCCGGGATCAGCAGGAGATTATGAAGCCTTTCACATTTAAATTATCAGTCCAACTCGGCCCAGATCAGTGAGATTACTCCAATCTCATTACTATTACACCACAGATGTGACTACAGGGACAAGAAGATACGTGGCACACTCAGCCCAGCTCTTGACTAGAGGTTTGGCAGGTAAGCACGTTGAGGAGGTGGCTGCCCAGACTATCAGGATTTTGAGACATGGTGTTACATACCTGACTCATTGTATTTTCTTCTCTTGCATAAAGCACACCCAGGAGATCTAAGAACCACCACATACCCCTTTATCATACCTGCACTTAGGAGTAAATCCAGAGTGGATGGGACAAAAAATATCTGAACAGGGACAAGACAGAGAGCTTATACATAATTTTAAACAGAATTACACTGTACTGTCACAGGAGACATTCTCTTAGATTAGATGCTTATGTTTGGCTCTCATACTTTCTTACAGCTTTATCCCACCAATCTGCTTCTCTGTTAGAAACACATCCTCTAACAGGATTAATCACACAGTCTTTCAAATGGTGCATTCCATACATATATAGCATCCTCCTCCACACTCACTCTTTCTGTGTGAAAAATCAAGGATTTCATTACCACCAGTCTTGCTGCAGGGATCATTCTACTTGGATCTTCCTTTAAGCATTGCTTTAGCTAGTTATGGTTCCTGATCCACCTTTTTAATTTGCAAATAAGTAATATGATTTTATTTAAAAATTTTTCCACGTCTGGAGCTTAATGAATACTGTAATATGGCAATCTGACATATTATTGATTATTGTTCTTGCCAAGGAGAGTATGAGGCACAGTGCAGCATCTGTGGTACAAATTTTTATTATGTAACAGACTGAGGCTGTACTTCTGCATCCAGCAAAAAAGTGGCAAGACACTGCCTGGTGTGTGACTTCTCAAACATATGATCTCCAACTATAATTTTACATTCAAGCCTGAGCAAGCCATCGTTCCTCTGCAGAAGCTCGGACACAGAGATTCACCAACAGTCAGCAAAAAGATGTACAAAGTGCATATTCTTAAGAAACAAGTTTATGTTTTTATGATTAGCTAAAAGACTATAAATGGCCTACAGTCCATGAGGACCACATCAAAACGTGACAGCCAATCTGAGTACTAGAGGCAGAAAAGGAGTTTGTCAATACAAACAAAAAAATCATTATGTAGAACTGCTGGGATAAAGCTGCCTGAAAAACATCAACACCTTTTCCTTCCTCCAATATACTCAGCAAGCTGTCATGCCTCAAGAGTGAACTGAGCTGTTTCAATTTTTGCCCTGTGTTTGTTGTTCCTGTTGCGGTTTTGTTCTTAAGAATCACAAGAAGAAGTTACTTGAAGTCACTAATATTAGCAGTTATGTAGTCACACTAGAAAGAATTGTACCGAGTACAGTAAATGCAAGCATGTGTGGCAAATTCTATCAGACAACACTAAAAAAAAAAAAAAAAAAAGATCCACCATGGAAAAGTGAACAATTTACAAAGCAAAACATTTTTTCCTCTGTGATTCATTGCTTGTGTAATGCCCTGGCAGAGCCTTCTTTGTTTTCAGTAACAGAATGCTAACACTGCAGAGACAGGAAAGCAAAAGCATGGGTTATAAATCCTACATATAAAATCCTGGAACCAAACAGACTCCTCTGTAGCTTGCTAGCTTTATTATTTAAAATCTTTATGTACTATTCTGTTTACTCCAAGCAATTTCCAAATTGCAAAGATTCCCGAACTGTATATATCTGGAAACACACACAAAGATTGTTATAGACTGATTTCCCTTTATTGCCTTGTGTCTGCCCCCACACACTGCACATTAAAATACTTAACACACACTTAGAATGTAAATCCATCTCATGCCAGAAAAGCTTTTTCGCTGTAACACATACTGCAAAGCACACTTATGCCTGAGTATCTTAGAAAAAGTTAAACACAAAACTCCTTTGGTTCATGAAAAGTTAATTCTACTGAGGATTTACAATAATGCAGGGTTAGATTATTTTCCTCTCCTCCCCACAACAGTATCTCACCGAATCTGGAGCTGTCTACCACTGATCGAGTGTCTAACATCAGAAACAGCTGCCACTCCCTGGGAAGCTCACGGGGTAAGTGGAGAATAATGAGCAGCAAGCACCAGCAGAACAAAAGAAAATCCATCTTTATTTACCAACTGCTGCATGCTTGTTGCTGCATCAAGCTCATTCAAAGCCAACACCACACCCTTTAATTCAGAACAGACTTTATTTAAGAAGCCTCTGCTATTTTTTTTTTAATCAACTCATACATACCAATGGTTTGAAAAAAAAAATCATTAGGTTAACCAAGTCAGCATCCAGTGCTACCCTTGATATTTACAAAAACACCGGACCAACTATTAACTTTCTTATGGCCCAAAGTAACCAAGTAACAAGCCCAGGAGCACTGACTGAAAACAAAGTCTCAGTTATATGAAATGCAGTCAAGTGGCTACCACAAATCTACAGATAAATAATGCGTTACACTTTCTGCTCTGAGCACCAGAAGTCGCACCTTTAATTGCATTTAAGCTTAAACACTCAAAAAATTAGAGCTTTTGAGTTACGTAAGCCTTCTCCACATTCCCACGCGCTCTGACGATGTACGACACTCCCTGCTCGTAGAGCCCCAGTTCCTGTCCCAGGGAACATGAAAGTTATGCCAATCGCAGCGCTAATGTGCCACCCGTCAAAGGCAGAGTGAGTCATTTCTGAGCCTCAATGGCCATGAGAAGTGGTCTGCATCCTGTCGGCCTAATAAGGACTCAGAAAACAGATGCCAATTTCCTTAAAGACGTGAAGCTTTCAGGAGCTGCCATCTCGTTTGTGCTGAGGAGTGGGATGGGGATTCACAGTCAGTTTTTACTGCTTGAGTAAATCGGGGAAGGGTCCACTCGCTTCAAAACCAGCTGAAATCAAAACAGATCTGGAAAAAGAAAGCAGGGCTTGAAAACTTGCCTTTGCATTTCTAAAGCACTCGGAAGCAAACCCTTTCCAAGTGCAGGGAGCTAATTCTGGATCTTAACGACCTGACACCAAACAATTAAGTCCAGGGTGACCCGAATGAAAACTCTCAGCTCAAATATGTTTTGTTTTTTATAAAAATAGCTGCACAGACACCCACCAGGCTAGTGCACCACTCTTCGCTCCCCTTAGCAAACGGTCAGAACAAGATATTTAAACACAGTAGATTTTCGGTAGCTTGGGGAAATCAAAAAGAAAGGAAAAAAAAGACGTTATGTTAATGTCTTTCCCAACACGCTGGCGGAGAGAGGAGGACCTCTGGTTTG
This sequence comes from Rhagologus leucostigma, assembly GCA_013397725.1. Taxonomy (NCBI): domain Eukaryota; kingdom Metazoa; phylum Chordata; class Aves; order Passeriformes; genus Rhagologus; species Rhagologus leucostigma. Next base: position 255,666 of record VZTD01005876.1, read on the forward strand.
TCCGCCTATTCAGAGGCGCAGCGAAGGGGCCAGTTCTTTGATGATTTTTTTTGGGCCCCTCTCTGGATGCCTCCTTGGCCACCGCCTCCAGCGTACAGCTGCAGAGGCGCTCCCTGTGCCTGGAATCTCAATGAGGTGGCCGGGCCTGCCGCCGGGGCTGCTCCCCGGTGGGGAGGTCACCCGCAGCCCACGGCCACTGCGCCAGGCCAGCACTGCAGGAACAGCTCAGCTCCTCTGCATGGCCAACACTGCACAGCTTGGCTCTTCCACCTGCTCTGAGCATGGCCAACACTGCACAGCTTGGCCATCACACCAGGCCCAATGCTGCACAGCTTGGCTCCTCTGTGCCTGGCACGGCCCTAACGCAGCGTCTCAGTCCCAGTGGGCTGATTCGGGGCACGACAAATCGGTTCCCCACTTTGTTCCCTCGAGGGCAGTGGGACTGCATGGCCGTGACTGACGTGACTGCCAACAGGTTCAGGAGAAGTGCTGCCTCCTCCTCCTTGGTTTCAGCTTTTCTAAACCTCCTGCCTTTCTCACGCTCAGGGAGAGTTGCAATCCAGGGCACCTGCTTCATTATCATATCTTGGGGGAACGTGGGGAGGGAGGGAGAGGGGCGCTTGAGGTGGGGCGAAGGGTGACGGATGAGCCGTCTGGCGGCCTTCGAGCAACAAAAGGAGCCGCAGGAGGACAACTCCTGGTCACCTGCCCCCCCACACCTGTAAATTAATTTCAGAAAGCAGCACACAGCCTTGGCTTACGGCTTCCCACAAAGCTATGTAGAAAAGCAAACGTACTGGAAGCTGCCCCTGTCTTTAGTTACACAACAGCGCAGGTGGGAAACACCTAACGAAGGCAACGGGTGCTCTGATTCACAAAGCTGGCCATGGGAGAGATGAGAAGTCAGATTACGGAGAAAGAAAAACAGATTCTCACCCAATACTTTCTCTATGCAGGGGATGGACAACTACCACGTTCTCAGATTCCATCTCTGACAAAGGGTTTGAGATCACTAGCCAACACCACCACTGCAGAAGATGGCACCTCTGTATTTTTTACCACTATACTTCAACTGTATAGTTATGTAAAACTGAAACATGGAGGTTTATATTTTTCTTTTTTTTTTTTTTTGCTGAATTTCAGTTTAGAAGGTCAAAAATGTTGCCATATTGCTTACAGCAATCAATTTAAGCAATACCAGATATTCCCAAAGGAGCAAAACAGAATTAATCAGCATGTAAAAAACTCCTTACTCCTACCTTTGGCACAGCTTAGTCAGGCTAGTCCTAACCTACAGCTGTCTCCAGTGGGAGAAGATGTAAATGAAATTTCATTAAAAACAGCAGTTTTAAGGACAGCTACATAAATTACAGGAAAATATAAAGTGATTTCTTAAGCTAGACTGAAAACAATCTCAGAGTGAATTGCATCTTCACTACCTCATGGTGTGAACAAAAGGACTTAAAACTACCATGAGGTGTCCCAACATGATTAGAGAAATCTTTTCTGCAAGAAACTTGCAAGCAGCTACAGCATTTTAACAAAATAAAAACATTCCTGTAATAGAAAGCACCATCATGTATTTCTCTGCTTCTGACAGGTGCCCAACTCTCTCCCATTTTTATAAAGAAGTAAGAATGACAGAGGAGGTGTCAGATTCACTGAACTGAATTAAGCATACTTAGAACAATTATTTCTCCCCAAGTAATTTTTACTTTGCCTATGATGGAAAATAGCACAAGCAGCTAACAAGGCACTTAAGCTAATAAGCCTCTGCAAGCTTTTAAATATCTTCCCTTAGAGGAAGGAGGTAGCTACAACTATTCCTCAAGCTCAATCTGAATACAGTCAATATTTTTGCAAATCAGGCTCTTAAATACACCCCATGTACTTACAAAAATAGTATGACTTAGTCCTCCAAAGATTTTATGTCTACTACAAATACAAAGAAAAATAAAAAATAAACCAAAAGCACCAAACACACCACACCGTGGTGCATTTGAACAAGGATGGGCTTTTCTAGACAGCATCTGAAAGCTGATTCAATTATTTTACCTCTTTACCTAAGAATCCTTAGCCATGACTCTTGTGCTTATCTGAACACATGCCTGATCTGAATATCACAAACCCAGTTTTGTTCTTCAGTAAATCCCATCCAGAGACTGGCAGAGTGTCTGAGGGGACAAAGCAAAAAAACACACACAAACCAAAGCTCTTCCAGAACAAACCAAGACTGAAATCATAGTTTTTTAACTTTTATTCTTCAAGTGGCCTAAACATAGGGAATGTTCAGGAAAAGCAACATTAATTGATTAAAAATTATTTTAGGTCCCTTCCCTCACTCTGCCCCATTAAAGAAAGATTAGGTGAGTCAGAGACTCAGGCAAGAGTGATTTTTATAATGCATTTATTTGCTTTACGAACACTAAACCCGAAAAGTACTCAGCAGAGGTTCCTCATTAAAATCTCAAAGTTGGTGAGGCTGAGGGAGGACCTGGTAGCCTGGGGGGTGGCTGCCCACGGGAAAGCAAGAGCAGGGGAGGGAAAAAACAGGACACAGCCACGAAGAAAACAGAAAACATCCACATCGAGGATGTTTTCATCCACCACTCCTTGAGTCCCTGGCTCGCTCTTCTGAGCTCCCATTACCACATCATTGTGTCATCCACAAAGCGAATCAAAACCTCAGGGAATTGTAAAGAAATGGAGAAAAAAAAGGCTAAAGGACGTTAGGGGAGATTTATGGAAACAGCAGCATTTCTAAAACAGACGATATGGACCAACTTCAGAGGCAGTTTGAAAAGGAAAAAAAAGCTCTCTTTGTAAAAACTAAGCTGCAGAACATGGACTTTAATAAATAAGCAATTTATGGAGAGTAAGAAATTAACACATTGTATTGTTATCCTTTAGCTTCTGGGTTTGAGTCCTAATTTTCAACATAAATGCACAGAGTTGTTTTCGGCCACTTACAATAAAAGCTGTACCAGTAATTGTGTGATCATGCTGTGCATCAGGAAATTTCTTAGAAGTGCCAAGAAAATAAAATCATTGCAGAATTTTAAACATGTTTATACAAACAGTTACTGGGTAAATATTTCATAGAAAGATGAATGAAAGCTAAGTTACGCAAACATTTCAATGGAAAAAAATAAGAAGTAACATTAAAAAAGAGGTGGTGTCTTTACAGGGCTGGGGCTAATTTGGATATCCCTTCTTCATTTTGTCACTACGAAGTCTACAAAATCCTGAAGGAGCACAAGGAGGCCATGTAAGTTCTAATAAAAAAATTTCATTTATCTTGAGGCATTTAATGGCCATCAATGGAAAAATTAGAAGCACTTCCCAGAAAGCAAGTTCTAATATTTGTTATCATGGCAACCTCCTGGTTACACCTCCAAATTTAGTATTCCGCAGATAAGTTTTACTGAGTCACTACCCCAAACTCAGCAATGAAAATCTCCTCCAGATAACAGGAGTGCTGCCTCACTTTGTAGGAATTTTGCAAAGTAAGTTAATTGCATGCTGAGAATTTATTAAAAAAACTTCACCACTGAGTAGTGTAAGAGCAGAACAGCCACCGCAGCTCTGGTGCTAAGCTCAGCCGAGTAACGTAAGCGTAAGAAACTCTGCCAAGGATTTCTGTGCCTTGGACTGAGGTGTGTCGTCACCATAAAGCAGAGCACAATCCACACTGCTGCCTCAACACGGTCACAAGCTCAGTCAGACACACTATTACAATTCATTTATTTTTATAACAGACAGTAAAAATGTTGAGTCTTAATATAATCAAACAGCAAAATTCCTGCTGGATTTCAGTGGTACCACAATTTAGCCCTGTAACACTGAAACATGTCTAAAATGCAACTAAAAACACGTGCATATAATCACAACTATTTTTTGAACCTCAAAGTTATCTAATATATTAAGTTCATTACACTTCTCCCTAACAGCTCCAAGCTCCAGCAGAGATGTGTTTCAGTCACATGAAGATCTGTTTCTTAAACAAGGAAGAATGAAATAAAGACCAACCTGAAAAAAGACACAATAAAGACCCACCTACCTTGACACTGCTACCATAAATTAATTTCCTTGTTGCCAACAGCATCTTGCTACACTAAAGTCACTTTTCATCTTAAAAATAGCATAAAAAATGAACAGTATACCCCACACAGACATAGAAGATGGGAGCTTGAATTACACTTCCTAGTCTGCACTGCCTCATACTTTTGTTTCGGGAAGACATGGCAAAAATTCCAATCTTCTCTATTCAAACTGCTCCTATAAGCAGGGGGAAAACAAACACCACCTCCTACCCCCAGCCTGCCCTAAACTCAGACCAGTTTCTGTGGGCATCAAATCTGGCACTTGCCTCACTGGATCTTCTGAGGTCAGGGACTGCTGCATTGGCCCCACCCTTCCTCCTCACCTGGTTTTCCAAGCACAACACACCACAAAGCTGCTCCTCACCCTGCACATTCCTTCATCCACCCGAATCCTGAAAGCCCTATCCCATAAGTGAGCACAGTCTGCTCTCTGCAGTTCCATCTTCCCACTCTCACTATGATGAACCCCAAGAACAGAAGCAAAACAAACTCCAAAACACATCCCTGTAATGCCTAACCGCATTACAGCTACCCATCAGGTGTAGAACTTGCAATGACAACAGCTGTCCAGGAAAGTCAGATTGCCACACTTAAAGTCTGAGAACACCAGAATATCATAAATAAAGCTTTAAAATCATATGACAGCTTTTTGATTTTTCTTGTTTATAATTTTTTTCTTTTTTTTAAAAAACGACAGAGAAAAAGCCCTACAGGTCACCTGGGGTAACATTCCTGAAGGCCATGTGGGGCTATGCTCGTGCCTCAGGGACTTGTGGCAAGGAAGGTACAGACACAGGTACAGAAAAGCCTGCATGCAAGCCCTGCTTGATGCTTAGTATACGCTCTGTTTTACAGCATTTCCTGCCACTGGTCCCTGAGCTGACGCTTCCAGCTCAGGTGGCAGCTGCTGGGGGCTCCTCTGCCGCTCCAGGGGTCAAGCCAAGCAAGGCTACCCCGCAAACCCTGCTGCTGCCAGTAAGGTGGGAGGGGAGCAGGAGGAGAAAGGGGGAGGACAGAGGCACCTTTAGGAGGCAGAAAAGTGTGCTAGACATGAGTTAAGATGTGGCTACAATTCTGGCTGAAGTCTACTGCATCAGAGCAGTGTAGATAAAGGGACAAGCTGTGTCTCTGATGGGCAGAAGGGAAGGCGCTGACTGGGCTGAGTGCACAGGAAGGCAGGGAGAGGCGGCAGCCTGACCCCCACCCCAGGCCATGCCAGTTGTGCCTGTGGCCATCACCAGTCCTCTCCTGCTCCTGTCCCAGCACCAAAGCAGCCAGCTGGAAGCGCAGGTTGTGCCCAGTCCATGGGAAGAGTACGCTCCTCACTCAGGACCTCATTCTTGACACAGCCAAATCCAGCAAGTTTAAATACCAAAGCTATATCCTTTAGATACACACAGACACGTAGATATGTGACACAGAGCTAACGTGGAGCCTGGCTGTGAGCACAGTATCGCTGCACTGACCCTGCTCCTTCACACGCACAGCCAACACTCACAGTAAAATCTTCCAATGTCACATTGGCTGCAAAGACTGTACCACCCTCTCGTCTGGGGAAGCTATAAGATTATTCCCATATTAATGGTTTTGCACATTTATTTCCCCATCCCCTGTGAGAAAACCTTTTCAACTTCAGGATTACAGCCTGAGTATCAAACTAAGAGACAAAAATGTTTCCAAAAAGCAGTCACTGAACACTTGCAACAATTTTCATTTATCCACCGCACACTAAATGAACCTTGGTTGTGGGCAGACTTATTGCAAATTACGGTTTTCTAAATGAAGACACATTTTGCTATAGAAATTGGACAGTACAAGTAACACCCTCTTCTCTAAAAAAAAAGAAAAAAGAGAGAGAACAAAAGACCCAAATAAAAATTACTGTCCTGGTATTTTATTTGGTGGTAAAATTGCAGCTCAACTACAAGATCAACTAAGCACAAGTCCACTACTGGGTCCCTATCAATGGTTTGAGATGATGTTCTTATATACACTTTTCTTCCCCTCAACAGGGAATCCAAATTTCCTAGTTTAATCATTTTCCCATTTCCAAAAGAAACTGAAGCCTTTTTAAGCAACAAAAACATCTAGCTATTTAATCACAGGTACAGTAAAGATTAAAATGGTTTCAAAAAATTAATTCTTTATGATAAAGTTTCCCAATGAATATTAAATCAACAGGTTACAAATTTCAGGTATAAAATCTGATTGAAATTGCTGCTCTGCAAAACTACCACATTCTCCTGGCCATCCTTACCGAAAAGGCAGTTTAAATGGCTACTTCCATAAAGAAATATATCCACAATTAACAGGACTTCTATGAAAAATTGTTGATGGCCAGCAAGGATTCTTGTATTTAACCCAAAGGTAAAATTTACAGTAATTGATCATACAGAAATCAACTGCTCTGCAGATATGCATACAAGCAGGCGCTCATTTCATGCTGCAGTTGGAATTTCTACCAAATTCTGGGTGGTGGCAATTAAACAGCTTCATTTGCAGTCCTCTGTTCTTTGCACCTAATTCATGACAGCACACAGGATAGAGAGAAAGGTGGTTATGGCACTTCATCAAGTATGCTTCCATGTCCTAATCTTCAAAAAGGAAACTGTAAACAGTAAGCTGGAAAAACGATGATGATGAAAAAGCAAAAAAGACACGGGTGAGGGAAATAAAAGGAATTTTTAAAAAATGAAGTTTAGGATTATAAACATCAATGCCTTTTAGAAAGAAGAGATCCAGCCATATTCCCCCTTCCTTTGTACTGAAGTTTAATAACATTCTCTCCAAGTTACCAATTTTGAGAAAATCACTGGATAAACACTTGTGTTAACCCAGCTACATGGCTCAGTGCCAAATGTAATGCCAAACTTCCCAGTTGCAAAATGAGCTGTTTTTACACACCAAAGTAACCACGCAGCAGGCCTGCCGAGCCTGAAGACAGCTGACAGAGATGACTGTTGCTGTCCCCCCATTGCACCGACATCCATCCAAATACCAACATCTGCTGTGCTACAATTTACTTTTTACACAACATTTAGCAAAACAGTGCCTCTGACTGCAACATCATTAAGGAAGTAACAACAAATAAATCGCAAAGTCCCATCAGACAATTGTAAAATTAAAGCATAGTTTGCCTTGCATACGCTGAGCTTTAGTTCAGACGTATTGGACTTCAGAAATAATAAGCATTAGAAAGTATTTTCTTTTATTAAACACACAACACAAAATTCCGTAAACCATGACAAGTGTAATCCATCATTACAGTGTAAATTACAGTTTTGAGGACATTGATTTGACTCAATCGGCAGAGAAGCAGATGCCTGCAAGGGAGCACGGCCTGCCCAAGACCATCGCAGCAGCCCAGACTCCTAACAGGATTACACCGTGCCTGGGAGCGTAAGCTCTAAATTCGGGGCCCACTCCTTCCCAAATACCCAGAGTGAGTATTTGTGCTCGCAAAGTAAGGAATTAACATTCCTAGAAACTCAAGTGCCCTTTGCTTTAAAAGCAGGACTGAGCACAGGGGCCAAGGCAATCGAACACCACCACACAGAGGAGAGGTGGGCTCTGGTTGTGTGCCCTGTTAAAAATCCACAGTGTGGGGGCTCAAACCAGGACTTTGGCTCCTAAGTGCAGGCCAAGTCCGGTGCATGGTTCCACTGTACTGCCCAACACAATTCACACCACAGAAGACCCTACATGATCAGTGTCCTCCAATTAGCTCACACCTGCATCACTCAGGGTGCAAGTCAAAACGCGGCTGCACTGCCACCCTGACGCTGCCACACGGCTCAGGCTTTTATTGGCACACAGGCAAAAGAGGAGGAAGAACAAAGAATTTTAATCTTTAAAATCGTGACCAGTTTTCAAAACCAACTCTTTGTTCCTTCTGTCCTGCAGTAAGTCTGTGAATGCAAAAACAGAAAAAAAAAAAACCAACCTCACTTTCTTTTGAAAAGCAGATACTGAAATGAAAAATTTAATGAAAAAACAACTTGAATTTTATTAGGCATCAATTAAAGGGTTTTCCCTCAATCTTTCTTCTCCTCATCACCCTCTTTAACATCTTTAATCAAAAAAATGCTTGAGTTACAAAAAGCAACATTTTTTGTCGGAACAATCAGTCCCCCTACATCTCCAGACAATGCGTCTGTCAGGAACAACAACATACCCAACACTCAGCTCAAGATATAAGAACTTGGCAGGCTGTATTTCAAAGCAGTTTCACCAAAACAATACTGTTTCCCTTAAATCCCTATCAGCTTAATAGTGGAAGACAATAATATTTCAGATAACATAGACAGCAAGCATTTTGGTAAGTTCAGTGCACATTCTTTAGCCAATCCAAAACCAGCCAATGTCCACAGCCAGATTAACAGAAATGCTACTTCACCTTAATTCACACTAAAGGCAAGGGGTTAAGGCTCAAATACTTCTAGGGGTTTTGGCCAGTGTGGATCTGTGTTAGACCATGTGTATATATATGCACACACATGCACAAATATATATATATGCCCACTGTGGGACACAGGCGAAGCCATGCAAAGCACAGCCTGGGCCCATATCCTCTCCCAGGCAGGGGTTTAGAGGACAGACTCCTCTGCGCTAGCTACTACGTGTTTGCACAACACAAGTCAAGGTCCAATTGGAAACTTATCTGTAGAGTTGCTCCTGTGCAAACTTTAAGTTCAACCTCTGAGTTCAGAACTGAAACACTATTTGTTTGTCCATTTATCCCCTGGCACGGTTGGCTTTTTGTCAGACAGATGTATGCCACATGCAAGTCATTTCCCAACCTCTCTGCTCCACCTCCCTCCACACACTCTGCGTACACTCTGACCCCTCAGCAAATGTTGTAAGAGAGAAGGAAGTGTTTCTGACAGTTTCCATACTCTTCACAACAATTTTATGCCAGAGTATAAATGTTTTCTTCTGCCCTCCAACCCTACTTGTAAGGAAATAAAGCAAAACAAACACCACTTCCCAAACAACTGAATGCCCTAAACCTAGCAGCAGGAAAGGAAAGGGGAGGGAAGGGGTGGAGAGGAAAGGACAGAGAGGATGGATTACACTGAAGTTATTTTTGTCCCGTTCAAGTGGATGGGCAGAGACAACTAAATATAGAATTTATCAAAGCAGGTGAACAAGAAAGATGACATGAGCCCCATGTTCCAAGGAGCAAGCAATAAATGAAGTATATTTTCACTTCCTGGCCCAAAAAGCTCCCACAACCAAACTCATTTGCATGAGCAAGATTCAACTGAACAAATACTCAATTCACCGCCTCCTTCCCTTCAGATATGTGACAATGTACATGCTAGGCAGACAAGTTTCCTGTCTCTTACCTGCTTGTACTATATATAAACAAGACTATGAAGTCCACATTAAAATGGAAAGAGCTTCACTCTGTGGTGACTCTGGACAGAAATTCTTCAGAAGAAAGCATGCTTGCACATACAGCTGGGTAATAAAGCTTTGCTTGAAATCAAACATTAAGGAATGTTATGTTGTCAGTGGCAACACAAAGGATGTGGTTTCTACGAAATTTAACCAGTTATAGGGACAACTGCTTTCTTCTGGTCACACTGCAGTCCAGGGCTTGCTCAGAGTAACTGCTACAGTAGTTTGGATTTCGCAAGGGAAAATCCATTCTTGCGTATTTTTAACTCCTTCCAGGGTGTGAGTTAGTTTGTGAAATGTCCTAGGTGGCAGGTGCCAGAAGCACACACTCCATTCAGTAACTGTGAGCAGACTAGGCTGAAAAACAGACAGCAAGACTTACCCAGGCTCTTGGGCTCACAGAGCCTGCAGCCAAGGACCCAAACAATCACATTCAGAAGGATGTTAAGTGCTTTCCCTGTAGGCACACAGGAGTGAGCAAGGAAACCTTCAGAGGAAAGACATGGCATCAGTCAAGCCATGACTTCAGTGGAAGCCACGTTCACATCAGTGCCATAATCTACCACTGGGTTCAAAGAACAGAAAGCTTTTATGTGGAACATTTCCCTTCTTCCATCTGTGCTCCCAGTTACCACAGTATCCAAGGGCCCCAAAGCTTGAGCTGCATTTGTCCTCACAACATCCCCGTGAAGTAAGGAAGTGCTGTTATCACCACTTTACAGATAGGGAAGTGGGGCAGAGAGAGAGAAAAATAACCCTATCCGAGGTGATTGTATAAGGAGGAAGTTTGTGGCAGAGGAGGGGAAGACTGGCTTCGATTCTCAGTTCCAGGATGGTACCCTCATACACCAGACACCTGTTCAGCTCCTAGATGCACTGCCTTCAGTTTGACTGCCCTACCAAGCTCCCCTGGGCCACAAGGAATGGGGCATACATATGGCTTTCAGCAATAGCATTTCCAGCCCTAGAAAAATGGAAGAGAGTATCAGATGCAAGGGCAGTTTGCATTCAGAAGTCCAAGCCTGAACAAGGAAAACAATTTCCAAAATAACCACCACTATCCTGGTATTGTGGGAAAAGGAAGGAAGACATATCAAGTTTTCAAAGCAGAAAATTAAAAACATCCATGGCAGATCCTAAGTATAATTTTAAAATAATTGGTGAAAGTTTAACAGGAAGCTGGTATTAGACATGCATCCTTCAAGAATCTCCCTGTTCTAGAGATTTTAGGTTATAGAACAGTAAGAAATAAAAAAAAAGTCCCTTTGATAATACAGCTATCTCATTTCAGACACAGATCCAAACACAGGTCTAATGTAGTTTCGTATGGAGACCTTGGCTCCAGACTTCACACAACAATATTGTCTCAGATAAAACAAACTCCAGAGGCTGCATACTGCTCAAGGTTTCCCATTCCTGGCTGAGCCAGGCTTCAACCCTGCCCTCAAAGGCTCTCTTTTCTAAGTGAAACAGCACATCAGGTCCAAAATTTACTCTGTCCTTTGGGACTCTAGTTGCAGCCATCCAGAGAACCTGTTATGAAATAATCTACAACTTGAGGGCATTCCTAAAGCAGCATTTAATGTCAACTGTTTGAGGTGACTATTACCCTGGAACAAACAGCAGAGATCCATCACACTATGGATCATTGGGTTTATCGAATCTGACTCCAAAAGGTGACTGCTCATCTTAATGGCCAAAATATTTCAAGACTGCTGCTAAACCATCATGAACAGGCCTTGATGAACAACACAAGGACTGGGACAAAGGAAGAAACTTGTGAGTTGGTGGCATCTGAGGGCACCTAATCAGCCATGATGAACTTCCAGGTCACCTCTGCTATCCATGGACTATTCTGTCAATCGCTGCTGATAAGCTGGACCTCATGGCCCAGGCCTCGACTTTTACAACAGGCCGTAAACTTCAGCCACGAGCACACAACGAGCATCTAAAGCACACCTCCTCTGCCACAAAGTCTGAAGGAGCTGTAGCCAACCAGCTTCTTCTGAAGGCAGCACCATCAGGCACCTAATTCAACTTCTACCAGGGACAAAATACAAGCCCTGCTTGAAGGTGACCGGAAAGAACAGAGCTAGTTTCACCACACATCCCTCTACCCCCAAATTTCTCCCCCTTCTTTTATACCAGGACTATAAAAAAGTGAAGGAGAAAGGCTGGGATGAGGTTAAAAACATTTCTGCTTTCTGACAGCGAGCCTCACAGCAACAACAGCCAAATAAACAAACAAATGAAAGCAAAACTTCCAGCAGCTTCACAGTTACATAGCAATCTTAGTAAACTAGACATTCTAGCAATTAAAGCAAAAAGCAACTTTTGGGTTCAGAGCACAGACCCAGAACACTTACAAAAAGTAGTAAATAAGCAAAGTTTGTTTATTATTCCAAGTTTTGAACCTTTCCCCTGAAAAATCCCAACTTCTGTATTTGAACAGACCAGCCAACACTGAAAAATGAAAAGGCCTGTTGACAACTGAGAAACTCCTATTTATTTTCTGTTTGATGGCCATCATAAGGAATATGAAAAATAAAACCACCTCTACAAAAATAAAACACCTCTACAAATGGGGTTGTTATTCTCCTTCAAAATCAAGGTGGGCTTTGCATGAGATTCCCAATATCCCAACATTAAACTGGTCAAGAATCACAGAATACTTTATGCTAAAAAGAGCCATTTGAGGTGATCTGGTCTGATCACCCTTCCCAAAGTGGTGCCACTCAGAACTCTACAAGAGAAATCCTAACACTAATAGTGCATGTATGTAATTGAGAATTAAAAAAATACAAACACAAGAAAGAGAACAAATGTAACTTTACCAAACTGCACTTTTCCAATCAAATTTGAGGAACAAAATCTCAAGCCTGCTTGGCTCTCGTTTAACCTCCTTACCTCCAGTAACTGGTCTGAGCATTCTAAGAGTCAACAGAAAGATGAGTATCAATACATTCTCTGTGTGTTCTGGGCATAAAAAGGAGAAATGAATTCACTGTTCCTCCATGGTTTATTTCACCACATGAATGATGAGAGAAAAAGCACAGGATTGTGTATGGTCACAAAGGTATGCATGGCTCCCGAAGCGTGAACATACATCTACAACCACACATGCCATTGTGTGTCATTCTGTTTCTAAAATAATGCCTGAAAAGAGGAAAGTCTCCAGAAACATGAGGTTTTGCCATAAGCACACCCAGTCTAGTCACAGGAATAAACAAGCCTCTCCAAGAAACCAACAAGAGCTGTTGTGAAGTAGCCCATTCCTAGTAGCCTGGAGCAGCTCCTGAGAACAAAGCTTTCCTCGGGCCATAGGGAAGGTTTCTTAAAATGTGAAGAGAACTTCATATATATATATCTCCATTTTTTGCATAATCCTACCAGTAACATGTCGGAGGATTAATAAAAAGGCAAACCCTAATCCCAACCCTTAAAAATGCATAGAACTTATTACAGTGTATCTGAATTTTTCCCCTATTTTAGATGCAGCTTTCTGTAACATAATGATTCATGTTACTGCAGTACACAGCAACTTCAGATTCACATCTGGATCTGAGCCACCTGCTGTACACATGAAACAATGAGACAGTCCCTGTTCTGTGGAGTTCACTGTCACAGGACAGGGACAATGGAAAGCCAGACACAGACACACACAAAAAGAGGGACCAATACTGGGCATCGCTGCGAACAGCAGTCTCAGTACACACACATTACAAGTTCATTGGGGCCTTTTATAAGCAACACAAGGAGCCAGAGCTTTTGAAGAGGATAATAAAGCAGCACTGCAGCTGTTTACAGGGACCATTTCCCAAGTGTGAAAGGGTACCACAAGAGAAAGCACGTAAGTGCTTGCTTGCCTCTACGTTGTAGTCACAGTATAGACACACGCTAGGCTAATGGGAGGCAGAAGTTAACATCTTAATAGCAAATTAGAGATGGTAAAAATAGGTATGAAAAGCAAAAGCAGCTGGTTTTGTAGCTCAATGCAACAGAGGAACTAGTGGTAGGGACAAAGCAGCAGCCCAAAGAACGAGCTCTGCCCTGTTCAGAGCAGCACTCTGAATGGGACACGGTTACATGCCAAGCATACAAAGATGCAAGATGATGCAAACCTTAGAAAAGTATATTCTCCCCCTCCACGTTTTGCTTTTGTTTTCCTTTTTCAAGAATAACAGTATAGTCCAACAACTACAAAAACTTCGAAAAAATCCACTCTGAAGATTAAAAAAGTCTCTGCAGCCTATCTGTTTAGAGCTGCTGTAGAGCTGAGAGAAGTCACTATTTTTCAGAAAGAAATCTGGCCACCTGCTGCTCTAAGCAGAGAAGGTGGGATACATGCAAAATCATGCTTTCTCTGAAATTACAACCAATATTACCCAGGAAACACGGACTAGACTGGGAAAAATATGCGTTCATGCCAAATGGTGCAGTGTGCTGAACTGAACATGGCTGGCTAGCAGTCTTCATTCTGTTCTCACAGAATTGCTCATCTTAAAATCATTTTACATTATTCCCAATGAACAATCTTCTACAGACACTTTACACCTGTGGCTTCCGTTCAAGTCAGAGGGTAGATATTGGTAAGGCTGGGTCATCACAAAACCTCAGGCATTAACCAAAAAAAAGTTACATGAGTTATTACGGAAGGATGAAACACCTACAGAACAAAAAGTTCCTACTGCAGCAAGTAAACACATTCTAACCCAATAAAAGCAATCACCAAGTCTCGTCACAGAGCACACTAGAAATCATATCAGTCTATGCCAATTACAAGGTGTAAGTTTTAAGCAACTGCTCTTAATGCAGCTGAGCCACCATGGCTGAAGAGAAGACACTGCTCCACTGCATCTGTCTTTAACAGGGCTGTCCCACTGTGTTCAAAATGTGAGGTCACATTTGGCTGCCACATCTTTGCAACCCCACTGCATAAAGGGGGAGAATTAACCCAGCTTGTAAAAGCAACAGTCTGGAGGAAAAATGCCTCTTTTTACCTGAACATGCTGAATCTGGCAAGAGCTGACAGTCAGGGAACACACAGAACCCTTTAAAAATACACAGCATCATTTATTACACTGGGACAGTACTCTGTGTTGCACAATCCAAGCTTTTGTTTCAAGCAAGAAAATGTTTTCTAAATATTTTGTCACCATGACAGTCTAGCCTTGGACTCTAATTCTGCCCTTGATTACTTCAGAAAACCCCTGTCAAGTCAACTGTGTTGTACAGCTCGTCACTGCAACCCAGGCTGCTGGGAAGGCTCACCTGGCAGTGCAGCCACCAGCGTCCTCTTGGGCCCGTGTGCTCTGCACGGCTCTCTCAGCCTGACTTATTGCCTGCCACAAACTAAGATCCGTGTGAAGAAACATCGTATGGAAGAGGAAGAGAGGTCTACAACTATAAAGCACCAAATATCTTCCCAGTATGTTCAGCTTTAACCGAGACAAAATCTACTCCCAAGACAGCAGAATGAAAAATTTTAAACACAGAGAGAAAATGAGGCATAGAAAAACATCCCCACTTCGAGGGACCTGTTCCAAGTAAAAACATGTCTTTTAGGGACATTAATTTGGAAATTAAATCTGAGCAGATACAGCCTAAGTCCACAGCACAAGTCCCCAAGAAGAGCAGCGGAGCATTTCCGTATGACTCAGGAAGTCCAACAAACACTTCTGCAGAACAAGATCAACAGGGTGTTTATATACAGCAGCAGCGTCATGTGAACGGGCGGTTTAGTTTGTGAAATGAACGTTTGCATTGTCATTAAAAAAAAAAAAACCAACTCAAACCAAAAAACACCCTCTATTCCACACTTACAAGTTTCCAACATAAAAACATAGCAGGGGAAGGAAGTACTTCAGCAGCCAAAATTTACAAATTCTTACCATAACTTTGGCGCAGTAAACTTCTCCAGTGTCACAAAGGCCTATTCTTCAGGGGGCTTGGTTGCCTTTTTTTTCAGAAGGACTAATCCACATGTGAAGGCTATTAAAGAATACACAAAATGCCAACAGAAGCATAAACATGCACATTTTGTGTGTGTCTGTGTTTTCCAAGTTACATCTGTTTTTCCTTACACAGATACCTAAGAACAGCCTGGAGGCAGGTATTCTTGCTTTCTCGCTTTTTTTCATGAAGCTTGGTGAACTTTTTCCTTTCCCCCAAAAATGACAGTGCTGCTTTATTTTAATTCATTCAAATCAGTGACAGAGATTCACCCTCTTGAGTTGCACTCAAGCAGTCAGGCTTCAGGAATTTAAGAAGGAATGAAGATCTTAATACAGAGGGATTTTAGTTGCTCATTTGACTAGAAAAGAAATTCCTCACAGTAACCTTTTAATTGTTTGAGAGGCACCTTACTAGAACCTCAAAGAAAATGCTAATACTCTAAGTTACACTCAGCATTTCTGCACAGCAAAACAAATCCAAGCTCTGAAAGTCAGCACTTTTTCCTCTTATTATCCGAAGCTACATAAAAGCCCTAACATAGATTTGGAAGAATTATAACAGAAAATTCTGTCTGATCTAAGTACATAGAGCTAAATTTATCCTTCAGTTTCCAAAACACCACTTGGAGATTGGGCATTTAGAGTTCTATTCACCGGCTAGAAAAAAAGCCAAATGGTACATTTTAAAAAACTGACTTTGAAATATTTTTATGAGAACAGGGACAAGCTATGTAAACCCTAAAATTCTGTGGGTCTTTGTATTCATGATTATTGTCGCAAACTAAAAGGCTCATATTCCCTACTAGGCAAACATTTACAATTAAATCCATTCTGCACAAAGCATTTGCATTTTGAGATAGAACAGTCAGTTGTTCAGCTGCTGTGATTTAGATGGATTGGTTCATTATTGCTGCAGTTCGTTTTCAGCTACACTGTATAACAAAGGGGTGCCAATGTAGTCGTGAATGGCTTTAAAGCTAAGTATGCTGCTATTCTTCCATGATGATATAATTTAACCATCTCCCCATCTCTCAGATCAAGATATCTTGGACTTTACAGGCTAAACTTCAGCAGAAACGACAGAAACAAGCTGTCACAAGTGTTCAATATGCAGTATGGAGATACTGCAAGTCAGCTGTAGGCTGTTGCCAGCAAGTTTGCAGTGGTTTTCCACAAATGAAAATGCAATTTTCCCCTAATTCTTATTTAAAGTAAATACGTTTCTTATCATGCAAGTAATAAGGCAACTTTGACTTCCACATCAGGAGATACATCAGTTACATACCTTTCAAATGTTCCGCTATACTAAGAACATACCTACATCAGAAAAGAAGACCAGACTTAAAATTATCCCCAACGCAAAGAAAATTTCAAATTGAAAAAATCAAATAGTATCCTACTCTTTCACTGTCTGTAAAATAACACCAAAGGCAGTATTAAAGTCACCAATTTCATTCTTTAAGAGGGATTAAAGAGAGAGAGTGACTTCTTACACAGGCAGACAGTGACAGGACAACAGACAATGGTTTCAAACTAAGAGAACAGATTTAGATTAGACAGTAGGAAGAATTCCTTAGGCTGAGGGTGGTGAGGCACTAGAACAAACTACCCAGAGAAGTTGTGACTATCCCATCCCTGGAAGTGTTCAAGACCAACTTGGATGGGGCTTTGAGCAACCTGGTCTAGTGGAAGGTGTCCCTGTCCATGGCAGCGGGTTGAACTAGATGATCTTTAAGGTCCATTCCAACTCAATCCATTCTATGATTAAAGCAGATAAACTATTTTTCTATTAACAACCATGTGAAAAGGCAGGATTTCTTTCTAAAAAAAAATTATGGAAAAAACCCCATGATGATCTAAATCATGGTCTTCTCAACACACTGCCCCATCAGCATGAAGAGCACTTCCCAACGACTTGATTAGTGAATTTATAGTGGCACAGGACTCATATCCTGTGTCCAGAAATCAATGTCCACCTAGAAAACTACTTCCAAATCTCACAACCAGCACTGTCACTACAGATAATCACAACTGGATTCCAGACTTAGTGAGCAAAGGAAGGCAAGGAAGACTGCATGATCAAAAGTTAAAAATAATAAAACAACACAAAGAAAAATCTACATTACAAAGAAAACACTTTCACTTAGTTAAATGATTCCTATTTATAGATGGTTTATTGACCACAGACAGGCACAGGGATACGTATGACGTGTAAAAACACCAGTCCAGACAATCCATGCCTGGAAGCCCCTGAAAAGCAACCAGCAAATAAAAGGTTGTATTCCCACTCTTCATAGGCCTGGCAATGGATTTTGAGCTGCTTAACAGTTTGTTCAAGGGTGTAACTTTTCACTAATACTCCAACTGAGAAGCCCCAACATAGGCATAAAACCAAAAATATACAGAATTGTGTGCAGCCTTGTAATTCTGGGCATAAACCCTAGCTAGTGCAAATATTTTCCACACCAGCTTAACTGCATCATTCTGCACAAAGCAGCAATGCTGCCAGTTGTAATAGAGCACATACAAAGGCTTGCACGGGAAGACATGGCAAAAATTTTAACTAAGTATTTTTTCTCTTAAATCTTAAGATTTAATTTAAGTGGAGTATGATAAACAAAAAAGCAGTTCAAATAAAGTTTCATTTCTATGTTGCTATTAACAATTAGACCCGTAAAGCATCTTGCAGATAATGAGAAATTCATTTTTTCATACTGCTTGCTTTCTGAAGTGTAATCCGGATGTGTTTTGTGATCCCCAGACCCTTCGGCACAACTGCAGAAATAGCAGGGTGCTAATACTGCTAAGGCTAAGAGGCCAGAAAAACAAAAACACACACTCCAAATTATTTCAAATCCTCTATTTTTTGAGCTTTTCTGTGACAAGTAATTAAATAGCCCTTTTTGTTCTGCTTAGTCTAAACTGTGAAGCAGGCACTCAGGTTATCTTTTCCAGTTTTTCTCAGCATCATGAGGACTAGCAAGCTTCTCTGCTTCAGGAAGAAAAACAGGCAAAACTTTCAAAATCTTGTGACTTCTGCAGGGGGCAACTGATTTATAAAGCCACCATAAACTTAAGGGCTGCACTTAAAATTTAAAAATTAGCAGCAATTGCTGTAAGCAGCCCTGACCTTCATCAGCACCTGAAGTTCACTTCAAGAAACACCACTGTCAACCTCTTGACTTTCTATCAGCAAAAAATGCTGGCCTTGAAGACCTCTCCTACCAAGACGGGCTGAGAGAGTTGGGGCTGTTTAGCCTGAAAAGAGGAGGCTCTGGAAAGACCTTATTGCTCACTTTTTATACATAATGAGGGGTTTTAGGAAAGACTGAGAGAGGCTTTTTATCAGGGCCTATTGACAGGTTATGGTTCTAAACTATAGGAGAGCAGATTTAAAATACGTAATATTTAAGGAAGAAATTCTTTACTCTGAAGGTGGTGAGGCACTAGCACAGGTGGCCCAGTGAAGTTGTGGATGTCCCACCCCTAGAACTGTCCAAGGCCAAGTTGGATAGGGCTTTGAGCAACATGGTCTAGTGCAAGGTGCCCCTGCCTATGACACAGGGATTGGAATAGATGATCTTTAAAGGTCCCCAACCATTCTACGGCTGGAGCTCCCTCCCAAAACAGGTATCCTCCTGCAAAGGCCGTGGTACACCACCAGCACAAAGCGCACTTCCCCGGCATGCTCATCCTGTGGTTCCCACAAAGAGTCCATTAGTAAAGTGCAGGCACAGGAGACTGATTTGATAGCCCCATAAGTGACTCAGATGCTGCACTCAGTCTCAATACGAGCATGAAATACCCCTGCAGCCACGCACAGAACCACTGACTCTGAAGTGGATTTCTACATGCAGTTCACCAAAACATGCTCTCCCAACTTACCCAAGAGACTTGGGGAAACAGTAACTGACTTGCCCACAGTCTGTGATGATTGTTTACTTCGGTTGTCCTCAAATATGACCATGCACTTCTGAATAAATTGACAAATTTCACAATGTTATTTGACCAGCTATCTTTTTCACATTTTTGGCTCAACTTGAAGAGGTGGGAGAATAATCCCAGAGGTCTGTAATATGTTTTCCAACTGCACTCGAAGTTGGTCTTCATTATTTCCCCCTTTCAGTTGCAGTAAGTATTTCTCACAAAAACACACTACTTCACACCTAATATGGTGCTATTCTTTCTCCATTCTTTTTCTTCCTCTTTCCTCACATAGTTTCCTGGTTTTTGTTCCCCCTTTAAGAAGCACATTGTACCTACAATATAATGTATCTGAAAATAATAATCCCTCCTCTGTCTTTCCCCCCCATGAGAGATGACTTTTTAAATAAGACTTAACTAATTTTTTTTCTTAGTAAACCAGCTACTCCAATATGTAAAAGGGGAGAAACCCCACACAGCTGACAGGTATTAGGTTTTTATAATGCTCTTTATTTTAAAATACATTAAATGTTGAAATATTAAGCAAATTTTTTTTACAACACATATCAAGATCTGTTTCCTAAACGAATCTGACACCAACCACCACCCCAATTTTTAGGATAATTATTAGTAACATATAAAGTGTACGAAAGGAGAGACACCACACATCACCATGTACTGCTCTAAGAGCATCAGAGTCCTCACCAGCTTTTTCGGATGGCAAAGTCTCAGGCAAGGAGTGCTACCCAGGAGCAACTTAGGGCAGGGGAAGCCACAGGCACAGACAAAGAGTGTAACGGATGGTGCTTACGCAGTGGCAGCACCACCACTTGGAAGGGAAGGAACCTTCTGGCATCCACACAGGGGCTGCAAGAGAAGACATTTCCAAGCGAGGACAAGGCGCCAAATTTAAAATGCATGGCGCAGCACCTTGCCTAAAACCACTCCTGCAAGAACAACAAGCAAGCTTTATTCTCTTGCTCTCTCTTTACCTCAAAATAGCATACTCACTCAGTACTTCTTTTTTCCTACATCCAAACCTGATGACTTCTCAATATGCCTACTGAGAGAAAAAAAGAACAAAAAACATGGACAGCTTTTTTTTTTTTTTTTCTGCAGAGGCCTACCTTTCCCTTTTTGAAAAGGAAGGAATTATGAAAAAGAAAATCAAAGCCAATACAGGCACTTTCTCCATGATCCACTGTATCAAGCATTCCCAGGCTCGCTTTTACAGGACTTGCAACGTCCTAGATCCCTCATTCTCAAATCCCTTTTAAGGACAAGTAACATTCACTTAGGAGGCTATCCCACTTTTAGAGATAAAATTGAGACCTAGTTTATTTCCCTTCTGATGTGCAATAAAACAGAATATGAAAGTAAACTTCCAGGACTGACATAAATAATGTGGGCATCAACATCTGAGCTCTTCCTCTTTGCCATTCAAAGCGAGAGTGTTTAGTGTCACTTGCATGTAAGTTCCAGTCAGTTTACAATGAGAAACGCATCTAACCCAGCATCACTTCTCTAAAGAACTGAAAGTATTCTGTGGAAATGTTGGAATAAAGACTTTTTGGGAGTAATTTTTACTGAAAAAAGAAACATCTGGACGTCACCCTTCAAAAATGTGAAGTTGTGGATTAAAGAATGGGTTTAAGGCAAAAATGTTCTGGAAGAAAGTTTTCTGAAAGGATACTAGAAAGTAACAGAGAGTCAAAGACAAGTAGTCTGCTCTGTGAAAGGAAGATGAGCCATTTCTAGGCTACACCAGCTCTTTCAAAGATGTAGTACAGTACAGTTACACTGTACCAGCTGATTCTCAGCTTCTGACTTACCCTGTCATCCAGAGTAAACTTCTTACAGTACACTGGATCCAGCCTGTTTCCTATGATCTCTCCACAAATAATTCCATCAGATGAGATTACCCTCCAAAAGTCTAGCTGACTAGCCATTATCAGCTCATATTTCTCCAGATGTTTTGTGATCTCATCCTTTCTTAATGTCTCTAGCATCTTGCCTACCACCAAGGTCAGATTTATTGGTTGACAATTTCCTGGTTCCTCCCCACTCCCCTTTTCCCAGAACAGGACAAGCAAAATGAAAGCAACCAAGAGCTAGAATTGCAAAACTATTGCCCCTTGTGTTGAAAAAGAGACACACAAGGAAAACCACAAACTGACACAGCTTATCTTTTGTTTCCAAGAAGAAGAGCAACAGATTTCCCTATAAACCCAACCCTTCAGCTCTAGAAACAGCATTAGCTTTTCTCCCCCGTCACAAATTTCCCCACTCCATTTTTTGTTCAGCCCCTATCTTGTTTCTTACCTTTCCATTCCCCCCAGCTTTTCCTCTGAAGCAGCTGTGCCCTCTATAGCTGGCATCTTCAGAGTTCAGATGGCTCTTAGGATCCTTTACATGAAGTGCCACAGCCATTCTTTGAAATACCATGAAAGCCAGACGATCCTTGAACTAATCTGAACCTCAAAGGTTCTGACTACATAGGTCATCAAGACAGTGCATCACTACATCCCAGTGACAGACAGAAGCCAAGGTAAGAACAAAAAAACACCCCAAAATAAAACACACACATACATACAGAAAAAGAGGTAGGGAACATGGTGAGAACAGAAAAGAGAGAAGAAAGAAGAGATGAAGAAAAACAGCAACACCAGAGACCCCCTGACTTAAAAATGTATCTGGTCATATCTTGTAAAATCATCTTTTGATTCACACTAACAGAATACTGAAAGTATGAACCTGTGCTCAAAATAATAAAGCTAAAGTTCACCATCTGTGCTACTCTGCGACAGAAAGTTAAAAGAGCAACAATCAGCATTTTAGTCCTGGTTTGTATTTTACATATGGATCTTGCATCCATTTTATGCAGTGAAGCAAGCTATAGGAAGACAAATCACAACGGGCCACTTGTTATTTATTAGGTCGTCTGTAACACTCCATTCATTACAGAAATAATTCTTTAACCAAAAGAAAAAGAAAGTATTAGATCCAGAAGTGGAGTAAGTATCTTACGTATTATTTCTCATTTAAGGGCCTCTGTTAGTTTTGATGAGCTTGTAAGCCAGAGACTCTTATCAGTCAAATAATTTTACCAGCCTGAAGTCCACAAAAACTGGCATTTAGAGGACATGTTCTGGTTTTCATGGTTAAAGTTACTACGTGGTGTTGATATACTATTTAAAAACAAAATAGCTCTGCATTTCCTGCTAAATTCCTGCTGAATACACAGGTCTCTCCAGCTCCTTATAATTGCTTCAGATTTCTCAGACTGAGAAATCGAGATTTTTCTATTTCCTTTTTCAAATGTCAGTGTATGTTTTTCCCTCCCCCTCCTTCCCTGCCTCCAAAAGACTCCTTTTTTTCATACAAGTTTATGCCCTAATAAGAAAACCGGACATACTAGGGAGGACAGAGATGACAGAGTATCAAAACGCACAATCCCCTCTTTGTTAGCCATGCAGAAAGACTTTTAAAAAAAAGAAAAAACAGGATGAAGACTGAAAACAATAGAAGGACCTTTATAAACAGGGACCAGAACAGAAAGATGCAAGAAGTCCAATGAGATCTTTAAAATGGATCAGCAAAGCAAGTAAAATACACTTGGGCATGCCTCTGTTACCCAAAAAGTTCCTCACACACAACCAAAATTAAGGATCCTCATGACATACATTCAGAAAACCTATAATCTCAGAGCTCAACAAGCAGCAGTTTGGACAGATAATTTTCTCCTTCTCCCCTCATATTCAATCACAATTATAGCACCTCTGCATCGAACCATTTCCCCCATCCTTTCCCACTAAACAAAACCTTCAGCGTCACACAAGCAGGGACTGCATATCCTGGATGTACGCACACAACACAGCAACCCCAAGCCTGAGCTCCTTCACACCTCCACCTGTGTGTTGGAACAATTCAGCCATGCGCTTACACGAAGAGTGGTCACAAACTACTGTCTTCACACAAGAGTCTATCCTGACTGGGATTTGAGTAACAGCACCAAGCACTGCCAAGGGGGAAAGGGATGGGGAGGGGAAAGTTCATTCGTGAATTCTTCTATTTCTGCCTGGTTGAGGTTAGACATGTCATGGACATGGCCGGCCCCTGCACAAACAAACATCTGCACTACTGGAAGTAGAGCTTCCTTTAGTGACTGACTTAGAGAACGGCCGAGAGCTCTTGGTCAGGCAGCAATGTTTAATTTCATTTCTCCATTTGTATTTTTAATCTTGGAAACAAAAACATAAATGTAAAGCATGCTGACAGAAGACAACAACACCACGGTTCTAGAAAGCCCTGCTACTTCCCTGCCAGGCCAAAACACCTGCTCCTGCTAATGATGGCTTTATGCTTACTTACACCTGCCATCCAGAAGAGCTCCAGAGCACTTTGCAGCCTGATTTATACATACACAAATCATTAAAACCACCAAAATTAAGCCACTGCTGGGGTGAGATGTAACAACTGCTTAACTGCACAGAGCCACGCTGTTCAACTGCTCAGGACAGGAACTAAGAGACACCATATCCAACCAAAGCCACGGGGAACGTTAGGTTGAGAGAACATCATTGCCCAATCTGGATTTTGGCCAGACACTACCTAAAATACTTGCATGTGGAAAGCCCTAGGATCTTTAAAAAACATATGCAGTGCAACTTTTGGTTTTATAAATTATCTAAAAGGCAAACTAATACATATGTTTCCTATATCTGAAATCCCCCCTTTAAGCAGTCCCTCCCTGCACTAATTATTGTTTATGCCTTGACTTCAGAAGCTCACTATATCAGACATCAGTTTTGGAAACATCCTGTGGTTGAAGCACTTGATCTAGCAGAGCCAGCAAACTGATAGTGTCTGGCAATAAATGCAGATTATTAAAAAAAAAAAGATGCTTAACAAAACACACGCACACACAGAGTGGGTAAGTTATTCCCCAGCAAAGAGAGCCAAAAGAGCTGAATTTGTCAAACTATCCCTAAACAGCTACAAAAACCAAGAGAGTCCCAGAGATGACACACTGGCAGGCTGAAGAGAAGACAGAGCATTGCTTTGTAAAAACCTCCTCACAAGGACAACACCGAATTAACAGTTACAAAGTCAATGGAGTGGAATGAAATAGGTGTCACCGCACATACCAAGAGGGCAAAAAGGCACTAGGAAACAGGTTAAAAAGATTAGGAAATCTGGCATCCAAAAAATGCGAAGATATGTTTAACAGCTTAGGAGTTTGGGCACAAACTTGCAGCATCAAATACATGGAACATGTAGAGCAACATTTTGAAAATGGAAATGTGTTCAGCACATAATCTCATCATAATATTATCAGCAAACCATCAGAGATAATAATCTGTTTCTCTAAGGCAATTTTAAAACAACAAATAAAAATCAGATCAGGAGATCTGGGCATCTTTTACTAAGACCTCCTCCAGAAGTCTCCTTACTTGAAAGTAGCTTTATCGTAATCCTAGAAAAAATACAAATTCAGTTCCCAAAAGTAAACACAGACAAACTTGAAATACAACATGATTGTTTAAAAGTTTCAGACACACGTGCCTCTGAATCATCCTGACAATGCCTTTTCCATACTGTTTAAAATAAATGTTTCTCCCTCAGATTTTTGTACGGTGCTCCTCAAAATAAAAATATTTTATTAATTACAGGTAAGTGCAGGAAGAATTGCAACAATAGCTGGTTAAAAACACTCAGCCTGAAAACATTGTTTATAACTGAAAATACTTCTCTGATTTGCAGAATTTCTAGATTCATAAATGGGAATCGGAAGTGTAATTCTGTGTTTCTTTCTTCTATTTAATCCAAACACAGAATAGTTCTCAAATACTTTGTCAGAACAAGGCAGCCTGGGTACAGCAGAATTACTGAATGAGCTATTTAGGCTAATGAGTGCAAAGGTGTTTCCAACTGAAATAAACCGGAACAAAAAAAACCCCCCACACACCCCTAAAAAAACCTGAACAAAACATTTGTACATCAAGCGTCACTCTGCTAAACTACACTGCATATCCACTTGTTAGAAATATATGCTTCCACGCTTTAAAAATACACATTATCAACATGTTTTCTAAATTCACAGAAAATTCTTATTGCTGCCGAAAAACCACCAGCCTTTACCAAGATTATGATAATGCATTTCAAATTTCTTCCATAAATAATTATGCTACACCTTTGCACCTTCAGGCAAGTTGTTGCAAACCCTCTAGAAAAATCCTGAGTCTGCAGAACCATGTAAGCTTCCCTATTGCTGGAGCACACAGATTCTGTTTTTGGTCCAAAACAATGACGCTATCATGGAAAGTACCTAACACTGCTCTCTCCTTTCCAAGAAACAATAGTAGAATACAAAGAAACAGGTAAAGTCAGGTACTATATAGGATCTATGAAAATGAACACCTCCCCAAAAAAGAACAAACCCACTGTTTTGGGAAGAAAACATGTAAGAAGGCAAAAAGCATAACGATACGTGTGACTGTTTTTTTAGTTTTGCCACCCTGTCAAGAATAAAGACTTTCTATAAAAATCAAATGTCAGTAGTGGTACAACTGAAATGCACAGAAGTGCACAAACTCAAGGCTATGCTTCCTGTCCAGGACACTGGTATCCAGAGCAGTTCAGATACAAACAGAATAGCATATTCTCTAGCAAGTCTCTGCAAGAGCACAGCATTGCACACAAAATACAGGCATATTTTTCACTCTTCAAAAATATTCATCTTAGTTCTCCCTTCTAGCACAAAAAGCAAAGCTACTGGCCTACATATAAACCAAAATTATTTACTACACTTTAACCTCTAACACTTTAAGTAGCACCTCCTTCACTTGCTACCTTTATCATCATTTCCAAAGCAGCTGACACCAGTTTCTGGTGAACACAGGCACACACACAAGAAAACCCTTATAAATACATTTTCTAAAGCTTGAAAGAAAGTCAGGCATGCTCCCTATGTGCTGTTTCCCACTAGGATGAACAGGAAAATAATGGATTATTTGAGGACATGCTGCTAAACACCAGATTAGAGAGACATGGAGTCAATTTACTGTCCAGAAGGGCAGAGTCACTTACCTCGTTTGTGAAGCCAGCCTTCCTTCACTATCGCTACTTCATTCATAATGGCAGGAATGTCTCTTGAAAAACCAGTTTATGGCAAAAGATCACTCTATTGAAATTCCTGAACTCCAGCAGAAGGCTCCACAAGAAGGACGAGGGTTTTTCCTCTGTTTTCCTCCTTCCCAGCTATTTCTAAAAGGATCAAAAGAAAAGTACACCATCATCTCAAAGCATGTCACAGATATACCGCAAGGGATACAACAGGGAGTAGCTTTCATTGCTGTGTTGTTGGTTTGGGATTTTTCTGTTTTATTATTATTACAAATCTTAAACAAGGGCTTAGCTCTCTACAAGAGTTCTTCTATCTTGGTGGGTGGAGGTGCCAAAATACATGCTTGCTAAAGTCCTGCTTCTTCACCGAGTAGGCTGATGATGGGCAGACTCACAACACTACCAGACGCTGTCTGAATTACAGGTAGATTCAAGACCTTGCCTAGCTAGACCTCCATCTCTGCAACACCACCTCACTCTTTGCAACAATAAAAATTCTGAAATATCACAAAACCCAGTTTTCAATGTTTCCTAGTAAGGAAGACTTCCAGAACACTTCCTGGAAGGTTTCTTTACAGCCTGATAATAGTCTATTAATCAGCACACAGCCTGTCTTAGAGATAAACCTCTGACAGTAAACATTCCTATTCTGCTTTAGATTTTCCAACCTTCAGCATCATCCCCTTAATCCCACTCAGATCTTCTTGACTCCCCAAAAAGTGTCTTCTCTACCTTTGATATTTCTAACTTTTACCTCTCCTAGAGGTATACAAACAACCACAGATAAGCTCACGTACCTTTCTGTTATCCCAAATCAGCCCTTATAGCACCCTGATCAATTTTATTGCTCTTCCTTAACCACACTGCAGTTTGCTGCTGCCTTTCTCACAATGAAACGTACCCAAGCACAACTTGGGATTTTTATCCCTCTGCTTTATGAGACGAAGTCCCTCTCTAAATAGCTCACGGTTGTAATTTCTTATTGAAAATGTGCCTTGCTCATGGCTGACTACTACAGAAACATTCCGTGCATTTCTCTCCCTCACTGAATGTAATCTCTTCCCAAATGCATTAGCTTTTATTATTTTTCTAAATTGAATCTGATTATTTTTCTGCTTGTGGCACAAATATTCTTTGCTTTTCTTTAATTCTTCTGTGCTCTCCGAAGTGTCCATGCTGCCATTCAATTTGGTATTACCTGAGTGATCAAAAAACCTAACTGGTGACAAATTCCCAGCAGTAACCAACAAGTTTATTAAAACAAAACCCAGCAGCATTTGTAAACTGCCACCAAAAAGCTGGCTTTTACTGGAATCTCTCACCAACCACAGAGACATCACATTCCCACCTAACAAATATATACCATCTCTGCGTGCATTTGGCACGTGTGCATCAACTATCTCTGAGCATGCAGGTGATAGCCATCCATCAAAAACTAGATTAAAAAGCAACTAATTCCCCATAACTCACTAAGACACAACACTGGATGGAAGAAAACAGGTGGTCAAAATGAATCTAAGCTAGAACTGAAACCTCAGCAGGGGCAGAGGGCTTTGTACCACACATCAGAGTGATCTGAAACAGGCAGCATTCAAAGCATGAAGCTCAAATTTGAACAAGTTCCATCACTGCCAGCAGAAATGGACGGAGAAAGGAGGTCACTCCCCTGACACTCTGCCTACAAACCTACACTGTTTCTTACTGTTCCTCAGCTTTTCCAGTTAACAGTTTCTGTTGTAGATCTCCCCAGAAACAAGGTGAGTCTGGGTTTTTTTCCAAATTACAAATCTGCTGATCTCACTAGTTAGAATTATCAACTCCACGAAACAGATGTTTGCCTGAGGGAGGGAAGACACACGAAAAATTACATTGGAACAAATGACATGTAAGAATTCCTAATTTCATAAATAAATATGAGAACACTGTATGCTGCAGAATAGAGACCAGTAATCCACAGCTGCCAGAGACACCTCGGAACAAACTCCTTTAGCTCCAGTGCAATTAGGATAGAACCTGACAAACATAGCAGGCTTTTTCCTTTCAAAATGGCATGCATACACAATAGCCATGGCAAGCTAGACTTGCTTGTTGATGTCAAGCGGAGACTGCACCTCACTCAGAGGCCTGAGCAATTTGCAAAGTGTTGAACAAAACCCCCAAGATTATCACAGCGTGAGTATGGAAATGCAACACCCAGGTGCGAAAGTTAACACTTCTAACTTTGTGTCATACAGGGTGCAGGGACTGTGCAATCCTACCTCTGCATCCTGAATTCAACCATTTAGAGGCACTGAGCAATCAATATCCTTTCCAATAACCATACATAAAAAAGGAAGCTACAAGACCAACTAGGCTGTAGAAAGGGCAATACTATTATTAAAAACATTAAAAAGCACGAAGGACTAGAATTCTCCTACCTGCAGCTAACTTACTCCAGGTTTTCCTGGGTTAACACTTGCCAGGATTACCACTTGGCAGCCTCCTGCTTGTCATCAGCTAAACTGTCATCTAATAATTCAAATTTGAATGACAACAAAGCCAAAAAAAGCAGACCAACAAAGAAATCCAAGTTCAGAGGAACTACTTTTTGCACTCTCTGTGTTGCCCAAAGCAGCTTGGACTGCCTTTTCCCTACCATTTCTACCCAAGAAACATTTCCCATTTGCTACTGCAGCCGTGCTCTCAGGGATGTGTCTTTACCTGCCCACCTCATTTCAGGGAAGAGGGATGGTGAACGGGGTGGAGGGTTTTGCAAAGAAGCCATGGCACAACAGAGTGGGAAAACATTAAACATTTCCTGACACCAACCTGCAGCATGGGTCCCACCTCAGTCCTCCAGTCAGCCATGTCAGAGCACTTACTCCACATGGAGAAACTTAAGCTATTTTTAATTTGCAATGAGAAGAGCTGGGGATCCCTTCTCACTGTCTAACAAGATGTCCATAGACACAGCTCCAACAGCAGCAAACCTGCTCTATCTAGTGCATTTTAAAACACACATTCAAGCTGTGCCTAATATATCTATTTCAGTAAGAGATGTTACTGAAGACAGTGGCAGCAAGCAAGAGTAATTTCTTGGAATAGAAGAGCAAGTTAACTATAGGTCAAAGTACTACTGAAGATGTGTAAACCAGAAAAAGTTCCTTTTCCATAAAATCCTTAGAGGGGAAAAAGTGAAAAAAAAAAAAGGAATGATTACAGTCCTCATTTATGGCCATCTAGGAATGGTTCCCAGTGACGAGAGGGCATCTGAGGTAAGTATGACCTGGCTGCTCCAGTCTGTGTCTGCACAGGACTGAATACTGTCAAAAGCTAAACAACTTGGTCTTTCTCTTAGCCTTCTCTTTCCTTTTTTTTTCAATACACATTTCTGTAATACTTTTTTTAACACTGAAATAGTCCTCATGCAGCTGAAGTGCTGTAAATCATGAATGGCATGACATCAGCATTGTATCATGGTGACGCTGGTTTTGCGTACATATTAATTCCTTAAAGGTTATTAACTTCTTCGTAAATAATGAGATAACTCACTTCCCTAGGCACTGCAGCAGCAAAACCTGCTTTAAGGAGTCAGTCACACCAACCATCCAACAGAAGGTGGAGCAGAACCATCTTTTCCGTATTTGGGAGAGTCGTGTTAGAGCTCCTTCTCTCGTTCTCTTCTATACATTATCCTCACCTTCTTTTTTCTCTAAGAAATTAGAAATATTAATCTGTACCTCCTGTCTTCTTTCCAATACAAAGTTTTATATTCGTTTCCACTCACACCCTAGAGCAGATCAGGAAGAAAAGGAAGTCTTCCATAAGGCTGAAGACGAAACTTAAGCTTATGGGATGCAGAAGCACCTATGGTAATCACCTCATCTTCATGAGGGAGAGTAAGCAAGGGACTAAAGGGAGAATCTGACCCACCAGCCTCAGTCCTGGCATGTCAGACTGTGTCCGGGCTGTACTCATTAGGCCAGATCAGAAAGCAGATTACAGCAAAGCATTCCCGTGGGCTAACACTTTGCCCTGTCACACCACCAGTTACCAGTGCCCACTGCCCTGGTGTGGCACATTCCTGATTCTCCCAGGACACCCTGAGCCCAAATGTGCTGCACATCCTTACATGTTCTCATAATACACAGCAGCAGGACCAAGCAAAACAGGATCCAGGAGCCCAAGTTTCCCTACTGTGGCCACATGACACTGTCATGAGAGCAGATGAGGTACACAGGAACTGGACTGGGCCAGGGTGATGCATTCGGGCCCGTTCCATGGGATGCCACGAGCAACCTACACTCTCTTCCCAGTGCAAGCTCTCAGCTGACAGCCAACTGCACCTAAACAGCACAGACACAACAAAGTTGGGCTCCAGCCAACGTTTCAAGCGGAGTGTACAGATAGATGTTCCCACCAGGCTTTGACCAGCGAAGTACATCTCCTGCATTACGCAAATCCTGCCCTGGGTGTTTCATGGGAGCAGCAGTGATTCCAATGTGCTCAAGGCCCTCTGAGCCTGCAGCAGCTTCACACCATGACCCAGTTACCAAATCTGGGCAGACAGCTTTCAAGGAAGCTTAGAAGGACCAGGCTGTTCCACCATCTTAGCTTCCCTTACAAAAAGGCATTGTGGGCCACGACTTAGGTGTGGTCACCAGTATTTGCTGCTGTGTGTCGAATGACACCACATCTAAACTGGAATTTCATGGCAGCAAGTGCAGCTGATCACAAGGTTCACAAAGGTTTCTCAGATACTAAGCTATGGGGAAAATGGTAACTGGAAAACAAATCTCTACAGCCACATCCTCCTTTTTTTTTTTTCAATCTGTTAGCCTAATCTAGGTTTACAAAATGGTAATTTGAAATATTTGTGCTCTCATGCCTTTGCTGATCAATAGACAGGAGGTTAATGCTGTTCATGTGAGGGGCCGCAGTTACGACATCCAACTGTCCACGCTGCAAACACAACAACAGCTTGATAGGACAAACTAAGCTACCTATTTCAAAAACTGAGTATGGCAGAAAAGCGACTTCTTCATACCCCCACATCCAGCGCAGACAAAATCTTCTTCATGTGCCCAAACCAGAACAAGTCCTTTTACAGTTTATGCTCATATAATTTAAGAACTGTGCTGCTCAGAACTTCGGTACCAACCTGAGATGCATTTAATCAAATTCCATTTTAAAGTACTTGTAACAGAAGTTTTGGTCTGTTCCCAAAGAAATCAGGTCAGTTGTGAGTTTATTTAATTGTTAATGTAATCACTTACACGACATTTTTATAAGACTGTAAGTGAATACTGGAGCTAAAAATGACTTGTGGACACTGGATCAATTCTTAAATTTGATTTACCACTGCTGCACACCAAAAACAGTTCTATAAACACCACACACAACACAAACCCTCCTGTATAAAAAAATCTAAGGTAGTTCCACAGTGTCTTTAAATCTGCTAACTCAGACAAATATTGTGGCTGTCACCATGAAATTAAGTACTACATAAAAGTAATTACTAGTCATGCAGTATGTCAAATGTATTTACCTGCAAACAAATATTCTTCAGCATTAAGTGTTAGTAACTCCCTTTTCTAACTGTATTTTGAAATGTACATCCCTCCTGTGGTATAAATAAAACAAACAAGCGCAAATCATGGATTGGCTTCTTACATGATAGACGTGGTAGGAAAACAAAGCAAAACAGTTAAATATTTCCCACAGGGGTGGCCAGGAGTGGGGACACACCACCGATAAGGTGCAAGCTGTATCTGCATCAGTAGCGTCCTGTCAGTAAAATGTATTAAAAGTACCAGAACGTTTATATGCTTGATTATGTGTTTTACAAAGAAACAGACACAAGTCCTACAAGTCTCTAAGAACATTTCGGCAACTGCAGAATTTCACCTGGGGGAGGGCATCTGCAGACAGCTACCTACACCTCTGCTAAACACGACAGAAAAAAAAATAAATAAAATCAAGTCCACAAGCGCTGCACAGCCACCTACACACGCCAAATGCCCACGGAGATAATCACACCCCCGTCGGCAAACATTCAGTGGTCCGCAAAGCGGAGCTGAGCTGAACAACGCGGCCGCAGAAGACAAGGGGAGAAAATGGGGGCGGGGGAGGTGGGAAAATGGGGGGCCCTCAGCTACTTTGATCGCCGCTGTTTCAGAAATATCACGAACCACCCCCCGGCCGCCCCCACCGCCGTTTCCCCAGCAGATGCTCGCGCAGGGGCCGGGGCAGGCCCGAGGGGAGCCCCCCGCCCCGCCGCCCTCTCACCCACCGCATCCCCGGGGAGCCAACAGCTTCCTGTCCGCTCTGGGCCCGCCGGCAGGACGGACCGA
>VZTD01005876.1:289051-319900 GCA_013397725.1 Rhagologus leucostigma
AGCCAGCCCGGCCCCCTCCGCCCACCCGCCGGCCCGGCCCCGGGCCCCGGGGGCGGTGTTTCCTGGCCCCGGGCGGCCCAATGTTCCCCCTTCCCCTGGCACCGTCCCGGCCCTGGAGCGGGGCACTGGGGACGCCGTGCCCCGTGAGGGATGCGGCCTCTCCTGACTCGGCCTATGAACCGGCTGCCTGGAGCATGGACAATTTCACAGAATCACAGAATCAATTAGGTTGGAAAAGACAGGTCATCGAGTCCAACCTATGACCGAACACCACCATGTCAACTAGACTATGGCACTAAGTGCCACATCCAGTCTTTCCTTAAACACTTCCAGGGACAGTGACTCCACCACCTCCCTGGGCAACCCATTCCAATGTCAAATCACCCTTCCTGTGAGGAATTTCTTGCTAATGTCCAACCTAAACCTTTCCCAGTGCAGCATAAGACTATGTTCTCTTGTCCTGTCACTGATTGCCTGGGAAAAGAGACTGAGCCCCACCCGGCTACACCCTCCTGTCTAGAGAGTGGTAAGGGCCCCCTTGAGCCTGCTTTTTGCCAGGCTAAACGCCCTCAGCTCCTTCAGCCGTTCCTCATAAGACTTGTGCTCCAGACCCTACACCAGATTAGTTGCCCTTCTCTGGACAAAGGGCAATCTCAAAAAAGAGGGACCCAACCCCACCATAGGCTAGAGGTCCAGGCAGCCCCAGCATTTCAGACTCCAGGGAGGGCCAGGCTCCTTTAAACCTCTTGGGGTGCTTCCAGCAAGCTCCCCCAAAAGCATGGGGTGCCAGTCCTGCTTCTCTGTGCTCAGAGCTTTCCTTTACACTCCCATAAAATACCAGATGATTAAATAATGAGGTACCACAGTACCTTGGAGGATACGCTAATATCCCTTTCCAAAGCGGACAGGCTGCATTAAGGAATTGCCCATGGAGGGGCCGGGGTAGTGATTCTGGATATTGCACTCGAGGCTGTCCTGCTCTCACAGCAGGAATGGCTCAAAACATCACAAATTGCTTCAACTATTGCTTACAGCATGGCAATATTTTTGGTAAGGTTTTTGAGTTCTGCTCTAAAAAACAATGTTGTGGAAACACCTATGACAGATTAACATTTCTCCGCCCTTCCACTATCAAAATTTGTCTTCGGTCATTAAGGGATTTTGCTTATTCTCAAATTGACAGTGCCATAAACGTTAACTGGGCTGTAAGAACTGATTGGATTTCTTCAGAAACATACGATCACTGATGATCACATTTCTGCAATCGGAAGCTGGCTGGAATTTAGGAAACAGCACATCTTCCCACAGCTTTGCGCTGTTGGCAACATAAAAGTGCATAAAACGCATTTACAGCAGTAAAGCTGGGGAATACAGCTCTGCCTTTACAAACCTATCGGATATAATAAGAGGCTGTTTTTACCACATCATTTTGATGATTGTAAACATTTACTGAAACTCTCTTTCTTCTTCTGTTTTGATCAGCTAGGTTTGACTGATCATATCTGTCATCAGGGTTCCTGAGCATCAAATGGATTCCTGGATTTTGGGTACACTGGTGTGCTAGAGGAGCCAACAACAAGGCAGAGGACAAAATGCTTCACTCTTCTTCATGGAGGATGAAAAAAGAGTAATGCCTCCTTTTCCACCAACGTACAGAGCAGTTCCTGCTGGCAGAGCAGCTTCATCGGCGTGGGATTTTCTGTGCATCACCTCTAGGTTTACTGGGGCATATTTCAGAACAGTTTTTAAAAGGTACCATTCAGGCACTTTAGCAGAGTAAGCAGGCCCCATGGTACTGGCCCAGTTACCCTGGGCAGAATGGAACGGCTGTGGGAACTCTCTAAGATGTAGGCAATGGAAAGGAAAAATCTGGGTTTGTGATCCCATTTTGACCTACCATGCATTACTTACAAACTACTTAGTGTGTATTAAAATGTAGGTAGTCCTTAAAGATATATTTAAACTCATCATCAGCGTGCAAAGCTTGCAGGCAGCTCAGAGGACATGTATTTTACTTAACAAAAACAGGGAGAATAATCATGTATCAACTAATTTTGAGCCTTCAGACTGTGGTTACAGCTAAAAATAAAGAGTGCATGTAAGTATAGGTGTTCACTGGCTGTAAGACATTTCTGTCCATTCAGGGGGATCTATGGTAATAGATCTAATTTCAGGAGACCTTTCTTGCCTTCCTGACAAACCCTGTCCTGATTGATAAACTCCCAGGCTGCGTGGTGAGCAAGGTCATTAGGACTTCCCCCTGCAAATGAAGCAGCAGTTTAAAAAATAAGATCATAGAGTAAACAGTTTTCTGTCCTGAAGAGAAGAAAATAAACGTCCGTTGTTTGCTAGAAAGGAAGTACAATTAAAAAAAACCCTCCAGATTTCAACATGAACATATTGTTTAGATTTGCCGACTGTTGATTTACCATGATGAAAGACAGGCCCAAACTAGAAAGTTTGGATCCCGATCTGGATCTGACATTCCCCAAATCTGAGGGGGAAGTGTGATTCAGAGTCTGGAGTAAGGGCTTATCTCTCAAACACAGCAAAGTACTGTGGATAAAAATACTCAGGTAAAGTAGGAAGTGCCTGGTCTGCAACAACAAGAGTGACTTTGTATCAACAATGAACAAAAGCAGCTTTTTTTTTTTCTTTGAGAACAATGAAATCACTCAAGAATTGTTATAAATACAAACAATGTGGGTTTTATCACTCAGCTATCATCAGTGGGATTATAGTCTATAAACCCTAATTTTCAGGGAAGTCCCTGGATTTCCCTGAGCGCTTCCTCAGATTTCACATCTGTTAACTCTAGTTTATTAAGTGCTTCAGGATAAGGTGCATCAACTGTGCCTTGGTATTACATTACCCGGAAACACTGAACGTGGGAGTTAGTAGCAAAGAATGGATGATTTCCAGACAGTGTATTGATACCACGCCAGTAGAGTAGGCACTCCTGTTCCCATCCATTTTTAACACACATATATAGGTAGCAATTAATTCAGTATCACTTTTAAAAGTTATTTCTGAATGTTTAAATTATGAAGCTTTGGATAAAATTACCCACTCAGGCATAAGAAGAAAGACTAGCACGGTAAAATGAAGTGGAATTACTGAGTTAACCCCCAGTAGAACAAGCTCTGTTCCATGATTTCAAGTAATGACAGCACCTCTGTGGGCCAAGGGTGAATTTGTTCCTCCCTTTTTAAAAGGTGGGCTGTACTCAGACATGCTCAGAGGAAAAAACTATATGACATCTTATTAGAATTACAGAGCTGGTATCTCAGTCTAGGCATTAATAGCTTTTAAACAAACAACTCAATTTTGGTCTCAGAGAAAAATCTAGCTCAATAAAAATAGAAATTAGAAGTGCTTTTCACAGCGCCAAATATAATAAACATAGCTGTGCTTCTAAAACTGAATTAATCCAATGTTTGAAGGTGTATTTCTCAATAGCAAAACAATAGCAGGCTCTCTGGAAAAAATAATAAATATAGTCATGCTAAAACATTGTGGGGTTGCTTTTTAGAAATTCGTCTTGAGACTAAATAGATGTTTGAGTTCGTTTGTACTTTTCCGATGAATTTCCTACAAAACTGAGTGTCAGCTGAACTGGTAACGTGGAGAGCAGCACTGAATGGGGCCTTGCCGCTCTTTCTCATGGCTTCCTAGAAATCCTGGAGTAGGCTGGACAGGAGACCGAGCTTTGGTTTCCTGCTTCTGTTCCTGGTCACTGGGGTGCTAAATCTGGACAGCCCTGGGATGGCAGGGTGTCGATGCTATTAACTCCAAAGTGAGAGCAGTACAGTCCTCTTCACCAGGAGTAATTATAGCCATGACAAGAGGCAAACATGCTATGGAGAGTTTGGTACATAAACAGGAACCGAGTTGGTTTGCATAGAAAATGCGCTAAATAAAACATGTAAAAATAGCAAATATATCAGTTCTGTGCCATACCCCACTGAAGTCGCTTTTGTTGTCACAGTAATAACCACAAATCCCAGTCTGGACTAGGCACCGTTAGGCGCTGTAGACACACATCACATCAGAAGACATGAGCCTTGATCTGAAGGGACTGAAGTCTGCTTCAAACCGCTGCTTTTCCCCCTTCCTTGTAAAGTAACACATCATGAGTTCTTAGATCAGGAAAGATACCCAAAAAAAGCTAAAATTCCCATGATCTGTGTGAGGGAACATCACGATCTTAACTATAGTCGGATAGGCAAATCCTCTGAGACTAAAATACTGACATTATAGAGACATATTAAAAGAAAAGTAAAAACTTTCAGGTTCCTGTTGCATTTCCAGCCGTCACCCAATGCTGATTATGTTCTTCACCTAAAATTACAAGAGCTAAGCATGGTGTGGGCATATTAACTTGGGGGCTGTTTCAGTGGTTGATTACCCCTGCGGATC
The DNA here is from genome assembly GCA_013397725.1 of Rhagologus leucostigma. NCBI lineage: Eukaryota > Metazoa > Chordata > Aves > Passeriformes > Rhagologus > Rhagologus leucostigma. The sequence continues at coordinate 293,471 of VZTD01005876.1, forward strand.
ACCACATGCAGATCTCTGTGAAAGGAGCAGCAGCCACGCTGCTGGATGAGGGCACAGTCACAGCAATGGGTTCTTGGAGCACTGGTTCTGGCCGCATGGATCTCCGGGTGACAGCCAGTGCAGAGCAGCTCAGTCTTTCTCATGACATTTGCAGTTTCCTAAAGAGCAAGAGTTGCAATCAAGTTTTTAAGGTTTTAAGCATTATGGTGACAGGGCCTTCCCATATCCTTTAATGTGTATATACATATGACATTTACCCAGTGGACTGGCAAGTGTTTTTATTATTTGCATTATAAAGCTAGAAGAGAGGGGATTGCTTGTAATTTCTTCAGTGTGTTTTAATGGCATCTGCATGCGTGCAACAATCTGCTATGTTTTGAATCACCTGCTCAAAATTATATAGTTTGGAAACTTAAGGGCAGAAGTGACCATTTCAGCATCATTCTGGTCTGACAGTCTGGCTACTGCAGCCACAAAATTGTGCTTACTGATGTCTTCATTTATATTCAGATTCTGCTTTATTTTTAATACAAGAAGCAGTCCTGTGAGAGGTGCAGTAATAATTTATATATTATAAAAATATTTATTTATATGTATCCTTTTTTTCTGTTTGAGCATCTCTCTCCTGTGTTTCTTTGATCTCTTAGCTTATGCTACCACTTGCACTCTGTGAAATCACTGAGTTCTCCTTTTCTGCCTGATGTCTTCTTGTCACTAAACTTTTGAGTGCTTTTTCTAGCCTTTGGCTACTTCTATACTGATTTTGTTAGCTGTGCCTACAGATAGGCTTGTGGCTACTGCACTCTGTGGCCAGAGTGAGTTATGTCTATCATGCTGTGAGGGGGCTGCCCAAACCCTCTTCCTCTGCACTCAGCCTGAAGTTCCCTGAGAGCAACAAGCTGCAATGCACTTGGTCTATGTGAGCAGTAGTGGCCCTGGAGGAGTTGTTTTCTGGAGAGATTCTGTGGATGTTGAGGACCCCATCTCCAAACCAAAGGTGTTTCAGTGAAGTGGGGGTGCTTCAGGCTAGCTTTATTTGGAGTCCCATGGACTATATACCCAATGATGGCCAGAGTTCATGTGAACTGCTCTGGAGGATCACACTGGTTTAGGTTCACTGGAAGGGAGCTCAGTTCATGCACTCCCAGACTGGTCTGTGATACAAACCTAACTGCAGTAATTCGGTGTGATCTGGAGATCTGCCTCAACAACACAGTCCTGATTCAAGCATGGTAGTAGAGGGTAAGGTATTGAAAACATTGCTGCCACCATGAGCTGATTGTATCCAGAAGTTAAAAAGATACTAGGGAAGATATTAGGAGAAGATATTATTAAGAAGATACTAGGAATAAGAATCAGACCCATGGGCTGCAAAATTCAGGCTCAAAACCCCTGCCCGTGTGCTGATGTAACAAGTACCTATTTGGTTGGCCACCCCACCCCTCACCATACTTAGCATGTAGCATCAGTTTTCTTGGACCTCGAGTCATCAGACATTGCCTGTCTGCTGAGCTTCCCATCCCAGCCTTGAACAGAAGGGCTCATGCATTAGCTGGGTCCAAGAGGAGCCTGTGTAAGTCAGGACAGGGCTGTCCCTTCAGGGCTGTGTGGGACAAGACCCACCTCTTGGCATATGCATGTCCAGTGCTGGGCACCGTCGCTGCAGGAGCTTCTTGGTGCTCATCTAACACACTAACTTTTAAAATAATAAAGGCAACCATGAAAGTAATCAATCTGTTGACTGGCCTTGCGGTCTTCATTGCCCTCAGCCTTGTCATCTGCATTCAGCTGGAGGAGCGACTGCTCCTCAGCCATTTATTCCCTGCCAGCCCAGAGGGAATCAAGCCCACTGTGTTCCTCTGCCGCATCCAGCCTGGCTCTCACACAGCGTTCCCGCTGCAGCCCCGGAGCCTGCCAGGACAGGCTGGCAGCTGTAGGGAATGATGTCACCGAATGGGCAGGGCTTCTTTGCCACCGATAACATCTTAGCAGATGTCCTCCAAACGTGCTCGCAGTTCTCCCATTATAGCATCTTTATTTTCCATCTACCTTTCACGGTCCCACCTTTTAAGCTAGCAAAGAAGTTACGCCTCGCTAAAGACTCTGTTAAAAACTGGAGAGGAGCTTTGCCAAAGTTGTTTTAAGTGTTTTTGATTTATTCTTGGGCAGAAAAGCTTTGCGTTTCAGGAAAACACCACTACTGAGATACTTCAAAGCATATAGGTACAAGACTATCACTGAAAAAGTTTACAATTTTCCTTTATTCATTTACCCTCTTACAAAATAAAACAAGGGATCAAAGAAGTTGCTACCCATTACCTGTAATGGTATGTTCCCCATAAATGCTGCAGGTTTTACTCCCACCTACTGTGCCTCATCCCTATTTAGAAAATCAGATCTACCCCAGGGTATCCTTCTGGACGTGTAGAGTTCCACTGAAATCAGCAGGGATCTGTTTAAGGACATGCCTGCAGAGAGTATCTGTTATTCTATATTTACACAGTACCCAGCATAATAGGACATGAAACCTGATTAAAGCCTCCAAACACTACTGCCATGGAAATCAGTCTTGTTATTGACTGATGACTCAACATGTCTGGATTTAGATGGAAGAGGGCTACTTTCAATTCCCAATTCTTTTATAGACTCTCTGCATAACCTAGCCAAGTCATTGAATCTCCATACCTCAGACACTCCTGTATTTAATGCAGAGAAAGTCAATCATTGATTAATTCCCTTCTCCCAGCCCATTCTGCGGTTTTTGATTATAAGTTCCTTGGGGCAGGCGTTGCCTCTTGTGAAGTGCGAGGACAGCACACAGCACCAGGGAGCTCTGGCAAGCCTATAACTGATAAAATAACAATTATGTGCAGTAGCACAGAAGCAGCTGTGATTATCCTAATATTTGTCCTCACAGAGTAATTTTTAAATTGAAAGCACACCTGGGATAATTCAGTACCAGAAGAGGCTTGACCTGATCCTGGGATGATGACAACCTCCGAGTAACCTGAGCCACAGCATTGCCTGTAACAAAATAAGAAAAGGTGAAATGAAGAAGAGTAATAGAGTTTTGTGGGTTTTTTGCAAAATGTAAAGCAATATGGGATGGATTCAAACCTTAAATAAAATTCCAGCAGCCACACAGATTTCCCTCTTCATGAGAACAGATGTGGAAAGCCATTATTATAATTTGCAAATAATGTTACCCCCTTATGTGTGTCATTGGAGCTTTTATATGACATGGATTCAGCTAGAGAGTTTCTTACATAACACTGTTATTCTGTTTTCACTTCACATGTAGTTATCAGGTGATGGTTTCCCATGTAAAGGTTCTATTAATAAATAGCTATCAGTTACACAGCTATTTAGCTCTCAAAAATCAGTGTTCTGAAATTGTGAAGGTATTTCCTAGGCTGGAATATTTGCTAAAATTTAAGCCCAGGAGCAAGCACAGATCCCTGCAGGTATGCCACACAACTTGCACAGATGACCATTATTAATACAAATCACTTCAATTAAAATTGACACGTGAGCTAATTAATAGGATGTTGATTGATAAACAAGACCTTGCTCATTTTATCCAGGCATTTGTTAATTACCTGCCCGATGTTGCGGCTGACCACTGCAGCATTTGTTGCAGCGAGGACACACTCCTGCTCTAAGGAATGTTGTAGGGTTTGTGTACATTCCAGTTTACCAGGGATTGGCTATACCTAGAAAATAGCAGTATTTTTTTAGGCATGCAATATGAAGTTTTGTGTCTGCCTGCATCGCAGATGGGATACAGTATGCATCAGTTCATGCACAGTAAGGTAAGTAATACCTGCCATGTGATGCTACAGTTATTTTTCACATTATTTGCTGACCGTATGTATATTTTTTGTCTTCTCTCCTCTATTTCCCTCCCATTTCTGAGTGCACTGGCAGCCTCCACAGCACTCTGTAGCAGTGAGCACACTGCGACACTGTTGCAGGGGTTCCCTACAGCAGAGCCTTCCCAGTGCCATTGATCAAACCACAAGCACTAGTTAAGTAATGCAAGGTTGCTGTAATTCCCTGACTCATCTCCTGCTCCCCCTGGAAATCCTAAATGTGGTGCTGGAAACCAAACTGCAGTCCTCTGCAGCAGGATGAAGTAACTTTGATTGCTGAGTCACCACGTTGACCCACACAGCTCAAATGTATAGTTAGCAATAGTCAAAAATGCTCATTGTAATCTTTCCACAGTCGAGGTACTAACTGCATATTCCCTGGAAATGCATTCAGCCTGGCTTTCAGCTCGGGGCCCAAATCACTGTTTGTGTAGTGTTTACAAAAACACATTTCATTTTAAGTAGCCTTGAATTATTATATTCCTGGGGTCCTTTTCTTTATGCATATGTCATCTTTGGGCTAATCAGCATTCTGCTCTTGCATTTGCAACTGCTGAGAAAGTCAGATCTTAAAAAGCCATAACTCCTTGACAATTTCTGCCCGTTGATAGCTTGTACAAGCTGTTTGGGTGTAGTGAGTAACGTGGAGGAAAATTGAAGATCAAATTATTCGCAGGTATGAATTAAATCTATTGCTTTGTAGCCGCCGACACATCTCCTTGCTGTGAGTGGTGAAATTCTCCTCATTATGTACTGCACGCTTTTACAAACACTGCTGTCCTCCTGAGCATGATATATGTTTCTCTGATAGAAATCTGTGTTTTGCCACAGTGGCATCACTATGGAACACTTCTGATAGTGTCAGATAGAGTCCCACTGTTTTAGCTGCAAACCTTTTTTTCTGGTCCGCGACGTGATGTGGAATGTGTTTGATGCGAGCCTGACTGCAGAGACAAATGGAAGAGTAGCAACACTTGCGTGCTACTGTTTGTTTCTAAAATTGATCTTGACCAATCAGCATGAAATGCATCTTGTCAAAGCAATTGCCATGATGCTCTTTTGTTAGGAGAAGCGGTTCCTCTTGGACACAGGGCAAACAGGAGTTGAGGGAGATGCCTCTGCTGCTCCTTCAAACTGGCTGATAGAGAAAAGTCTGCTTGCAATTCAAAGCAAATTATGAAAACAGATTAGTGTAAATGAAATGAAGGAAGAGGAGACTCACATGAAATGAGACAAGACACAAATGCAAAGGCATGTGACCAGTTTAAAATACGAATGAGCTTCTGTTAAAAGAGCTCTCTTCAGTGACCTTCTTTCCTGCCATGTGACCAAATTCTTCAACCAGGCACTGTAAAGGAATGCTAAAATTGTTGTTATTTTCATTTCAGATCTGGCCACATTAGTCTATAGTTGGTATATTCATTTATTGCCCAAATAATCTCACTTTCTGCTGAAGTCAAAGGGTATTTTTCTTGAAACCCCCCTTCTGGGTCTGCTCTGGGCTTCAGTGATGGTGCTTGCAAACTTTCAGAATCCCAAGGACCTGGGGAGGCCAGCTCCATGCCACTCAGGCCCATCTGGGAAGGCTGCAAGTCATTTTAAAGTCAGCAAATGGCTACAGAAGGAAGCTGATCTCTGTGCAAGGTCCTGGGCTGAAGGGCAAACTTCTCTGAAAACAACCAGCCCTAGCATGAGCAGAGGGTCCCTCTCTTTGCAGTCTGTATTTAACCAAGACAAATGTCCTAAAAACAGGCACGGAGAAGTAGCAAAGTGGGTAACTGCATCTATGCAGCTTCTTTAATTTTTCAAAATCCCTGCTGAATCCCAGACCCAAACCTGGAGGCAGCATTCACTTGGTTGCACCCAGTGCCAAATGCAGCAATATGGTAACTCCTTCTTCTGCACTCTCCCCACTTACGCTTCCAAGGATCACAGAAGAATTTCTGACGTGCTCCAACATTGAACAAAGCAATCTCTGATCTTAAGGAGAAAAAAAAGAAAAAAAAAAGAAAAGAAGGGTTCAGTTTAATACAGGCAACTGGCAGAGATTCAAATTGCATCTTATTTTAGCCAAAGCTGTTCACCAATCCTGAGGAGAGATGTGAATTTTCAGCTCCAGTCAGATGCCTAGTTATTCCTTCCTCCTTATCTTGCTTTTAAGATCTTGCCAAGGCTGCACCCATCCTCTATCTCCAGGCATTTGGATACCACTCAAGAAACATCTGAACTCTGTGACATTCGGCCTGTTTTCTCGTCACCATGTAACCTCTCAGGAACCCCTGCAGATGACAGTGTCTGACAAAGAGCACCTCGTGCTGGAATGATGCTGCCTCTTACCTGTAGATGTACCACTCCATCCGGAAAGGATCTCTGGGGCTGTCAGCCTGCTCTCACCAGACAGGAGCACGCCCTTTCTTACAGGGTGTTTAAGCAGAGCTACTGTGTGACAAATAATAGCATCCATTTTGCTCTAGGCAGGACCCAAGATTGAATCCACAGTCTCTGACTGACTGCACAGTGGGGGCTTCCTCGAGTTGCTGAGTCTAAATGCAAGGGAATGGTAAAGTGGGTAAAACATGCAGGTTGTGCAGCACAAAATTAAATTTTTCAAAAATTCCAGCTTTGTTTTCTTTCCCACCCAACTTTCTCATCTCCCATTTCCTCCCCACCCATGTTTTCTGCAAAGATCCCTTTTGGAGACACACTACACACTTGTTTTCTTCAGAGCTTGATTTCTGTCTCACCAAAGTCTGTGTCAGTCCCGAAGAAGGATGTGAGATGATCACATCTGAGCCCCAGAGGAGGGACACTTTGGCTTCTGGCAGGGCATCAATTATAGAGTCATAACAGATTTTTTCTGATGTGTCAGTTACAATCAGAGGAGTGACCTGAGTGATGGATAACTCTGTGCGGCTTTCTGCAGGGGCCAGGTTCACCCAGGTAAGGGTTAGCTCCACTAGGAGAGACTGATGGCATTTTATATTGCCTGGGAGATATGCTGTACATGCTACAGGGCTAGTTTCTTGACATATCATGTAAGAGGATGCTATGGGTTCCTATATCATCTTCCACTTTTAGATCTGCTTATACTGTATCAGTTATAAAAGTGATTATTGTTTATTACCTTTGGCTTCAAAAATGGACACCTGCCACTTCAGAGTACAGGACATGCTGAGAAAAAAATTCATTTCAGTTCCCTCTTGTTTATTAGCAACTTTGAGCTTGGGCTCCAGGTTTGGGCAAGGAAATGTTAAATGAAATTCAGATTGGCTAATGCAGAACCAAAGTCTCTTTTTTAACCTTACGGACCTTTCTAAAACACATCAGTTCTTGGGATCCCTGGAGAGCGTGTGACACCAAAGCCCCGCTCTGAAGAGCTTGACTGTGTTTCTCACGCTTTAGACAGAGCAGGCATCAGTGACATTGATACATAATTTAGTCACCACCTTGAGGGTACGTTAAATTAGCAAATTCCCTAATTTGCTAGGAATTCACATAGATGAATTGATGATTAAATAGCTGATTGAACTGAAGAACCCAAATGGAGCAGTTTGTTGCTAATTTAAATGCTCTCTATGTCTAGACCACTCTCCTTGTTACATTCTAATTGACCTAATTATTTCCAAAAACACCCTTTTAGTCATTTCTTTTGCATTTAGATTGTTCCATGTGGGGGCTGGATGTGGGAGGAGGGCTGTTCTGGCGTATTCCAACAGCAGAGAGTATTTTAAGCAGTTACTTCGGATAGCAGCAGCAGTGACTGCTTATTAAGCTGGAGAATTTCATGTAGACCTGGGGAGAAGACTGTGGGCTCCCTGTTTGAACTTTGCCACTGCACTGCCACAGTCCACCTTTACGACATCTGAAGAATGACCACATCTCCAGAGAGGTCTTCTCAGTGGAGCTGCAATATTAGAACTCAGACATTCAATTGAGATGCTGCCATCTGACAAGCTTCTGCTTGTCAGCCCAGCTGAGTGGGGTGGCTGTTGTAACCATGGGCCCGCTTTGCCTCCCGTAAAGGCAGCGGAATAGCACTACTTGTGGTGGGGAAAGCTGGGCTGAGATAGCACATTACAGTTGCTGTAGGGAGCTATTGTTATTGCTTGTAGGAGCAAGCACCCACAGAGTTACCACATCTCAGCTGACATGAGGGAGGTTGTTCGCTCACAGTAACTGGGTCGTGCATCTGAGCCCCGCCGAGACCTGGGCTTCCCTCACATGATAGTAGTATCTTCAATTTATAGCAGTGAGGACAACTGCTGTTGGATACAGGAAAGCTAAATGTGAAAACACATTTCTAGTCCTCTGGATCCTCTATCTTTAATGTCAGAAAAAAAAGCTGGGGGGCCTGTAAATAGTCTGCATGGGCAATCCACCATGGTTGCTGAGAAGCTGTTGCAGTGGTTCATCATTTGTCCTGAAAACATGCTTTATACAGTCAGGCTAAACTGAAAGTGTTTCACTTTCCAGCTCCTGATCCTGTTTTACCTTTGGTTGTTAGATGCTCACCAAAAGTTACGTACAATCATCAATGGAGCCAGAATGGCTGTAATTATGTTTAACTCTTCTAGAATGCACTACCAGATAGCAACTTGTGCGACCAAAGCAGCCTCTTGTTTCTCTCATTTAGAGAGAGAAACTGAGGTGAGGGGAAGAAAAATTACTATCCCAGGTCCTACACAAAATCAGTGATGGTGCAAGTAGGGAAATTTGGATGGCTTGGTTAAGAGATTGTCTCATCAGGCAGGAACATTTTAACCAAAGCTCGCACCATCTTTAGCCTGTCCTTCACTAACCTCAGCTGAGTTACTGCTGGCTTACATCTGGTGGCTGAGAGAAGAGTATGAGGCTTAAGATGCACAAAAATGCGTTTTGTTATCCCTGATGGCTGCTTTGGTTTTTCTCAGCTTTCTGTAGCTGGATATGTGTCAGTCAGATGTTGTGCCAGATGTTTCCCCCAAACTGTCATGTAAATGAAATAGCTGGACCAAGGGAACATACCTGACTGCCAACCTGTCTGCCAGTGCCTGCTGACTGTGTTTGGCAACCTGTGGCTCTGCTCTTTGGAAGACCAGCCCATCCAAGGGACCCAGAGCAGGTGGTGATGGCCACAACAACTGTGAGAAAACAACTACAGTGGCCATCGTGGTCTAGGCTGCCCTTTCCCTCACTCTCTTTTCAGGAGCTCAGAACCTGTTGGCAGGGGCTGGTTGGTGTAGACTCATTTAGTGGCAATGCTGGAGACCAGGACAGAAGGGCAGTTGCACAACCATGGACAAGAAATAGCATAAAGCTTGTTGGTATGAATGATCTTGCTCCAAATAGCCTTTCAACAACTTTCCTGTAAAGTTTCTTTTCCAAATCCAGAGTGCCAGGCGGGTGTTTCCTGGATCCGAGGCTTTATGGGAGGTTTTCAGCTTACAAAGCACTGGATGTTTTCTGTCGTGTCAGGCCATGAGAAATTTCTGTCGTGTGCTCATTTCTCAAATTAAGTGCATAAAAAGATGGTGCAGGCAGCCAAGTCTCACACAGATCCGGCCGTGTACTGCCAAACCTTTACACGCTGCCACTGACCGATGCAACTGGCAGCCAAAAGTGGCTGCTAAATCCAGCAGCCTCCTCCGGAGGTGGTGCACGATGTGCAGATGCAGAACGTCCCTCCTCTCCGTGTACCATCAGCCAGAGGCTCCGCAGCCCGGCCCCCAGTTTCCTGATCCTCATCCCCCCATGCTACACTGATAGCAGTGAACTGCGTCTTTCCTTTTCCTCTAGACAGTCTCTCCCTTCCCACCCTTGGGTCCTCCAGTTCTTGTGGATTCCTTACAAAAAATTAATCCTCTTTTAGGGAATTTAGCGATAAAATCGGGGTAGGAGCAGCTCTGTCCTTCCAATGCTTTGTGCATTATTATTATTCACCACACCTTTGGATGTATCTTAGGAAGATTGTTATTTAGGGAAACCAACCATCACTTGGATCAATATCCTGCATAAACCCTCCAACTGCATCAGTGATCTCTGCCCATCACAGACTTCACTTCCCTCTTTTGGTTCTTCAGGGAGATCTTTGGTCTTCTCCAGGTTTTCTATGTCAGTCCTCTGCTCATTTGCTATGACTGAACTGCAGATAAATCCTTGAGGTATCTGCAGATAACTTTTTCCTCTTTTTTTTTTTTTTTGTTTTCACATATAGCATGAGTTTTCACTTACGATTTTCTCAAAACTTCAGAACTAAAATCCTTTTTATGTGTGCATAGTACTTTTCTCTGAACAATATTTCTGCATGCAGTTAAAAACCCCTGATTCTGTACATTTTATAAATAAAGCCTCTAGACTTATATTTAGATTACAATGATCTCTTGGGCATGAACTGTCTTTCCAGTCTCTATTTATGAAGCACACAACACTACAGTAACAATAAAAGCAATGTCATCTGGTTGTATTCAGACAGCAAAGATCTATCATCAGCTATATCTGGATATCCTCCTTTCATCAGCAGCATGTGAAAAAAAACTTACATGAAAATTTCTCACTTGAAAAAAAAATTAGATTTCCAACAAAGAGAAATATTCTTGGGAAATTTCAGTTTTATTTATTTTCTTGTTTTCGCTGGAAAACTGGGCACCTCAAGCACCTCACAAAAAGTTCAGTGCAAACAAAAAATAGGGGTTTGGCATGTTAAGGTAAAAAAACATACTCTTTGGTTTCAGGCCAGAACTACCAACAACAGAGGATGTTTTTTAATTAAAAATCAAAATTTCCTCTAGCTATTCTTTTGTTTTTCAGTAAAAACTGCCGAACAACATTTTCTTGCCAACTCTAGCACAAATAACCTCTCTTCTGGTTTTGACAACTTCCTTGGGATTATGTTGCTCTATTTCAAGTTCTTCCTTGTTTTCTTTCCTCTACCTTAATGCCAGTGTTGGCACTGAAGCTTCCCTTAATGATGACATATGTTCCTCACTCATTCAGAATATGATCTAACTCTTTATATAGAGCATCTGTTTATTTATCTGTGGGACATGTGGCTAGAACATAAACTTGAATGAGCTGTGGGAAAGGCCAATTTTAAATATGAAAATAGACTAACACTGGTGTAGTTACAAACACTTGCAGCTCCCTAATTTGGTTACTAGTCACAGAAAATACTTAGACATTCTCATGACAATTAGTGTAAACATTACTCTTTCCATTGGAAAAAAATATTATCATAGCTGGACAAATAAACTGACCCAACTTGAAAATGAATGTCATTTCATTGCCTTTGAAGGCATAATTCAGCAGTGGTGCTTAATATTCTCAGCTGTCATCAGCCATGCAGTAATTAGTTTCAATTCTAATGAATATTTATTTATATGAACAAGGTATAAGCATTGCAAATATCATAGGTATTTGACCACAGTTTATGATGATGATATTGTATGATTGCATGTATGTATTCATTATTATTACATGAATATTTCATAGATCAGTGTGAAATGTAATTACACCCCAGTATGTTTGCTTAATGTCAGTGTCAACAGTTTGATCGAGATTAGCATAAGACCAAGTGATTTTCTCAATGTGGATCCCAGTTTCTCATCTCTGGTACCAGGAGCAAGATTTTGGGGATCATAAATAATGGTGAGGTGTTCAGGGTACTCTTCCACAGCTTGAATCGCGTGATAGAAAACACTTCCTCAGCTCAAAGGCAGATATAGGAGAGGGGAGAAAAATCATGTTTAGTTTTCTTGAATGTGTAACCCCAGAAGAATCAAAGATACAGAGCTATCAGAGTTATGGAGTGTGCTGCGAAGGTCTGCAGTCCATTCAAAGCCATTTATCCATCGTTCTTGTCAGTTCAGGAAGAGTCCTAAATACAAAGTCTTTGTATCCTGCTGTCAGTAAGAATAAGATATTGTTTCATCGCATGCTAACATACCTAAACTCTCTATTACATCAGTTGTTTAAAAATTTCCCATTTGCCTGAGATGTTGGAAGTTCTCTGTAATCACAAATATCCCCTAAAAATGAAAGATCAGAGAGAAAATAAAGCATTGCTTTCTATTTTTGCCGGTGTTTACTTTGTTCTCTTGTTCACATGTCATGCACGAAACCATTTCAGTTTCCTCTGTTGAGACAGTTTCTCTTGCAGTTTCAGTGTCTTTCTCACAGAGCAAGATAGCAGAGAAAACATGTTTTAAAAATAGGAAAATGTGATTGTGAAACCACAAACAAGTGTTTTGTACAGAGAAGAGGTGAAGATGGTCAGAGAGCTACTGCACAGAAATCCCTTTAATCTAAGTTTTGAATTGACAAAGTCTTACTAAAGATGAAACCCTTCACTTTTATACTCATATCAGCCTTGGTATCAGAACCTGTGTACATTTGCACGTAGGAGATAATTTCTCAATATTATTCAGCTGCATAATTTCCCTTTTTTCTTTTGATTCCCCAGTTTGAGCATCTTTCATGTGCAGTACTGCTGACCCAAATTGCCCATCCTTTCTGAAATACTTCTGCTGAGATCCTAAATCATGAAGATTTCACTGGATTGATCCATCAGTGCTGCAATGCCACAGCAGCTCTGTGGGACTCAGCTCGTTAAGTCCATGGCTGGCTTAGTCTGTTTCGATGCTGCTCTGTGTTTAGGGAGGGTTTGTAATGCTGATGGAAGGGAGTGTAAGGTGGGAAAAACCCTTCCCATGGACAGGCTCACAGCCAACTTGTTTCTCTGGTGCTCTGAACTCTGAACCGTGTGCTGACATTTTCTACTGGCTGCTCTCGACAGCCTCTGAACGATGTATACGGGTTTGCTTAGGACTTTACATTTCCTTGCCCTCCCTGTGTATAAGGCAGAACCTCATGCGTCTGCAAGGGGCATATTCTCACCAAAAAGACCTGCAAGTGCTCCTCCCAGTCCCATTCCCCTGAGCATTATGGACCCAGACAACACATGGATTTCATGAGAGGCGGGTTACAGAGGCATAGGAAGGGCTTCTGAGGTTTGGGGTGCAGAGAAATCCCATGGTGGGAGTCATCTGATGGTCAGAAATCTCTTCTGAGGCTGTGAGTGGTGTGCTGTCTTGGAAGAACTGATGGCTTTTGCTGCTTTTAGGAAATGATTTTGTATGGAAAAGTTCTGGAAAAGGAGGCAGGATTTGTCTTTGCCTAAAGTCCTTCTAAGTCGTGCTGGTTTATGATATTGAGATGGTTCCCAGGTGTTTGGACTGAACCCACCAACCAAGGTGACAGTATGCACAGTTTGTCACAACATGATGTGCATAGTGCCTGGCACAGGCTTTGTGACACATTGAGTTACGGTAAGAGAGTGCCCAGACCCAGTGTCTCTGGTACTTCTCTTTAAAGGGCCACCATCTACCAAAGCCTTGAAGGATGCTTGGCAGAGGGGTGACAGGAGCCACAGGCTTTCCAGGCACTGCTGCTTTTGGGAATGTGTACTACTCCACGTTTCATCTCACGCGGGCTGTTTTTCTCGGTGGATCAGGCTGATTTCAGCACTCTGCTACCTTGACTCTCTCAGCCATTCCCATAACCGCTGCATAGCTAGCACTGTTGTAATTTCAGCTGCTAAGCCCTTGTCTCTTCTTGGTTTTAATCTTCCTATCCATTTTCCTGTTTCAAATCACAAAGGTCCATCCTTATGAAGAACAGTCCTTTTCTCTTTGTGCTACTGCTTGTTCTGCATCTGAATCTTTCCCTGATGCTTCCCTGGTGCTTTGTGTCTAAGGCACAACACGGAGACATGCAATGCAATGTGCTCCCTCCTTATTAATATAGATTGATGTTGAAAGGAGTGCTGGATGTAAGATTTTAATCAAGAAACTGCAGCAACTTTATGAGCATTATATATCTCTCTTAATTTGGCCAGCAATGAAAATATGGTTGGCAGGAGAAAAAAAGAAAACTCCTTCTCTCTCTCTCACCAATGTACTTTCCAACATGAAAAAAAAAAAGGATTTTGAATAAAGTGGCAATATGGATGCATTTGAAACTGCGAAATGTGATTCTTAATTGCTCGTGATTGTCTCTCCAACAACTGGTAGGTTAACCACGGCAGGCTGACAGCCTGCACTAACTGACAATCAATATTGTTGAAGCACAGAACCTTTGCCTGCGAGACACAAAAACATTTCATTTTCAAACACTACAGGACATCTGGTTCTGGAGAGAAAAAGTTGCTTCTTCTCAGCAATATGCACCAACTTGTAACTTATTTTTTCTCTTTGCTCGGAGGAAACAAAAGTCTTCTTTATACCATATCCTTTCCACTAATCTGGCAGCTATCCAGTGTGGGTTTAAACAGATGTTCTGGAAAAAAATATGGCATATACAAATGAGATGGAATCCAGCAATTCAGTCATGGATTATTACAGATATAAAACGTGAAGGGCTAAATTCTTCCCAGATTCACATTCTGTATAATATTTGGCACTAGATGTAAGAACAGCACACAAACAAATCATTAATACCCTCATTATAATAATTATTATATATTTAGCACAAAGACCCCAGGCTGGCTCAAACCCTACATGTTAAATACTGTACAGATGCATGTTCAGGCTGCTTGCACCGATGACTTAGATATGTGAGTAACTTTCCTTGTGCATGTTTACAGGATTAAGCCCCACATGTGATTATATTATTGGCAACAACAGGCATTTCTTACTTTCCACGCTGCAGCCTTTGAATAAATCACACAATAACGAACAATTTGATGTTAAAGGGAAAGAATTTGATTCTTGCTGCATCTAAGGCTACTAAGGGCTGCCACAGGTTAGAAATTTAGTGGTAGAAATTGTATGGACACACTTCATAAATATATATTACACACAAGGCAATGAAACGGATAAATTTATCTTTTTAAGTGCTGAAATGTGTCATACAGTCTCCTGATATGAAGGGAAACCACCTAAGTCCTGAGGTCTGGTAACACTCCTGGGATGACCTGTAGAAGCATCAGGGAAGGAGAGCTTGTACCACGCAATGGGCCACATGCTGGGTGGGACTGAGGGATGCTGGCAACTTTGGGAAAGGCACAGACAAAGAAATTGCTTTCAGCTTTTACTGATATTGTAGAGACAATATGGTCTGATGGGCAGAATACTGTCTAAGAGCAAGTGTACCCTTACGGTCCACGGAGACCTCGGGGTTTTGATGCTTGTGGGGGAATCCTTGTCTCCCATATCCAGTCTGAGTTCCTGGTGGCTGGGACTGTGCCTACCATAACCTGCTTTTCTCCAAACCTTTTATTTTTAATTTTTCCATTTCCAAGTACTGAGCAATGAAGCCCAATACTTATGTAATAAACTAAAGAAAAACATTACTTTTTTTGAGTATTCACAAAGGACACTTGATAACTTGATAAAAAATGCTGTTTCCTATTATTGTTATTGCTGAACAAAATGAAATGAAAGATGTTGGGGTGATGCCAGGGTGATGAGAGGGAAGGATTCACTTGTCCCCATTTTCCTGGCTGCTTTTTCTTTTCAGTCTCTAACGTCTCATCATTTCATGAACTTCAACAAAGTTACAGGGAAATGAAAGTACAGCAAACTGTAGCATTTCTACCCCCGTACTTTTTGAAATGAGAGCTCACTTGATGGGTTGCAATGGAAGAATAATGAAAAAATGTAAATGGAGAAAACAAAGAACTGGGCAGGTTATTTTTTTCTCCTAGAGACAGGGTGAAGAAGCACTAAACATTAGACCTTTGTGAAATCCAAAGATATCAGTAAATCACCATCTAGGAAACATCCCAAACGCAACTGTAAAATCTGCTGTGTGTGAAATACCATGCAAGAAAAGCAACCTGCACTTTTCCTTGCAGGAGTGTAACGAGTCTGTTCTTCACTTTCCCCACTGCTGCCTGTTGCTGTGAGAGCAATTGCAAGAGCAGCACTGCTTGACGCCAGTGGCCTGTGCCAGGGGCAGATGTTCTGGCACTTTCCCAGATGTTCCAGGAAAGCAGAGGTGCTGGCAGTGCCCGGGCCAGCCCTCACTGCTGCACACACCCTCCCCCATACACACAACCCTCCCAGCATCCTTGTGTACTTGATGTCTCTGCAGAAATGCTGGTGAATAGCCACAAGGAGATGGCTTCAGTGCACACTCTTGGGCAATTTTAATAAATTTAGCTACAGAAGAAGGAGCTGAATCGAACATGCGGGCTGACTGCTGCAAACTGCCTGGTTCTGGCTACAAGCTCAAGAAATTGAGTAAAATAACATGCAAGGCTTGGCGTATCCTATCTAAGCCAGTGAGCAAGTCAGGCTTAGTGGGTTATTTGATGATATTTGATTCTCCTTCTATATGAATAACATCTGCAAATATGCTGAGTCTCTTTGGAATTGGTTTTGGTTTAAAAGAATTTGTTATCTAGAGCATTTCAGTCAGTCACTCCCTGCCTTGCTGTTTTGGCTGGTCACAGTGTCACGTTTGAGCCTTCCCATACCCTGCCTCAAGAAATATCATTCTCATAATAATCAGGTGCTTGTTATGGAAGCCTCCAAAGACAACAGGAGAGAGAGCACTGATGCTCTAAGTCCACTCCTGGGGGTTAGCAATGAGGATGATGCTAAAGCAGGGAAAAAAGAAGAAATTAAATAAAGAAAAAGATCCAGTTTCTGAAACTCCACTGGCTACATTTAGATGTCTCAGCAGCAGCCAGCTCAGTGCTAGGCTACTTCACATGTGCATCCTGCCCTGTGTCAGTGCATCCACATGGCTGCTGTGGCAAGGCCAGTGACACTGGCAGTGTAAAGCCCCCAGCCATCCCAAAGTCTCTTCCTGACCAGTGATGCCTGGTCTTTCTAGGAAAGAGCTCAGCTGAACTGTTTGTCTTTTTCACCTCAATCAAGTCAGAGGTGGGTGATGCTAGAAAAATTAGTAGCCACCACACCTTTACTCCATCATCTCCATCACACGTCTAGAGGGCTTCTGCAACTGCCACCCATAGCAGAGCAACAGAAGCTTTCTTCCCTGTCTCAGGATAATAATATAAAAAGGCCATCCTGGGACAGACCAGAGGTACATCAAGTCTAGCATCTTCTCTCCAAAAAAGAACAGCAGTGATGTGGTGAGATGAGTGTAAGAATGGAGTAAGCAATCAGTGATGCTTCCCCAGAGCATTCTTCCCGCTGTCAGTACTGTGTGGCTTTATAAGCCCAAATCTGTGCACTGCATTTAACACCTTTTGGTGAATTCATTGACCATGAAATTTTCGCATGGTCCTCCAAACCCATGCAGTCTTGACACCCTGAAGGTGCTGTATCAAGGAGATGCACACCTTAACTACAATCCCATAGAGAATCACCTCCTTTAATTCACCCCAAACCCACAATCTTGCCAAGTTTATCTGCTGTTCCTGGTTCTTATCCTGGAAGAAAGAGGGAAGACCTGATCTCCCCATAATGATCTGATGCTGCAGTCTCCTGCCACCCCCACCCTGAGTCACCTCTCACCGAGGATGCAAGAGCTGTCCCTATGCAACCACCCTGAGACTACGTGGCCATGTCCACTAGGCTGGACAGCAAGTTCGGGATTGGGAATGATCTAGACACAAGCTCAAAGACAGTCTCCTGTCTGGTAAGAACTTAAGCCTCACCCAGGCAGTGTGGCTTAATTAATCAGTGCCCACAAGGAGTGCAGGTACCCAAGTGCCAGGCATGAGAGCCAGCAGCGTGGCAGAGGATGGAGCAGACAGTACCCCGGCCTCTGGATGTGTTTAGACAGACAGCAGTGTTTTGCAACCATGATTTTTCCACAAGTTGCCCAACTTTGCCTCCTCTTCCTTTCCAGACTTTAAGGTAAGCAACCTTAAAAGCAGCTCCAGAAGTGGGCAGGGGCTAAAGAAGAAAGTCCCAGAAAAGGCTTCTGGGCAGGGGAAGGTGGGAGGCAGGCACATGCCCGTACCCACCGTCACCAGCCTGCCTGAAAAGAGAACTAATATCATTTGTGTGGGATTTTCCTCCCCCTCCTGCAGATCAAAAGGACAGCAGCAATGCAATCTGCTGTTTGTGTAGGAAATGTGTCAGAAGAAGGAAGGAGGGGATACACATGGGAACATCTGCTCTAAGAAGCCACTTGAAAATTAACCATTTAGGTCCTGATCCAGGGAGCACCTGCCTAGAGTTAAGCCTTAATGAGACCAGGGCTGTGCATGTTCATGGCACCTTCTGCAAAGTCCTGGAGGAGGATAAGGGTGGCGAGCAGTTCTTCCTCAGACTGGGCTCACGCTGGCAGAGTGGAGCCCTTCCTGGTGCTGCTGGGCAGGTATATGCAGGCTCACTCTGATGGCTCTGCTGAAGATGTGGGAAGAATTGTGGCTGGCCAGAGTTCTGCATCTCCATCGAGGCACACTTGGACAAGTGCAAGGTTTGCAACGTGCCTGCCTGAGCCACTGGTGCCAAGAGCAGGGCACAGGGGAGACAGGACTTTTTATCCCATTTGTCTGTCAGGCTTTAAGCGCCAAACTCCTCCCTTCTACTGGTCTACTCGTTGTTCTCTCCCTCTTTCTGCATCAGCTGGACCTGGCAGCCCACAGAAGAACCCACTGCAGAAAATTAAAGGTGGGAGCAGTGCATCTGTCCGTGACTATTACAAGTGTCCTGATCACTCAGGGCCGCCCCTTGTGACCTTTGCACAAAAACTTGTCACTGGAATAAAGTATTTGCTGACCTGGCCTTGTAACACTGCCACACATAAAGATAAGTACAGTGGAGAAACAGAAAAGTAAAAAAAAAAAGGAAAAGGTCGAATTCTTTCTTCCTTCTGCGTATAAAATTAAAAATCTCACATTGTCCCAGTGCAACAGAGTTGAGCACAAAAGGGAAAAAACAGCCCTGTGTTGTTCTAGGCCAGGCGCCAGAACAACTTGTGTGAGTTTGTGCTGGCAGCCGTGTCCTCCGGCCGAGGGTCCGCGCTCAGCCGCCGCACGGAGCCGACACCACCGACCCTTCCTCCCAGGTCACTGAGTCACCTTCCTGCCAGCCCCCCACCACCCCGAACCTCCCAGGCACTTCGGCAGAGGTTGCTTTTTTTTGTTTGTTTGTTCATTTGTCTGGTGTGTCCTGTAAGACGTGTCCCATGATTGTCATTTACTAGCCAGGGTGGCATATGAAAGACTGCTGCCTCTGTGAAAACATCAACCTTAACCCGGTTTTGGACACAGTCCAACAAATCCTTTACCCAGAGAAATACTTTTACACAACTATTTAAGTCAACAGGAATCCTTTCATGAGTAAAAGATTGTGGGATTTAGCCCTTACGCATCTTATTTTTCCAGTAAATAAAATGCACTTTTTTCACCATTTTTATCCTTCCACTGTTCCTTGGTGTTTGCCTATTTCCCCAGAGTTCCCTATGATTCCAAACATCATTTACCTTGCAATTCCTTTCTTTCCCATCTCTGTTCTATATAAATCTTGCTACTTTTGCCCACCTTATCTCTATGCATGAATCAAATGGCCAATCTGATCTCCAAGTTAGGAGGAGAGAGAGATTGTTTGGATTTCAGCTTCTGCATCAGAGCCTATCTTCTCAGTATTGACTCTACATCAAATGCAGCGCTGGAAAAGCTGGGGGAACTCAGGTAACTCCCAATAACCAAACAAAAAAAAATTCCTCTTTAACTAAATTTTTGTTAGAACTGATCTTAAAAGGACCTCTGCTTTCCTTTTCTATCCCTGCCTTCTTAAGAGTCTGGTCTAAATGCATGTAGTCACAAATCCTCTCCCATATTCATCCCTAAGATGCAGCAGAGAGCCTGAGAGTATCCCAGTTACAAAGGTGTAGTTTGAACATTGCTCTGGACTAGAGCTGGAGGCTATCTCTACTTCACTTGGCTGAAAATAAGTACTTAGCCTTTTGGACTATGGAATTAAGGGGAGGCATGAGCAGCAGCACATCGCACCATGTACACTGCTGGCTACAAAAACCTTGGGTCCTACAGCCACCCCAGCCCAATGGACCTTCTAGACACATCATCAAGTCTGGGTCATGAAGGTCAGACAAAAAAGGGAGATGTAAAAACCACAGGGTTTTGGCCCACTGCTACTTCTTCTGCAACTCTCCCAGTCCATTTAGTTTTACTTTTAGCTTGGCCCCTTCTTCTGCAAAGGAGCATTTCATCATTGCGACAGCTTCCACAAAACCCCTTTGTCTACCAAACGGTCACCAGCACCATTTCCACGACAGTGCTCCATTCATCCCGTTCTGCTGTGACCAGGTGACATCCTACCGGCGACGCCCGCAGGTGCCCGGCAGGTGATCACCATTCCAGGTTGTTCCTTTCACTTATTAACTGTTATGGGCTGGCCTCCAGGTTAAGTGTGGTGCTGAGTGTCTTTTGCTCTTTAGCAAGTGTCACCAGGTTCACCAGATGAGACTGACACTTTGCAAAAGCATCTGGAGTACATCTTAATGGGCTGGTACTTTTTCCCAAAGCTTTGTACATTTTCTGACATCTCTACCATCCCACTTTATTTCCAAGAGCAAACTACTGAAATCCTTCTCCCTCCTGGGTGCAGGTGGAGCTCAGGCTGGTCGCTGAGTTGTAAGAGGAACTCAGTAATGTGATACCCTGGATCTCAGACTGCAGCCTGAACTTCCTGATGAAGTGAAGTCTGTTGCTTTGTTGTGAAGCTGTGATGCAGGAGCAAAGTGTTGAGGACACAAGTACGGGCTCTGAAATCAAAACTTTTCCACAAGCAGGGGTCTACCTGCAGCTAAATTCAAAACCTTCTCAGGTTTCAGGGAGTCCGTTCCCCCTCACTGCACCTTCACCTCGGTGCTAAGTGCTCGTCTTCCCACAGACCCAGTCGGGTGACCAGCTTCAGGTATCCAACTCTGCAGCCACATTCTGAAACTTAATGTTATTCACATCTTTCAGTGATTCATTAAAACAGGACTTACACTGAAAGTTTAATTAAGACTGAAGTCCCACATTCATTTCCAGAGCGGTAAAAGGCAAGTTATGTAAACTCACAGCAAGTAATTCTTCTTTTACCAGAAGAGCAACATAAAAGCATAAAATACATCCATAGGCAAAACAGTAAAAGAGGGGAGCGAAGGTTCTGGCAGACAGTACGTAAGAGAAGGAAGTCTAGAAAGACATTTTTATTTGCATTTCTTACATGATATTCTCTGGACTTCCCCTCCACCTGGAATACATCAGAGGGAAGTGGAGCAACCAGTGTGATGGCTACTGTACAACCCTCAGACAAAAGCAGCTCATTTTGACTAGAAAAATGGTCTGTCTTGCTCTCATCCCCAGCCTCTCATTTCTCTCCATACCTGGGGCTAGGCTGCTCTCAGAGGCATGGGTTTGGAATTCAGGCTCCCAAAGGAGTCAAGCAGAGACAGCACACCGAGCCCAGCTTCTCTCAGCACAGAGCTCCCTGAGTCACCCCAAAATCCTTCCTATCCAGTGTCACCAAAATCTTCATCCCAGCTCCTCTGACTAGATTGTGAGCAACATCAAGACAAGGTTGAGGCATGGCAAAGAGCATGACTTGCCCGTGCTGAAGGGGCCAATACAACAGCACAAAAAGGATACAAGGGTGAGGGAAGAAGAAAACATCCTAGGAGGGTAAGGATTAGGGTTAGAAGATACTGCCAGAGTGAGCACTCCAAGTTACAGAGGGTCTTGGAGGTGGGAACAGGGAGCTTGGTTTTGATTCAGTACCTGATAAAAGGATAAAGGAATGGTAGAGGTGATTGCTGCTAGCTGTGGGGATGCATTCAAGAGCACAGGAGTGGGTATCACCGAGGCCACCAACGGATATGGTAGCAATGGCAGTCTGAACCATGTAACACAGCGAGGTTTTAGTATGGGCAATGGAGAAAGGTGTTATGTTTGGGATTTTCTTATTTTAACAGGCATCTAGGATACTTGTTTGTTTGTACTCAGGCTGGGTTGATTTGGCAACCCCACAGAAAAGCAAAAGTTAAGAGAAGACTGATATTATATACCACACATGTGGGAAAAGACAGAGTCTTTTTTGCCCTGAGATTGCTGATTTATCTAATGAGGAACCCAACACTTGTTCTAAGAACATGTTCAGCCAACCCCACAAGTCCCAGGAGAGGAATGGATCCTGCTCAAGAGACCTTTTGCAGATAGCGGGATTAAATATGCCAGATCTCTGCCTTACAAAGCTCAAGGCAGTAGCTGGAGGTAAAATTGATGTATCCTGGGATGAAATGTCTTCTGAGGAACTGCTGCTAAAGTTGTATGAGAACATCTCTAGAACAAAGCCCTTTATTCTAGGTTATATTTTTTGTTTAGCAAGTATTTTCATCCTGAGATTTCCCAGTCCCAATCTAGCAAAACACTTCTGCAATATTAAGCTCTCTTCTGGGATTTACCAAAATAAAGGACATTGTTAACACGGAGCATTATTTGCTTACAAATAGAGCAACGCCAATTAAATTCTCTCCTTTAATAAAAAATTAGTAACTCTACACTGGACCCTTATTGAGGATAAAGCAGATTCTATTTTAAAGACTTTTGTCTGAGTCTGATAAACTGTATGTCTGGTCCCAAAGCAGACACCAATTTCGTCTCTCACTGTCCACTGGTATTTATGGCCTTTCACTGTCCTTCTCTATATATCCTGCTACGAACTTCTATACACCTGTTATTTTATAATGTGGGTTCTCATGTTCCTTCCTGGGCATTGATAAATAAATAATACAAATATTAAAAAGGAAGGAACATGCTTAATTGTATTTGAATTTTTAAATTAATTTGGCAAAGAAAACCCAAGCAATGTTAAAATACAGCTGCCAGGGTGATGAACAAGGGCAAAAGAGGAAAAAAAACCTCTGAAAGAAGAGTGTGCCTTATCAATGCCATGCAAATTTCCTTCACCATTGCAAAGCAAGAAGCATGCTCTCTTTACTGAAAAAGCAATGGATTTTTAAAGGCTGAAAAGGTACCTTCATTTACCATTTCTAGAAAAACAGAACACAGCAGACTGTAAAAAAAAACCCAACCAGAAGTTAAGGGTTAGGAAAACTGAGTGAAACTATGGAAGATGAATAACTGAGTGAAAGCTGCCTCCCAGATGCTGACAGGGGAGCCAAGGTACAGGGGTGATATTAAATGCCTGGCTGGCTCGGACAGGGATGTTGCAAGCTCTCACTGCAGAGTCGAATGTGACCCGTGCCAGTGGTACCTCCGCAGAGTCCTTTTTGATTTTAATGCGTGTTCCTAGATTGATGCAGCCTTATTGACAGCCACGCCATGGCAAATAGAACAATATGTAATTTATACATGCAGCTTAGTGCCACCAGCCTCTCCATTTGGTAGGGTGATGTGACAACGGCCCTGGCAGCTCCAGTATATACTCACAAATACTGCAGCACACGCAGGGTCTCATTATCAGGGAGAAATCAGCAGGACAACCATAAAACAAATACAACTCACATAAGCACACTGCCGAGGAGACTGTCTGCAATATATGCTCTGATTAATGTCTGGAATGGCAGCAGTGCAAGTTAATGCTTTCTGGAGTCTTGGATGACATGCTTGAAAAGATCTTTGGGAAAGTCGTGCCCACTTTTATGACTTGACTGCAAACTGAGCAACTCCCCAAATGCTGACCTTGGATTTGACTGCAGGGTAAGTGCTGGAGCAGATTGCTAACTGAGGAAGTTCCGTGGATGCCAAGGGCAGCTCCTTGTCTTACCACCATCAGCTCTGCATCTTTTGGGGTTAAATTCCTCCCTGTTTCACAGGAGGGAATGAAGCATTCAGTCCTTCTAATGCTTGCTGCTGTCTGCAAGGAATAAAACAGCCTTTGAAAAAGTTTGGAAGAACTTCTGCAAATAAACCTCACTATGACCAATGCACTTAAAATAGCTTCAATCCTGCAAGTATTAGACAGTCTCAGGCCCTGACTCTCCCTCTGAAATGCAACTGGACTATCACAAAGAAGATGTCCTATAAAAAATAAAAGAACATAAAAGCACTGAAATCATGTAGAAACAAACACAAAGAGGCTTCTGCCCAATGCGGTGAGAGAGAAAACGATTAAATCACATGAAAAACCTGTTGCTACCGCTTCTGCATCTGGCCAACAAAGAGGGCTAGAGAGGCCCCACTCAGTAAATACCTACTCTTGTTGGATCAAAGGGGTAAGAATGGAAGCGAGTCCTCAGGCTTTATGGACATGATCCAGTTGGTTTTTCTACTAATTTCTGTGGGCTTTGGCTGGTGTCCAGGCAGCAAAAACAACCAGGAGCAGGGCTAGCCTTGCCTGGCAAGTGGAAGCCCTGCCAGCACCACTGATTTTTACTCTCTCTCTGCCCTAGAGCCGGGCTTTCTGCTCAACTCTGACAGGCTCCATAGGCAGCAAAATGCTTGTTGGAGCCCAGCAGGGTTTTAGCCAGACCTAGAAATGCACAAGGCTGCACAAGGATGCTCAACATGGTCGCTCCCAACAGCTTCCATCAGTCCCCATCCACATTCAGCCATCCTGATGTTTGGTGGCACAGTGGTTGTGATCTCCTCCGAGCACAGGCACCAGTCACAAAGTTCTGTATTTGCCAAGCAGCTCTGTCTGGCTCTGCTCCCTTGAGGAAGGACTGAAAATGGAGCCTTCTCTGGGCTTGGTGGGAGGGGAGCCCTCAGCCTGAGAAGGGCTCAGGGGCCAGGGAGAGGAAAGCAGATAGTTTGCTCACCCTGTCGTGCTCTCACGAAGGCTGTCAAAAACACAGGAGCTCTCGGAATAAAGTTTCTGGGGCAGTTCTTCCTGCTGCCTTGCTTCCAGTAATGACTTTGTGCTTGTTTACATTAGAGAGTTGTACTACCAGTATTTTATACAACCGTAGCTAAATCAGTACAACACCTGTATTGTACCCAGCGTTGCCTTGGTGTGAAGGTGAGTATAGTATTTCTGAGTCCTGAAAAAGCAAGCCAGCAACATGCCAGAAGGATACTTAGAGGAAATGGGAATGCTGTTGTATTTTCTGACATTTCAAACTCGATAATGACCACGGACTTACTGTGAAATGGTAATTGGTTTCCTAAAAATAAGACACTGCTAGATTGTAGACAATTATACCAAGCTTACAGCACCCAAATAGGAATTAAAACCTTGGTTCTTTTTGTAATCTTGTTTTTTCTCAACTTATTTATTAAAGGAGAGAGGGTAAAATGAATTGTTAATTACACAAAATAAGGGATTTCTGCCAAGAAGCCTAATTCATATGAGTACAAGATTCTGCCTAACATTTCCAGTGTACAAAGACAACAAAACTCCACAAGTTAGCAAATCCACAGAGTAACTTCATTGAGATTGCACTTGCACTTTGGGGAAGAAATTGCTCAACTTTTGGTAGAGCCTGTGCAGGCTGTGACTGCAGGATGACACCGTCTCTAAAGGACAGAGCTCCCCAATCCTGTCTGCCATGGTGGACAAATAGATAAAGCTCTCAGCTTTACTGAACAGTGACAGATTTAACCCCAGGACCTTTAACTCTTTCGCTGGAGCTGGGCATCTCCACATTCTGGGCTGGAGTTTTCCAATTCGAACCTTACAGCTGACAGTATTACCAAATATTGTTATTCTGAGAAGAGCTTTGTGACAATGCAATCATGAATGCTCAAACTCACCCAAATATCCTGGCCTTCACTGCAAATGGAGTTAAACATATGAGGTTCATGGGAGAAAAGTGGTGTTGGTGATGCAGACCCTGGCTCCTGTGACAAAGAGCCTAAATATAACATATCAGAGATCCAAATTAAATTGAATTAAATCCAAATTAAACCTGATGTTTTAATGTGCTAATCTTACCATTGTAGAAAAACGTGGAAAAAATGGATTAAAAAAAAAAGTTGCTATTTTGCAGATATTACAATCTAGGCAAGGCAACCTAGAGGAAGGAAAGGGAAAGGAGTTTCCCTGCTGTACTTGTTGGAGGCTAAAGCGCAGTCTGGAGACTCCAACTGGCACCACGCAGGGCGGTCGCTGGGGAGCTCTGAAGTGCCCCCGGTGCTCTGCTACCCCTCCACTCTCCCTTACCCACCAGCACTCTCACATTCATCCCTCAAAAACCTCAACATCCACCCCGACCCGGAGCCTCAATCCGCAGCCCCCTGCCTCTGCCTCCCCTCCGGCGCTGCTGCAGCCCCGAGGCTCTGGGACAACCCAGAGCAGCGACATCCCGGGCCGCTTCCAGCGGGGCCGGAGCGGCTCCGAGGCTCCGGCAGCCGCAGCTTCCCAGCCGGTTTTGGCGGCGTCTGCCGACTCCGAGCCGGGTGGGAACCCCAGCGGGAACCCCGCGCCCCGCTCCTCGCAGGGCGCTCACTTTTGATGCGATTACAGCTAATTAAAATTTAAAATTCAAATCAACTATCGAAAAGGTCATCTTGAAAAATCCGTCGGCATTTGGTATTTATCAGCTGGCGCGCAACTACAGATAAACCCGGGGGGCGGGGGTGTGTGTGTGTGTGTGTGTGTCGGGAGGGGAAGCGCCGCGCCCCTCGCCCCATCCCCGCGGCGGGGCCGGCGCCGCGCAGCTCCCGCGGCCGCGCTGCCCCGGCCCCACG
>VZTD01005876.1:320484-359959 GCA_013397725.1 Rhagologus leucostigma
CCCTTTTCGCGTGCGAGGGCCGGGGCCTCTCCCCCCTCTGCCCCGCGCTCCCCTCCCCGCAGAGCCGCCGCTCCCCCAGCACCAGCCGCCGCTGTTTTGTTGTGATTCGGTGCATAATGACTGAGGATAAAGTTTAAATGTGCGTGTGTGTGCGTGCGTGACGCGGGGAATATGCTTTATTAAAAGATGCCCCAAGTTAGCGTTGTTGGGAAGACAGCCTGGGAGTTGATGTGCTTTTTTTCTTTTCGGGGGGTGTGTGTTTGCTTTCCTCTGCTTAATTTTATTAAAGTGCTTAGTGGGAGAAACAAAGGTTGGAGGGGCTGCTGCTTTACTAGCTTTTGTTTACTTACAATCAAGTTTTTCCTGTTCGGAGCAGGTGCGAAAGGATGAGAAGCATGTTGTGTTGGGGTTTTTTTTTTATTCCTCCCCCCCTTAATAAAACTATTACAGACAATTAACAGTAAATGTTATCTCCAAGGCTGTTTCTTTGGCTTGGGTTACCAAAAAGCCGATCTGTTTGTTACAGCTGCTAGGAGGCTTTAGTTTACAGTAGCATTCAAGTTTTTCCTGTTTTGAACAGGTTATGAAGGAAGAATGGAGTTTCCAGACCATAGCCGCCAGTTGCTGCAGTGTCTGAGTCAGCAGCGTCA
Source organism: Rhagologus leucostigma (assembly GCA_013397725.1). Lineage (NCBI taxonomy): Eukaryota > Metazoa > Chordata > Aves > Passeriformes > Rhagologus > Rhagologus leucostigma. The sequence continues at coordinate 321,135 of VZTD01005876.1, forward strand.
CCAGGGCTTCCTGTGTGACTGTACTGTTTTAGTTGGAGAAGCTCAATTCAGAGCTCACAGAGCCGTTCTTGCCTCTTGCAGTATGTACTTCCATCTTTTCTACAGGGACCAGTTAGACAAAAGGGATATTGTGCATCTGAACAGTGACATTGTCACAGCCCCTGCCTTCAGCCTGCTGCTCGAATTCATGTACGAGGGAAAGCTGGAATTCAACAGTCTCCCAGTAGAAGATGTGCTGGCTGCAGCGAGCTACCTTCACATGTATGACATTGTGAAAGTCTGCAAGGGCAAGTTGAAAGATAAAGAATTATGTTCAGAAGAGAAGATTAATGATGAGGCGGCTGGTTTGGAGAAAGCAGAGCATTTTCTAGACGCTGGAGTGCCCCTGGTCCACGAGTTTGACCCAGGAAACAAACAAAAATTCAGCGTTGCAGAATACGAGAGAGCAGCAGGCAAAGAAAAGGTCAGCAGTCACCCCGCCTGGTCCTCTGATCATATAAGTGTCAGCTCTGTGCCGACAGAGGCAGAACCGTGCGCCGCAGCAGCTGGAAAAACAAAGGCTAATGTCAATAGTTCCACAGGACCTTTGTCCCAAAGGTCTGTTAACCATCCCCTGGCTTCGAGTGATGTGGACTGCGCGCTGGATTTGTCTTTCAAGCCCGTGCCGGGGAGAGATTCCTTACACCCCTCCTATGTCTTTGGACAGCTGGCTTCCGACAGCCAGCAGCAGGGTACCGAGCCACTTGTTAAAGATGAACAAGACTTGCTGTCAGATCAGGAGGACAGCGAAGCCAGGAGTCCAGAGAGTCAGCATTTTGGGAATTCAGCCAAAAGCCTAGTGACAGGGTTAGGACACATGTTCGCGGGGAATGGCAGCTCTCATGCCCGAGAGGAGGATATAGATCAAGAGCGAGATGAGAGCGAGGACGACATGGATTCATCGGACATCTCCTCGGGTGTCCTGGTGCCTCCTGGGCATATCTGCATTTGTCCCCTCTGTAGCAAGGTGTTCCCGAGCCCGCACATCCTTCAGCTGCACCTGAGCTCTCACTTTCGTGACAAGGACGGCTCCCGGACCCGCCTGTCTCCCGACGGGTCGGTACCCACTTGCACCCTCTGCGGAAAGACTTTTTCCTGCATGTACACGCTAAAGAGGCACGAGAGGACTCACTCGGGGGAGAAGCCCTACACCTGCGGCCAGTGTGGGAAGAGCTTCCAGTATTCCCACAACCTCAGCCGCCACGCGGTCGTGCACACCAGGGAGAAACCCCACGGGTGCAAGTGGTGCGAGAGACGCTTCACTCAGTCCGGGGATTTGTACAGACATATCCGCAAATTTCATTGTGGCCTTGTGAAGTCCTTGGTTGTTTGAGATGTGTGACTTTTGTTTTGTTTTGGTTTTTTTTTTTAAATATCTCCCCCAAACCCTTTTAAAACAAAACAGGAAAAAAAAGGCAGCATCTGAATTTTTTTTTTTCCTCCCTTTCCTTTATTTTGTTTTGATGATATTCACTTCAGGTATATGATCTTTAAAAGATGCAGAGGTATACACTCCAGAGGCCTTTTAATGCAATCCTTCCACCTCTCCATTTCCCCCCTTCCCCTGTCACCCTCCCTTCCTAGCACAGTCCTTTAGGTCTTCTCTTGTGCACCCATGTTACATTATTAATGTGAAATGATCTTAAGTAATTCTGCAATGATTTAGCATCAGTTTTCACACTGGAAGTACTTGCTTTGTGGTTGGTTTGGTTTTTCTTCTTTTTTTTTTTCTACCTTTTTTTTTGAAAAAGATTATCAGCAAATTCTGGAGAAAAATTTGGCTTCCATTAAGGTCCCCAAATGCCCTCTTGAGTGTTGCAGAGAAACATCTGAAGAGATGAACTATGATTTGAGTACATTTGGATGTAGAGAAACCTGTCTGCACGTTGCAGAGTGGACAGATGTACTTCTGTTTTATAGAGCTAGATGAGATGTTGAATTGGCCCAAATTTTAAAGGGGCTGAGGATTCCTGGCTGCGTCTTTGGTACTGGTCATTTTTTATTCTCTTTATTCCATTAATACTGTTCTGCAGTTGGTCCTAAAATCTAAATGAGAAGTTTTTGCCTTGGGACTTGACTTAAATTTTCCCTTCCCACCCATCCTCCTCACTGGGTTGACCTGCTGAAAAGCTGCTTTTGAGCATAAAATGTGGATGGAAAAACACATTCTGTCTGCAGCATATTCACTCCCGAACTGTTGAAGGATGCACGCTAGGACATACAAAAAAATTGTATAATATGTGAATATTTTCATTCCCATATTGACACCCAGAGGCTGATTCCATTCCCCCCTGGAGGGGACAGCAGCTGTAAAGTGGCCAAATACCCCTCCTGATACCGGGTTTCTGGGGTTTCGTAGTTCAAGGCAACTCATACCTTGTGCATTAGGAGATGCCCTGCTGTTTTGCCCGAAAAGTTTGCTGCCACGCTAAAACCAGCAGCATGGGATGATATTTTCTTTTATTTTTATGAAGTTGGCGATTCCCTCTGAGCAAAATTGTGAGCAATTGCTGGTGTTTCCAAGGGGCAGTGTGAAGGTGAACCGCTGGAGGGAAAGCATGGACTAACTTTCTCCCCAAGTCCTACCTTTTCAGGGGAAGTTTTTGGGTGTAATTTTTCTTTTTTTTTTTTCTTTCTTTGTTTGTAAACTGAGGCTGCCTGTAGCTATAGCCAGTTTTACTCCAGATGATTCAGTTTCTTGCCTAATAGATCAGCATTTGGTCTGTGCATGTCAGTGGATATCACTTTGTTCCCTTCCAGTCAAATTACCCATTCAAGGTACATGTACGTGGGACTGAAATATAATAATAATAATATCTGAGGGGTTTGAATGTCCTTCTGCTGCATTAGCACTGCTTCACCAGCTTTCTTGACACTCCTGGAGTTGTTTGGTGAAACTTAAGCACGTGTTTTAAAATGAATTTGAAGCACTGAGTTAGATTATTTTTAAAAGTTGTGCTTAAAATACTGTATTGCATCTTATGAAGAAGACACTTCCCAATGCCTTTCCCCCCTCTGGTCCAAAAACTGAGCACTACCTACATAAATAATATGGGATTGACTTTTTTTTTTAAAATAAGTACTTCCTCTTCAAAGAAAATCAGGATATACTTGTTACAGCCTCTTATTATTCATCTCTTAAACTATGAATGTACATGTAATGTGAAATTTTGCTTTTATTTATAGTTTTGGGGTTTGTTTTCAGTTTAATTTCTCAACTGTAAAATATTTTTGCTGAACCTGTTACATATGAAAGTTGTGGGAGAGTACTGTATCTTGAACATAAGTGGCTTTGGTACTGTGGTCTTATTCTACTTAATCAGTTTTTTCTTTTTTTTTTCTTTTTTTATTTTTGCTGTGATTGGAAATAGCACTGAACAAAATCTAGTAAAATTAAGTTATTTTTCTTTCTACTAAAATTAAGTTATTTTTTTCTCCTGAAGATACTTGATATAGTATTTATTAGATTTTTTTTTGTTTTTGTTTTTGAAGTGGAATTATTACTGTTAATCTATTTCAAAAGTAGTTAATTTACACTTTAAATTTTATAACAATGAGTTTTGCATGTTGGGCAACATGTAAAGAGTTTAATGTAGAGTCAGCATTACTGAAGCTGGTAATCTTAATTTTGCATTCTTGTGACACTTTTGTTTGCATTTCAGTCTTCAATTACTGTTTGGGTTTTTTTGGTTTTTTTTTTTTAGAAGATCGTAAAATAGGATGTGCCATAAGAACATCATTAGCGTATGGAGCAGGGAAAAGTCGAAACAAGTTTTTGTCTGATCTTAGTATAGAAATAATTCATTAAACTGATGCTATGAGCATGCTCTGTGCTGCAGTGAATATGGGGCAAAAGTTGTTTTTGTTGTTTTTTTTTTTTAAATAGGGAAAAAAAAAAGACTTTCTCATTCTTGACTACATCATGAACATGCTGTTCTCATAGTCTGGTATTTGTGTTCCCACTCCTCATAGCTTGAATTTCTAAAGTAAAGAAATGTTTGCACTTATTTTTGTTCTTAAGGTGACTTTTTTTGGCTATTTCTCTGTGTGTCTCTTATTTTTAAGTTGCAATAGCTCGGAGCATGTTTTCAAAATGGTTCATGGCTCTACGGAGAAGTACTAAAACATGGCACACTTAATGCTTGTCTCTTCATAAACTATTTCTCTGTGGGGCAGTTGCTGTCTCCATAGGGAACAGTCCTGCTCTGCATTTTAAACACTGGATTTGTCTTCTACTACAAACAAATACTGTGAAGTTAATGTAAAAAAAAAAAATCATTGATATTTTTAATTGTTTTTAATCTTGGTGCAGTTCAGATTAAATATGTATATTTAAAGACACTAATTTTTGTGGGAGAGTTTTATAGTATACAGTATGTAGAAAAGCTATTGGAATGGAATATATTTTATAAAAATGTTCTATCACTGTTTTATAGTGAACTATTTTTCCTTCAGTGTTAGTGTAATGCTGTTAGTCTAGATACGACAATCGCAGGAAGAGTGATTCAGGCTACTATTAGCGCTTAGTTTTGCGTGGAGTTCTGTTTGCAACTGTATCGGTATGTGCTGTACAATGTGACAATCGTGACTAGGATTGTTGTCTTTATAAATTTACATGAAATAAAACGTGCTAGAATTGTAAGCTTCAGCCTCCTCCCCCCTTTAGCAGAAGGGGTGTGGTGTTTGGGATTTTTTATTATGTATTAATAACGGTTACTTTAATTGCAAGTATTTTATAATTTGCCACTTTCAAAAAATTTATTATTACATACTCTAACAATTTCTTTCTTTTTCAGGGCCATCTGGAATTTTATGCGTATAAGGATCTGCCGTGTCTCAGTCAGAGCCTGACTGAGCATTTCCTTAGTGACTGGGCTGGAGCTAACCCAGCACCACTTCTGCATTTTGACCAGGGGTTTTGGGGCCGTTCGAAGGGGCTCAGCGCTCCCTGCGTGCCCCGGGGGAGCCGTGGGTCAGCCCTGCCCCAGCGATGCTGTGTGGCAGCCGCAGGCGGGGGCTGGTGGCCAGGTGACAAACCTGTGAGCGCAGGGGTGACGTGGTGTGCGAGGACAGCCCGGCAGCCTTGGGCTGATCCAGCTCAGTGCTGGCTAACTGGCATGAGCGGGTTCTCTTAGGGGCAGAATCTCTTCCAGCCTGGGGAGCTGAGCTCTGACCTGCTCCTGCTAACTCCTGCCTTATTCCTTGGGTTGATTTTTGCAGGAGCTGGGTTTGGGAGGAGGAAAGCACGAGCTGTCCGTGCTGGCTGCTTCTCAGGCGAGGACGACAAGCTGGTGGGGAGGTTTGCACCTGTACCATGTGCACTGCGTTCTGTGTTTCTTAATTATTTGGAAGCAAAGGATCCTGGCAGAATGGGACTTGAGATGGTGCTGGTTAAAGGATGCACGGGTTATAGTTAATGCTGGTGTGGAGGCACAGCTATCGCTCCCCTCCTGCTACCACTAGCAGCTTCTTCGCAATCATCTCAAAATAGGTGGGTATTTCTTGCCTTCAAGCATGTGTCCTTCCGTAGAGATCCTGTGCCTCCATCTCCATCTGTGGGGAGGGCTGAAAGCTGCTGAAGATACGTGGTGATCTGCAATGTGGTGAAGTGTTAAAAACTATAAATATATATTCTTTTAGTTTTTTTTTTAATTTCTACCACTGGAAGATGGGTGTCCCTGCAGCTGCTTATTTGTGGCACTCTGTTTCCACTCTTTTCTGCTGTTGTGGATGTATGGAAGAACATTCAAAGGTGTTTTATTTCGCCCCTGCCCCCCAAAAATTTAAATAAACTTGCCCGAATTTGAGTGTGGTGCTGGGGAAGGAGGAGGCAAAAGGCTTTTCTTTGAGAGAGAGGGTGCTCAGAAAGAAGCAAGCTTGAAGTTAAACCTGGGAGGTGGATGGCTTGCAAACAGGCTATAAATAACCGTGAGTAGATTGAGGAGAGCAGCCCACATCTCCTCTGGCATGGGCATGCTGTGCCCATTTTCTTTGTTGATAGCAATTGCTAATGTGAATTCTGGCACTCCAAATCCCGATGCCTGTTGTTCTGATAACATAATTAAATCTTAGGAATGTGAAATATAAAAAGCTTTGAGAAGAAACCAGGGCACTAAGTGGATACTGGGAAGGGGGGTGTGCAGGCTGTGTATGTACCGAATAAGCAGTGGGGTTGCTCTAGGCAGGATTCCCTGCCTGCCAGCTCGTGGCCACATTGGGAGTGATCCTGCAACCTGCAGGAAAGGGGGTGACCCCCAGGAGCATCTGCTGTCCTAATCCCACTCTGCAAGGGCTGTCGTCTTCCAGGATTACAGCACGTCATGGACTCCTTAGGTTGGCAGGGGTCAGCCTTCCCCATGCCAGCAGCTTGGGTTCCTGCCATCCTTGCAAAGCCTGGTTCTCCTTGGGATGAGTGTTGGGAAATGGTTTTGTTTATTTTTAGCTTTTGTTTTGAAGTGCTAAGTGCCTTCTGGAAGTGGTCTGGCCTTGGTAGGCACAGGGGTGGCTGTGGCTATCTGGGTGCATCTGGCCATGTGTCACCAAATGCTGCTGTGCAGCTGAAGACCACGGAGAAATGGCTTTTTCCTGGCTTAGGTGATGGGGTCTGCGTTTGGACCAAGTGCCTCCCAAGCACGAGGAGAGTTCATGCTCACCCATGAGAGTGTCCCTGGTGCTGTTGGAGTCTACATTGTGGGGAAGCACTGTGTGGATGGATCTTATTTATTGCTTAAATTGATTAAATTCTTGCATGAATTTAATGAGGGAGGTGTCCCCCATGAGAAGTAGTTGGGGTAGAGGGATCTTTGTATTGCCCAGCTGTGGTTGGTAGTACTGTCACCTTCCAGCTTCTACTGTGCTCGAGGTCAGATCGTGCCACCCTGAGCTTCGCTTGCCCACGAGCGTCTTTTTGTGCCGTTGTGCTGAGCAAGGTGAACAGCAGAACATGAAACAGCAGCTGTTTTCTGAGGGAATCAATGGCAGGTGTGACCCAGCAAAAACAGCCTATGTAGGACAAAGCTGGGCTCAAGTGAAATGGAGTCAAGCCTACGGTGCAGTTGGTGTGTGAAAACGCCTTGTCCTGGGAGGAGGAGGAGGAGGAATCATGAGCGGAGCTGCGACCGACTGCCTGGAGCACTTTATCTCAAATGGCATGGTGTTTTGTGCTGGGGAGACCCAGCTGGAAGTGCTGCAGGTTGAGCAGCTTCATGCAGCGATGCGTCCTAACAACCAGACCAAGGAATCCCAGGTTCTTACTTCTCAGAGGTGGGATGACACTGCAGAGGGATGCCAAGCGCTCTCCAAGCAGGCACCCTCTGTGTATGTGCTGTAGCCCTCCGCTCTTCCTGACATGCTCTTTTCATCCCAATTAAAAAAAAAAAAAAAAAATTGCTGTTTAACAGGAGGAGAGTGAGCAAACACATTGGTTATTGTTACCTGTTTCCTGTTTGTTGTTCTCTCTCGTACAGCTGCTCGCTTCTGTACACACCTGGCTCCCCTGCCCTTTCAAAATGATCTGTTGCAGAAAACTGAAGTATTTGCCAACCTGGCTCTAAAAAACCCCTCAAACAACCACCTCTCCTACATCCTTCTTAATATTCTTGGGCCTTTGCACATCAGCCTACTCTGTGCCCTACCCCCAGTTAGAGGAGCTTGGTACAGACAGGGATGAAGACTGATGCTCCCACCAGCAAAGCAACCTGGGCCAGGCAGTGCTGCCACCGTTTTCCAGTGGCAAGGGGTGGGCTCTGGCATCCCAGTGGGTTTTGAAGGCTTTTCACAAGGGGGTTTTAAACAATATATGTTGTAGATACAGGATAGAATTGCTAGGAAAGGGATGTTCAGTCTTAATAACACAGGAATTTGGGAAAACAGAAGTTCAAATGCCGCCCTTATCCACAGGTTACTTATCCCTCGGGGTAACTCAGCCCACACACTAGGTACTCTCTGTTCCCCAACCTTCTTTATCTCTCTCTCTTTTCTGTGCTATCCAGGTGGTGTTACGAACCATCTGCTGCAGTGATTCAGCAGAATCCATTTAGCGCTTTCCCAGAGAGGCCGGCATCTGCCAGGCAAGGGGGAGACCGTGGGGAAGCCCGGCACATCTGCCACCGTGTCTGCGAGCGAGGGCCGGGGTCAGCCCCCAGCCTCCCCGGGGCCGCCCCGCGGGGCGCAGGTTCTGTGTGAGAGCACCGCGAGCTTCCCCCTCGTCCTCGGGGCTCGTCTGGCTCTGTCCGGGAGGTTAATTATCAAATGGCTGGTTTGGCTTTGGGAGGGAAGAACTTCCCTTGCACTTTGTGATGTTCTGTAGTGTCTGGCCGGCGCTTGGCAGGCACTGGACTTCCTGGCTGGCACAAGATGGGAACGAGACGGTGCCATTTTCGTTCCCAAGGTCATGCTGAGAGTGCTTGGACTGAAAAGCACCAGAGTATAAAGCTCTCCAAGGTGGGGGCAATAAGGCAGCTCCAGTCCAGCAGGATTTTGCATAACAAATGCTGCGTGGGACAGGAGGGGGGCATAAAGGGTGATGCCAGTTCTGCCTCGGGTATCACAAATTCCTTGGGGTAAGAATTTGCCTTGGGGTAGGTCTTCGAGTGTGAGAATCGCTTGATTTTACTCTAGGATGGGGGAAGATGATCTTTCAGATAACATGAAGAATTTCATTAGCAGTGCTGACTTCCCAACCTATTGGTGAGAGTCAAGTAATGCTTGGCAGTGACTGCCAGCAAATACTGAGTCAGTATAAAAAGTAACTACCTGGCAACGTATTTTCAATGCCTGTACATATTTGAGCCTCTGGCAGGAAACATAATAGATCTTGTGTTCAAAAATCCATCGCATCTGTGCAATAGGTTGTGGCAACGAGCACTGAAACAGGACCAGGAACATTAAATTTCTCATGTACCGGAAGGTGTCTTTAGCTCATAGATGGCCAGTGACATTTGGAGGAGCAGAAGCTGCTCTCTTCTCTCTCTGCAAATTAAATAAAAATGTCTTAGTTTTAGTAGACTAGGAGTAGTCACACTGACTGGGGTTTCAACCCTTCTGATGTCTAATCAGCTGTCAGAAGAAGACGCTTTCCTTTTAATCATTTCCTCAGAGAGGCTTTTATACATATAACAGTTTTGTTTCTGAAAATGTTTTGTAAGCAAACCCTCTCACCATGTTGCTGTCAAAGGATATGCACAAAATCGTTGGCACAGGAGGGGAAAAGACCTTGTCTGGGAGTTTGGTCTGCCCTGCTCCTGGTCAGGGACAACTCACTGTTAGTTTTACCTGAGGAATACGTGTCTAACCTGCTTGTAGGAACCTCTTTCGGCAGTCTGTCGTGATGCACACCTCTCCCTTAGCTCAGAAAGCCTTTTTTCTCATCCTAATATCTAGTGCAGGTCATATGCTCTGATGTTTTACCTTTTTAGGTGGATAAAGAGACAGGCTCTACTGGCAGTGTGATGCCTGAGATGTAAAAATGGTCTGTGTGGGGGGCTGACCCAGTTTATAAATTAGACCTGGATGCAGTCTTGGGCAAAGCAGCCGAACAGCAGAATGAGCTTATTCTGAAGCCCCCTGGGTGTTTTATTTCACAGCCAGGAAGATCTAGGAGGCCCCAGGGCATAAGCTGCTGTCTGTAGGTGGCCAGCATGAGAAACAGGCTGTTGGGTTAGTGCCTGCACAAGTGCCTTCTGTGAAACGTGAAAGGTTAAGGCTGCATTTGTTCTTCAGGACACTCTTAGGGACTGACCCCTGCTTGGCCAGCAGTAGGCTGTGTTCTTCTGGGCCTTGTCTTAGGCTTTTGCTCAAGGTAGAATCTTGGTCTCTTTTTAATGAACACAATTTAAATTTTTAGAGGTGTAGGGGGAAACCCCGAGTGAGATTGCCTTCCCGTTCTTGTAGCCTTCAAACTGATCATCTGGTTCTGACTTCAGAAATAACCTCATTAGCCTCTTACTAATGAAAGTAATTTCTCCTGCATTAATTCAAAAGGAAGGTATTCAGATAGAGTGTGCTAGGAAAAGGGGAACAGGGACCAGGTTACACCAGGGGTTATTAACTTTGTGAGACCTATTGGGCTGGGGTTGAACCAGTGTGGGGCTGTGTAGCCTGTGGTGGTGTTGGCAAGTGAATGAGGTAGTGAACGTGACGGTCCTTCCTGCCTTTGGCCTGGTAAGGTCTGAACGCTTCAGCTGGCAAGAGCGTGGTGGAGAAACTCACTGCTGGAGGGAAAAGGATCTGGGGCTGCTGGGAGAATGCAGAGAAACACCTGCTCTGTGAGACCTGGTGCTGCAGGTGCCCATATCTCTGCTCTGCTTCGGACTGACGGAAGGGTGAAGCAGGATTAATCAGACCTGCTCAGTCATCCTCTGGTCTGGGCAGCACTTTGTTTCCTGGTGCTTCTCCTACACCTGGCAGAAAAACTTTCAGCTCCATGCCTTTCAGAGAGTATGAGAATTTTGCTTAAGCTCAAGTTTACCCAGGGGATGGAGTTTCGCTTTAGGTGTGGAGCAGGTCTGAGGGAGCTCTGTCAAACCACTCAGCTGAAATGCAATCCTAGTTTCAGTGCCATGAAAGTGGAGCACTGAATTCCATCCAGCTCCTTGTATCCAGAGGTGGTACAGACTTGATATTATCTTGTCTGGACCATTTGAAGCTGGGGAAGGAAAGGAGATGGAATTAGTGATGTCATTCAGTGCAGTAAGCCTGGGATGGCAGTGCTTGCCCAGGAGGGATGCAGGCAGAGCTTTAGCCTTTCATGGCCTTTTGGAACTTGACCTTGCTGTTCTCAACCTTACCAGGTGCCTCATTGCCTGGGGTGCAGCCAGCAGTGTCTGCAGGTAGTTCTCCATCCCCTCCTGCAAGGACAAGGCTTGTCCAAAGAGAGAGAGAGAAGAGACCCAGGCTCTGCACCCATTGGATGAGGACAGTTTTGGGGAGGTCACAGTCTTGTGGGAGTCTTTTGGGGAGGTTGCAGACTTGAACACAAAAGGTGTGATCATTTTTGGAGAAAAGAACAGGGCTCTGACCCTAAAATTATGGTGGTAGTGCTGCTGCTTCTTGTTGCTGGTGTAACAGGACTGAGATGCTCTGGCTCCCAGCAGCCCCAAATTCCAGCAGGGCAGAGAAGCTGCAATACTTCCAAAGGCTGCATTTAACTTCTCGCCATCAGCAGAATCAGAAACCCTTCTTTCCCCTAAAATTAGGCTAAAAAGTCACCCGTGACATTCAACAAAAAAGCCACCTGTTTTACTGGGCTCTGGTTTTTTAAGCCTTGCTGCTTGTAAAACCAGAATTTAAAAGATCAGACAACACTTTGTTCTACAGTTTTTTCAAACATCAAAAGATGCCAAAACTTATTGAGCACTGCTCTGAAGTTCAGTATGAGCACAGTGACTTCCTCGTCGTGTTCACTGTGCCTCCAGTAGCATTCTGGCAAGTTCTTGCAATGCTTTATATTCACCTTCAAATCAGAAGTTCTAGCTTTTTGTTTCGTTTATTTCAAACTCAACAAAAAATGTCAGCTGCTTTCGGAATATGGAAACTTAGGAGATTTATCTTGGAAATGATTTTTCAAAACATGCCTTTTTGTGTGTGTTTTTCGCTGTTTACTGGGTCTTCAAGGGTATTTGATGTGGCTGTGCACAGCTGATGGAGCACAGGGGAGTGTGGGGAGGTATCAGGAATGTAACTACAAAACCCAAATTCATCCCCCAGGATGATCTCATGCACAGTCACGGTATCCGGGTCTCTTAATTCCCCTCTCAAGCTGACATATCTAAAAGCCTTGTTGCTAAAATGTCAGTGCTGGGAGTTTCCCTGGGAGAGCCTGTCTCCACATCATGACCTGGCACAAACTCCCTTAGCTTTTACAACTGTGCGGTGTTAAAGGGTTCTGTGGAAGGAAAATAGATGTAGTGAGAGCTCTTATTGCATTGCTGGCTTCTGGCACTGCAGCGAAAGCTGACTGATTCAGTCGGTTTTAAAAAATGGGTTGAAGTCTGATTTTTTTTTTTAAGATTTTTTTTTTCCTTTGAAATCTGCTAAGGAAAGTATTAGATTGGCAGCCTCTCAGTTAAAAGTCTCCGGGTTTGCCATCCCCGCAGATTCTCACGTGCAGAGGTATCGAACTGCAGGAAATAGAAGGTGCCTGTATTGCTGGCTGTGTCCTGCGAGGCTCAGCCCCGGGAGGGGCAAACTCCAGCTCAGTGGTGCAGAATTTTGCCCACGAGAGGCTGCTGAACGGGCTCTGGTGTTGCACAACGTCCGAGCGGGCACCACGGCGTCAGTACCTGCGAGCCTCTCCCTCTTCCTTGTGTACTTTGAAACCCCGAGGGAGGGAGAGCGCAGAATGAGTAAGTCATTGGGAACAGATGTTGCACAGTAGCAGCGAAACAAATATTTTGTGTTTATGCTACTTCCATTCAAGGGTAATGTTAACACCGATGTGTCTGTGTTAACTTGCCCTTTTCTCAGCAGAATCTCAGCAGACCATCGCGATTGGTTACTAATAAAAGTCTGCTTGGAGCAGGGTGAGTGCTGGGCTCCTGAATATGTGCGCTTGGTTCCTAATTCTGTGAAGCCTGTTGCTTATTCCCTTGCTATGTGTCATTTCTTCCCCTGCCTGACCTGTTTGCTCTCCCCCTGCTGCCAGTGGCAGTTTGCTTTGCATAAGGAGGAAAGGCACTACCCAGGACCCAAATTTTTTTTTTCCCCAGCTTTTATTTATTTTTTTCCTAATGGAGTTTCTGAGTAAGAAGCAGATACCCTGGTGGTTTTTTTTTTTTTTTTTTTTTTTTTTTTTTTTTTTTTTTTTTTTTTTTTTTTGTCTGAAGAGACCTTGCTCTTCCTCTCATGAGGCTTTTTCATGCAGATATGATGGGCTTGGGATGCACAGCTGCCCCACCATCCCCTTGTTCTCAGCTCGGAAGGCTGGGAGGTGCCTGGCTCCCCAGCCCTGGAGGATATTATCCCCGTGGCAGCATCTGGCTCTTGGCAGGCTCTGTGGGCAGCCGCACTGGCAGGGTTTGGAGTTCCCTTTTAGCTTTGTCGTGTGGTAATCTGTCAGTTGGCTCTTCAGGCTTCCTTGTTCTCTTGTGTGCCTTTTCTTTTTGACGGACCTCTTAATTCAGAGTTGGTCAATGAGAGTTCTGAGAATGCTCCCTGGAATTGCTATCCACAAGGCATTTCTTTTACTTTGCTGCAAAGAGGGTCTTTTGGCAAATCTTTGTTTTATTATAACAGTAGGGAGAGGGAAAAAAAGCTGATCAAGTTCCTGGTAGCTCGTGGAATCTGTTAGTGTCAGTGGACAAGATAATTTGCTCAGCGGACTGATTATTTACAGTAACCCTAAAAGCATTGACTCCCTCCCCAGGAAGGAAGCACTGATGGTTTTAAACAGCAAGGAAAGCCTTTAAACAAACCAAGAGTAAAAGACAAAATGCCACTTCTGCTGCTTCTCTTGAAAATGAGTGGTTTTGGGGACAGACCTCAGCTGAAGTAAATCCCACCTGTTCCTTGGATTGTGTCACTGTGCACTGTTTAAAAACTGTCCCCCAAGGATATTACTATTATTTTCTCCATGTATGAATAAGCCACTTACAAGGCATAGCTGCTATATTACAATTTCCTAAGAGGTGCTGGCATCTGGAGAGATTACATTCCACTGGCCCCTGGGATGGAAAGAATGAGTTCAAGAACAAAGAATGAAACTCTCACTTCTGCGCTCGGAAACCCAATATTCACTGAAGGGTAGGGGCGAGCCAGTAACCGGACCTCAACATTGCCGCTGCTTGGTGCAGCCTTCCCCTTTCCTGCCAAAAACTGGGCTGCACTGAACCATCCATAAACTTAAGCTTAATACTACTCAGGCTGAACTTGGTGGGGAGGGGGTGGGAGAGGAGGAGAAAAAAAATCCTGTCTGTGGTGAACTTTGCGACACCACAATGTGTAGGATTAACAGCTCTGCGCTCTGGTGTCTATTTGCAGGACTGGCACGGTTCACGCCGTGGTCTTGGCAGCCGCGGCGCAGCCCCGGCACCTTGCTCTGCAGAGACACCTTTTTGGGTGGGAGGAGGATGCTGAGCGCCTGGCTGCCTGCCAGCCCGCGTCGAACCGCCACGCAAATTGCAGTGGAGCTGCAAAAAAACGGAGATCGCCCACTCCGAGCAGTCTGTGCCATCGGCTGTCTGGCAGGATTGATGGTTGTCACTACCGAACGCTGCTGAGCTGGAGCCAAAATCAAATGAGTGGATGTCCTCGTGAGCCTGCTTGGGGGAGAGGAAAAAAAAAAAAGGCAACTTAAACTAAGAACTTCTTTTCAGTTTAGAAACTGAGCTAAAGAGGCTTGTTCCACTTTATAATAGCTTAGCTGAGAAGAAGGGCTGGGAAACATTCCTGCTGCATGCGGAATTGGAAGGCCACAGGTTTTCAGCTGTCTTTCTTTGGTACTGATTTGTAGCAGAGGAGACTCTGTCAGGAAGGAGGGAGCATCTCATCTCGTGTTAAATTGTCCATAGGACACAGAGGAATGTTTAACCATGGCCAGCCCTGATCTTGGCAGCTGTGGTGTAATGCTGATTGTGGCAACAGGGCTGATGGGCTTTAATGGTTTTCCCTCTTCCCACATAGACAACCAGCCCTGGGCATGCTGCAAGTCATGATCGTAGCAGTGGCTGATGCACGATGATAGTGAAGTGATTGGTTATAAACTCCTCGGCAAATCATAGAATAGTTTATGTTGGAAGGTAACGTTAAAGATCATCCAGTCCAACCCTCCAGCAATGAGCAGGGACATCTTCATAGAATGATAGCATGGTTGGGATTTGAAGGGACCTTAAAGACCATCCAGTTCCAACCCCACTGCCATGGGCAGGCACACCTTCCACTAGACCAGGTTGCTCAGAGCCCCATCCAGCCTGGCCTTGAACACTCCCAGTGATGGGGCATCCCAGCTTCTCTGGGCAGCCTGTTCCAGTGCCTCACCACCCTTGCAGTAAAGAATTTCTTCCCAATATCTAATCTAAACCTGTCCTCTCTCAGCTTAAAACCACACGTCCTGATTTTCCTATTGCTATGTGCCCTTTTTATCTGATCTTCAACTAGGTCAGGTTGCTCAGAGCCCCATCCCAAATGACCTTCAATGTTTCCCAGACAAAAAGAGGGGACTTGGTTTTCTGAATCTGACTGAGAGGTGTTACCAAAGGAATTTTACAAAGTCACAGTAAAAACTCAGCGTTAGAGCCTGGTTTGGCTGTAATGGCTGAATTGAGCCAGATTTACACCAGCAAAGCAGAGATGAGGCCCTAGCCCTGGCATGCAGTCTGCTCACCTTTCAGTCTCCAAATTGTTCACAAAATGGACAAGAACTATCTGGACCAACACATCCTAAGGGATAAGAACAACCTGGAAAATGGACTGCATTAATCTCTGCTCCTTCACTTCTTGAGTGAGGGACAAAAGGAAGGAAAGCAAGCCAGAAAGGAAAGAGATGTGCTTCCTTTTCCCCTCTATGTTGGGAAAAAAAAAGCTTTATCTTCTGCCTGCTACCTCTTTCCTTCCCTCATGTCCTTAGTGTGGTTAGATATAGAAAATAAAGTGTTTCCCTTGACCATGTGTGTCAAGTCCCTCTCCTGGGATGGAGGTGCTGTGGTGCTGCTACTCTCTGGGCTGAGGAATGCTGGGTCTGGTCCTGCCTCTCCTATTGTTCCTACTGGTACTGGTAATTTATTTTTTGGGAGTAGATCTGAACTATCCAAACTAAACCCATGGGCCCTGCTAGAAAAATAGTGCAACACATTCTTGAATTACGTCAACAGATGTGATGCCAAAGGTATCTTTGAGCCTGCTTGAGCTGAGGAAAAGCCTTCTGCCTGGTGATGTGGCCTTTCCAGGATGCATCCTTTTGTTTTTTTCTGGTGTGACTTGAAGGGACTGATTCTGGCAGGAAGGTACTGCTGTGGGGACATCCTTGTGCCTGCGGTGTGGAGCAGTGCGGGGACAGGGCATTAGCAGTGCCTACGTTGCTCCTTCCTAGAGGGGTACCAAGCCGTGGAGCTAAAATGCATGGTAAACACTGGCTTGGCACATAGCAAGACTGTGGCTACAGTGAGGTAAGAACCAAGTCCCCTGCCCTACAGCCCAGCACTTTGGGGTTGTATCCTCTGAGAGACAATCCCTCCTTGTTGTCCAGGCAGTAAAGTGAACCTCTTATTTTCCTCGGAGCTCCTGCCCTTATGGCCAGCAAACTCCACTCTTCAGACAGACTATAAATATTTAAAGGAGGAAGCGTAGGAGCCTGGCCATGCCAGGCCATCACTTCTGTGACTTACAAACCTAAATTACTCAAGTAAGCTGAGTTCTTGGTTTGGAGGGTACCTGAACAACCTGTTCAAACACTTCCCACCTCCCTGAGCAGGCGCTTCCTCTCTCTGTTGGCTTCAGGAAGGATGCTTACCCCACACCACCTCCTTCCTGACTCTGGTCTTAGGTTCAGCCTGGCTTTTCAAGCCCACAGACACCTTCAGCCTGAGGGATCCTTCCATCACTTCTCTGCTTCAGAGAAAACCATGTCCAAGTGTTGTGCCCATCCCTGGGCAGGCTTGTGGAGGATTAACTAGCTGCCTGTTTGTGTCTGGTCAAAGATGTTGCTTGGTTTGGTTCCTTCTCCCTCTCTTTTCCCTGTTAGTCCAACGGTATCTTTATATTAAGCAGCACAAGAGAAGAATAAAGATTTAAGCTCATTTAACCTTGAACACAGCCATTAGTTAAGCAATTAAAATTAAAGGGTGAGTTAATGGGCAGTGTCAAACATTCGGAGAAACATCTGTTGTAATAGAAGTCTGCCTTTTAGCTGATGAATAATTGATCCTCTGTTTGTCAGCACCTAAGCCCAGGCGAGGCAGGAGCACTGGCACTGCCAGAGCATCTCCAGTGCCCCCTCCCCTGCCACAGGAGAGCAGGAGGACCCAGCCACCACCACTTGGAGGTACATTAGGAAAACCACCTGCGCTGCACCCCCTTGCTGAGGTTGTCCCTGCTGGGTCTCTTGCTTAGTTGGGATCAGACGTGTTACTTCAGGTCTAGAGGAATCGATGGTCTATTTTTAAGTCTTTATTAATGTATGTGTGGCTGGATGCAGTGTCTGGACACCCATAGCCAGGGATGTAGATGACTCAAACTGCTTTGAATTGGATCACTGAGTTAAATTTACTTGCTTTTTGGCAAGCAGTGGATGTGAGAGAACGTCTTCACTAATGCACTGAGGGCAGCACTGTAAATATTATCCAGAGTTCGAGGGATAAAGAGCAGAAAGCATTTGTCTCTTGGCTGTGGTAGAGCCAGTATTGCTGGAGTCACTTCTGCAGTACTGCCATCTCCCACAGACATCCCTCTCTCCCTAGAATGGTGAACAGCAAAAGATATTTGGGTGAAATCCTGGGTCCTGTGAGATGAAGAACTCTGCTGTTCCCAGGGTGGGTGCCCCAGCAAGGTGCCCTTGGTGCCTGGCCCTGCACACCCACCTGGAAAGCACTTCCCAGCCAAACCAGTCTCCATGTGGGGTTGGGGGTGCCTTAGCAGGGTGAGGTGATGGAGCAGGGTCTGGTTCCCCTGCTGAGCTCCTCGTGGCTGGGGCTGGGAGAAGCGCCAGGGCGACCCAGAAACCGAATCGAGGACATGAAACATTTGCAGCGTGGGATGTGGGAGAGGAAACCTGGGTCACAGAGGATTCTTGACGTGTTGTTTTCCATATTACCTCTCAATCCATTTAAAAAAAAATCAAACTGAGCCTGTTGTGCAATTTTCCACAATTTGAGCATGCAAAACTGTGCAACAAACAGAACTAAATCAAACCCACTGTCCCAGTCCAGCACAGAAGGGACAGTGGGTTTTTAGCAAGCCCAGGTGAGCCCCTCCACCCCCATATGGGGGATGCCATGAGCACAGGCCCCTTTATAGGAGGCAGCTGGGAAAAAGCAGTGGGAAGGCAACAGAAAAAGCAGAAAGAAATTGTTTTGAAGGTACCTCAGAGATGAATGTTGTCAGAATGTGGGTTCTCCCTGTGCCTCAAGCTGTGTCAAGCCGAGTTTTTACCCTTTGAGGTACAAAATAATATCCATCTGGCTCTTTGCTAGAAACACAACAAAATCACCTCCACCCTCCTAAAGAAACCAATTGTATAAATATTTGGGTTTCATACATTTGTCTTTTTTTTCTCCAAACTATCTGTAGAACTTGAATTTATGCAAGAGTTCAGGATTTGTTTAAAATTGTGCTAATCGGTATGTGCATCATAAGCATAAGGAAAGGGAAATAAACTGGGATGGGAAAATTATCTGTGTGTCTTCTGCCAGTTTTAGCTGACAACAAACAGAACCTGTAGCTCAGTTTCTTCCCTCATCTCCCCCTCTCCATGCAGAGGCTGCCTTAGCAGTTGTCTGCACTTTTGCTCCTGCTTCCTCTTCCTTCTCTGCTTCTTCACAGTAGAGCAGCTCTTTTTCAATTTTATAATGAAATTTCTATTTCACTGTAAAGTTGTCCCTGCTTTATTGTCAGGTGTTTGATGCCTTTCTCCACTTCTACCTTTCTTTAACTCGTCAATATTGCCTTTAATGACATGTGAATGCAAACAGACCTTGCTCTGAGGCCTGAGTACAGCAGGCAACAAATGTGGCTGTTCCAGAGCTCTTTAGACAAATTGTTTTTAAGCAAAATTTTAACTGCTGAGCTTATGAACATGCAAAATGTCCCATCTGACTGTGTGGGACGTGCACAGAAGAGATGTTCATGTTGAACTTAATGTGCAAGCTTTTTTAAAGCAGGGATAACTGTGAGGATGGATGAAGTAGAGTTGTTTTTTTTTATCCTAGACAAATTTTGCCTGAGGAAATGAGACCAATTATTAAGGAGATTGTATTCAAAACTGTAATTCAGCCATTTTCAAACATGAATAGCAAAAAGCCCCTCAGAAACTAGGAAAAAAAACCAAAACCAAAACCAAAACCAAAAACCCCCACAAAAAGTCTCAGAACTCTGACTTTTCAAATTTACTTATTCCTATGTTTGGCTATATTGTAGAGCCAAATGTGTATTTTCTGACTTTTCCTCAAAATTGCCCTGCCTCAACCCCAACTTTGACATTGTCCTCATGGTGATACGAATGACACTATTTCCACTATAATAACCTGGTTACATTTTCCTGGCCACAAACCTACAAAAATCATAATTGTACTTTCTTTCACCCAAATATTTTGAAAGAAGGATCTGTGAAGGAATCTCTGCTAAGTAGTTTAGCTGAAATTTGTGTTTATTGACTTAAATGGAAGAAGATTTGAGCCTTGGAAAGGCTGCTGCCCTTCAGATAACTTCCCCAAACACCATTTTTTCATGTGTAGTGGCCAGATATTTTCTAAGCTGACTTCTTTCCAGCCCTCTGTTTATACCTACAGGCAATAAAAGGGGATTTACCCCAGAGCCTTCTTGCCTGTGATGAGCATTTGCTCCCTGCATACCACGTCTTCTCAGAGAAGGGAGCAAAGCAGTGCTGATTTATCTGAGGATGCAGGTTACAGGAACAGCTGTTTTTGAAAAGTGGAGTTTATGCATGTGAACAGGGGATAGCTGGGAGCTGCCAACTAATCTGCTGTAAGCTTACCCTGTACATTGTTACCGCAAAGGATTTGGGTGGTAATGCTTAATTTTTAATTGCATTTTCATTAGGATTATCAGCTAGTTATTTCATCCCTGTCGGTGGTGGCTGGGCTGGGAGGGAGGTACAAGGGCATCCTCTGCCTTGCCTGGTCCAGCCAAACCCTGTGTCACTCTCCCAGTGGGGGCAAAGTCAGCGCCTCTGCCTGACCTCTGCAGAGCACAGATACAGAAGCCCTCATCCGAAGGCAGGAAATTTTCCAGGAGCCCTGCTGATGCTCGGGAGGACAAAGTGAAGTTGGGGGATGAAGGAGGAAACCTCTTGACGTTGCAAAGACCTCCCAGAGTCATAGAATCATTAAGGGTGGAAAACACCTCCAAGGTCATCAAGCCCGGCCTTTGACCCAACACCACCTTGTCAACTAAACCATGGCACTGAGTGCCACGTCCAGGCATTTCAGGGATGGTGACTTCACCACCTCCCTGGGCAGCCCATTCCAATGCTTAACCACCCTTTCAGTGAAAAACTTCTTCCTGATGTCCAACCTGAACCTCCTCTGGTGCAGCTTGAGGCCAGTTCCTCTCATCCTGTCACTGGTTCCCTGTGAGAAAAGGCTGACCCTCACCTGAGTCCTTTCAGAAAGTTGTAGAAAACGATAAGGTCTCCCCTGAGC
Source organism: Rhagologus leucostigma (assembly GCA_013397725.1). Lineage (NCBI taxonomy): Eukaryota > Metazoa > Chordata > Aves > Passeriformes > Rhagologus > Rhagologus leucostigma. The sequence continues at coordinate 341,483 of VZTD01005876.1, forward strand.
CTCTTTTTGTCCAGGCTAAACACCCCCAGCTCTCTCAGCAGCTCTTCATACAACTTGCTCTCGTACTAGCCTCTCCCTCCCCAGAGATGCTGCTGAGGAAAGTCAGAATAACTACTGCTTTGTTTCAAAATAATAGAGGATTGATTTGGCATTTTCCTCTGAAAAGCTGCTTGCAGTGTTAGCAACTACCCAGGCAAAACAGAGGAGAAAGGTACAACTTCCCAAGCCCTGGGTGTTCTCCCCCTGCCCGTGACTGACAGCTCTGCTCTGCCTGTCATCTGCAAACGAGCTGAATTCCTCACCATAACAACAGTTGGAAGAATCTGTTTTTCTAGCCTAGAAATAGGGGTTTGGCCTTGGCCTTTTTGGGTAATCTGTTTGGAATTTGGTGGTGGTGGTGATGATCAACAGTTGTTTAAAGCTGCTGGCAGCCCGCTGGCCTTCACGCATCGACTCGGTGGTCTTGGGCTGTTTCCAGCTCTGTGCATTAAACATTGCTTTCCCATGATGCAAGGAAAAGGGTGCAGTCGATGCTAAAAGGCAGAAAATTTAAATCTGATGAAAGGAAATGCTTTTCCACACAATTAGCCTTTGGGATTTGTTACCACATGGAGCTGCTTAGGCCAAACATTTCACATGTCCTTGGGGGGAGGAAAGGGTGTCTGGGGATTTATATGGAAAGCAGATTTTCCAAGGAAAAAGGTTCAAATTTGAATGAGGGGTCTGAAGTTCAGAGCAGTGGTTTTAGCTTCAGTTTGAGTGATTAAGATGCTCTCTGGACTTGCAGCAAGGTCTTGAATTGCAAACTGCAGTCCCGAGTGAGCATCACGACTAAGGGTTACACTGTTAACCTGCTTTTAAAATTGGTTTTCCTACCACCAGTTCACCCAGCAGCATAAACTTCCCCACCAGAAGAGTTTCAGCAGTGGTTCAGTTTGTTACCTTCCTCCTTGGGGCCATACTATGATGCACTGGGCTCGATGGTTTTGTGTGTGGGCAGCAAAGGCATTAGAGGCTTTCCTCATCACTCCAGCTGATGGGTGACTTTGTGCTGTGGGAGAGGTCAAAATGTGCCTTCCCTTCAGACAGGAGCAAAGCACAGGAAGTTTTGTGTATGAAATAAGCTCTGCTGGATGGACTGGCAAGGCTGAAGGCTGGAGCAAGCCTTGTTCCTGGGAAAGGCTTCTCCTGGCTGCAGCCTTGCAGGTGCTGGGCCCCTGAAGAGCCACCTGAGCTGGAGTTTTAGTACAGTTATGATGGACACAGCCTCCTGTAGTCACATCGTGTTGAAATTAATTTGCTTTTTTATGGCAGGTTTTTCTTTCACTTTTGTTTTGAGAATGCCTGGACCATTTTTAAAAACAAAAAAAATCCCCCCTGGGTTTTCCAACTCCCCCTGAAGTAGCAAGCCCTTCATTTAAAATCCATTTTTATTATTAGTTTGAATCTCACTACACAGTCTCAATTTGCATCCAGGTGTTTTGTTAGACTGGATTTGTTCCCATGTGCCACAACGAGTTTCATCCTGCAAAATGAGGCAGTTTGCAGAAAAGGGGGGTTTTAGAGGAAGTCTATCAAACCAGAAAAATAAAACCATGGCAGAGCAAGAGACTATTGCCATTATAAACAAGTGTTTGGTACAAAGACAAACCTCTGCAGAAGTTCCCTTGTTCCAGTGAGAGGAGGCTGAAATTCAGAATATTCACCGAGCCTTGGGAGCTCCTGCCTGTCGGGAGATGGGTGCTGTGGTGGGATGGGTGCATCTGCACAGTGCTAGAGAAATGCATAACAACCCCAAATTTCCTCATTTCCTCCCTTGTTGTCTACGATTAAAGGACATGAGGATTTAGAAGCGTCCTTTAATTTGCCCCTTATTCACTGTCAAGATCATAGAATCACAGAATGGTTTGGGTTGGAAGGGATCTTAAATATCCTTCAGTTCCAACCCCACTGCCATGGGCAGGCACACCTTCCACCAGATTGTTCAGAGCTCCATCCAGCCTGGCCTTGAACACTTCCAGGGATGGGGCATCCCAGCTTCTCTGGGCAACCTGTTCAAGTGCCTCACTGCACTCATAGTCAAGATCTTCTTCCTAATATCTAATCTATACCTGCCCTTTTTCAGTCTAAAACCATTCCCCCTTGTCCAGTCACTACTTGCCCATGGGAAAATCCCCTCTCCAACTCCCCTGTATTCTCCTTTAGGTACTGGATCATCTCCCTGGAGCCTTCTCTTATGTCCCACATAATGTATCACAAATAGGTGACTGAAAAAAAACCCCAGCAAATAACTATTTGCTTTATCAAAGTCCCTGCCTGCCTCCATGCTGATTTTAAATGTATATTGAGCAGTAATAGCATTGCAAAAGCAGGGTAAGTAGTTTTTGTCACTACTTTGTCACTTGCGTTACACTTTTGTCCGTGTGAACATTTTCTTCTTATCTTTCTAAGCCTTGAAACACCGCCTAAGCCTTGGCTAAGCCTTGAAATACTTTCTGAGCCTCGAAGCCGTGCGGATTGAGAAGGGAGAGAGGCGGTTTGTCTCTCACTGCTGACCCAAGAGCATCCTCTAGCGTGTATGTAAGGTAATACTCACACCTTGCCTCACCAAAAACTGCACTTTTTAAGTCAAAAGCAGCACAAAGTTCGTGGTAAAAGGCAGCACAAGGGAGGGAACGCACACACAGGCAGTGGGTGCTTGTTCCCACTCGAGGCTGGCTTCAGGAGGAGTTGACATCACAGAAACCCCCATGGGCTGAGCCTATGAGGTGGTTGGGTAGCTCTCATCTACTAATCCTGAGTTAAACTAAGCACCAACCATTTCATAAATGTACTGATGTGGCCAGGTATATCAAAAATGGAAGACTTGCTGTAGACAAGCACCTTAAAATAATTTAAAATGCATATTATGCACTTATAGATTACAGTAGTGTCTGTAAGGTGCAGGTTTTGAGTATAAATGTATTTTGCTAAAAAAGGTAAGTGAAACCACTTTTGAGGCTGTGGGTTTTTTTTCCTTTTTCTATGAAAACCTACTTTATATTTTCGGTAACAGTAAGCAATTTTTGTGCACTGAGCAACCAAAACCACATTTTAATTTTCACTGCACTGTAAAAAATGTGCCTCCACTGAGAGCAGGAGGACTGAGATCCATCAGCTGCCATAGCCTTGGCAATGGTTTGTCCACTCCTAGGATGTAAGGGGATGTATTTCCAGTAGATAGAAGGTGGGATAAATAATAAAGGGTGCAACTAAAGATTTTTAAATAGTCACTACATGGCTATTATGTGTATTTATGCTATTATGGTGTTATATGACACAGATCTAGTCCCTCGGTGCCTTATTTTTTGTTCTGTAAAATGGAAAAAAACAAGTTTAATTTCACTGTCTCAGGAAGGGATAAACCTGAGTGTGCTCTAAAAGATGATGGGGAGCTGTAACGTTATTAGAGGTGGGTGGACACACGGCCAATGATAGCATGTTACATTCCAAAGTCTGAACAGGAGAAATGATGCCATGCTTTCCTTCCCCGCCTCAGAATATGCACCTCGGAATCACAGAATCACAGATTGGTTTGGGTTGGAAGGGACCTTAAAGATCATCCAGTTCCAAACCCCTTGCCATGGGCAGGGACACCTTCCACCAGACCAAGTTGCTCAAAGCCCTGTCCTGCTTGGCCTTGAACACTCCCAGGAACGGGGCATCAACAACCTTTCTGAGCAACCTGTGCCAGTGTCTTACCACCCTCACAGTAAAGAATTTCTTCCTGATATCTTATCTAAATCTACCTTTCCTTCAGTTTAAAACAGCTACCCCTTGTGTCCCTACGCTCCCTGATAAAGAGTCCCTCTTCATCTTTCCTCTCCTTCTTTAAGTACTGGAACCATCCTGTTATCAGGGGGGTTGAGTTTTTCTGGTTGTTGCTGTTGTTTGCTAGATGCCTCCAGTGAAACCCTGCTGAAACCTTCTGCAGTAAGGCACGCAGCACACGTGCTCTGACCTGGAGAAGCTCACATACTAGGACAAGTAATACACTCCATCAAGCAGCGCACAAATTTGGAAAAGGTAGACAGGAATGGTGAGATCAGGACAGCCACAGGTTGGAGTAATCTCACCTCGGTGGGATGAAAAGCTTTGAAAGAAGCTTTGAAGGGATAAGTACTTATCCAACACGGGAGCAAACAGAAAATGAGATAACATCCAACAGAGCTTACCCAAAGTCTACCATGCCAGCCTAACCTGTTAGCTTCCTTTGATAAGAGAAATGATCTTCCAGATAAGACTTACTGCATCTGTACACTACTTGCCTGGTCTCTCAGAGCAATTGATAAAGTGCCATTTGGGAAATTATGCACTCAGATAGGAAGTGGTAGAAATGTTGTGGTGAGGTAAGGAACTGGCCAGGGCAATGTGAGTAGCAGGGAAGGCCTTGGGGGAAGCTGCTGGAGATGTTCCACAAGAAGGAGACTGGAAAGTCATTGCCGGTACAGAGGAGATGGTATGTCCCAGTAGGGCACAGATGGAAATAGCAGGAGAAAGGGAGGAAGTTCAGTTGCTGTGAGCATGAGTTCATGGAGCAACAACAGAGTTTCTGCCATGAAACTGGTACTCAAGACTTGGGAATGACCGGGAAGGAGAACACATCAGTGCCTCCACTAAGAGCAGGAGGACTGAGATCCACCAGCTGCCATGGATAGTGGTGTGTCCACTCCCAGGATGTAAGGGGCGGGGGGAAGTGAATGGATTTCCAGCAGAGAGAACATGGGATAAAGGCCACAGTACAGAGGCTGATGAGACTTCACCTGGGATAGTCTGCTCAGTCTGGTCTGTGTGAGGTACTGGGCGTATCTACTGGACAAGGCAGGTAGCTTTGGGAGAACATGCACAGCTTTTTATAGGTGAATATTGACACCGGACTAGATGATCATTGCAGATCACTTCCAACTGGAACTATCCTATTCTATTCTAACACCTTTATGAGAGCTGCTGAGCATACCCCAAAATTTTGAGCTTACTTCCTTTGCTGACTTGTGATTTAATCAGATCATAAAGCTAAACACAAGATAAACAAGTTCAATCAACAAAGATCTTGAAAATCAAACCAGAAGTGTTAATGCCACCAAGGCCACTCTGGATTTTGCCTGTTCAAGGTGCTGAATTGCAGGTTGACAAGTTTTGTTGACTGATGCCCTCCCTTCTGCAGCTGGAGTGGTTCTGTGCATTGGGAATGTGTGTGTGGATATTTGCCCATGGACTTGCTGGGCTGATTGCTCACTTCCTGCCCTGCCTCGCTCCTGCGTCCTCTGAGTAACCTACTGCAATCCCACCTCGAGAGCACACCAGCAACATTCAGCTTCTGCTGGCAGCGGCTTCAGAGGGATGGTATGGTCAGTAGAAGCATTGCAACAGACAGCATGAATAGACACAGGTGGGGCCAAATGATGTGTCATTTGGTCAATAAAAACCCTCTTAAAATTACTTGATCTAGATTGTAGAGCTGCTGCATAGCAGTGGTGAGGGGAGGTGTTGCCGAAATTATTCATCCAACCTTATGCAAAACCTTGCAACCCCCTGCCCTGTTCCATCATGCCCCGCTGAAAAGAGCAGCAGCTTAGCTCCTGATCGGAATGAGCACTGGATTGGGCGCTGAGGAATGCTGTGTATTCTTCCACTCTCTGTTTTAACTGGCAATGCCACCTGCAGTACTGACTGCCAGGTTCCTCTCTAGGTACCGAGTGATGCTGCCCCTGGTGCCTTCTTGGTATCTCTCTGCTTTCTCTTCTGTCTTTCCAGCCAGGTTTTTACTCATTCACCCAGCCTATACTATTTGTCCTATGCCCACTGCAGGAAGATGGGCTCTGCAGTCACTTCCGTGTTGTTTTTTGCCTCTTTGGCTTCTGTCATTTTTGTGGAAATCCATCCTAACTTCCCAACATCCAGTCCTGTCCCCCAAACCCAGCCTTCTAGCTATGCTGTCTCCCTTCAAGTCCAGAAGATGCTTTTCTCCAGCAAAAGAGCCAAGATTGATTTGTAAAGTCTATGGTTCTGATTAATGCAGGCAATTGCTTAATCTCTTTTAAGTCTCCCCCCTACCCTAGAAGGCTTAGCAGTTGCAAGATCCTTTGTGTTCAGCTGATGAACTTGCTGAGCACACCGATTGTGGTGCAAAGCCCTCCAGAGCCACATCGCCCTGTGCACGACTCAATTCAGGTGAATCACTAAAGCTCAGTGCCAAGAAATCACAGTAATTGCATAGAGGCCTGAAGAAAAACTCTGAGCAAGCTGATCTAATAGCTTCCAAATGCACTCAGCCCTTCCAAATACAGGTGTCCTAAATCCCCTCTGCCTCTGCCAGTATGAGGGAGCCCGCTGTGCCCTGGTAAAGGAAGGCAGAACATGATCACATGTGCCTTATATCTCTTCAGTGCAATTTATATTGCAAATGATAAAAATGATTCTGAGTTTAAGGAGAGGCTGGGCAGATTCACAAAAGCCTGTTTAGAAGAGAGAAACCACACACACCTAAGGAAGGCTCTGGCAGCCAGGCCATACCCAGGGCAAGTAGGTATTTTTGCATTTTCCTCCAGGAATTCACTTTGACTATGGCCAGGGAGGCACAGGATACAGCCATTAACAGGAAAGCCATCACTTCCCAGAGAACCTGTGAGCTCCCAGGTCTCATCACACACAGGCTCTACCTGTGCATGGCTGCCTCAGTGGGAACAGGTCCCCAGGCTTTTGTAGTCTGGACCTTCCTGCTTCACATCAAGAGCAAAGCAAAAGTGCTGCCTGAAATGCAGTTGGCAGTGCTAATTCTGGGTCAAGATCTTTCAGTTTCTCTTCAAATACCAAAGGCTGCAGTTTAAACCTTTCCCTGAGCACAGGGTGATATGTGCCCCTGACAGACGAGGACACAGCACGTGAAAGCTTTCCTCGCTGAAGTCATCAGGAATTCACCCCTTCACGCGAATGAGGGGCTTTTCTGGCCATCCCCCACCTTCCCATTGCAAAGGAACAGAGAGATGTGGTCCCACACAGCAGTCTCCAGTCAGCAAATCCTTCCATTGGGAGCAGTGAGTTTATGAATTTTCATGATATCCATTAGTAGTAAGCAGAAGTTGCCTTGAGACAGACTTTTTGTTAATTAACTTTCTGAACATGCGCTTTTGTTTCTAACTGGTGAATGAATTTGGTGTTCAAAGTCTTTCTCACACGCCCAGGCTTTTGTATTTTTCTCTTCCAGGTTAATGGCTTTATAATTCTTCATGGATAGTAAAATAATTAACAAAAGGCAAGAGCAATAATTACACAGAGCTGAATAAATGGACATTGTCACAACCTCTGCTAACGTAAAGAGATTTTGAGAGATCTTTTCCTACTAGATGAGGATGTTCAAAGATTTTCCTGCCCTTCTTCCTCCTCAGAAGAGGAATTTGGAGCATATGTTCTCAGGGATGTGAAGTTGTGCTGTGTGAGGATGTCAGCATCTTCAGGTTTACTTCTCAGCTTTTTAATTTTATGCTGTCTAAGAAAAGCATTCAGAGCACAGATGAAACACTCAGCTGTGCTAAATACTCCCAGCACAACTGCTTCGGTGACTGAAAACCGGAATCCCAAGTGCTGAGCCTCTTGCACTCCAGTGGGTCCATGAAGATGGACGGTGGCACAGAGGGCTGGGAAGTTTCCAGGAGCAATGCATGGGAGGACATGACCTCAATCCAGCCAGCGAGTGATTTCCTGAGCCAAGAGGTTGGAGTGGTGTCTGGGGGCTCTACATGGGCACAAAAGTGGAGCAGTTCAGATCAACTTGCTTCTCTGTCCGACCAGCTCTTTTCCCTTCTGCCACAGCCCAGAGAGAGGCCCCAGGGCTGAGCTCCTGTCCTGCACCACTCTGGATTTCCCAAACCCTGAGGGACCAGCTGCAGCCCAATTATACAATGATATTTTTTCATAGCCAGTAGCAGAGAAGGCAGTGGTACAAAACCGCCTTTAGCTGGCACTCCTACAAACCAAGACATTCCCATCTTTTCAACAAGACTCAGTTTTACACAAACCACACACCTTAGAAGAAGCAGCAGGGTGATGCTGGCTGCAGTATCCAGACCAAGTTACACCCTGTTTCTCGCCAAGTCTTCACTGAGGTCTGTATTTCACTCAAGACTTGCCAGTTTGTCAATTCTTAATTCACCTACCTTAATGCTATTACTTACTGTGTTAATTTAAGGGAGTATTGCAAACAACAAAGCAGTCTACAAAAGGCAGCTATCTTATATCTATTTAGAAGCTGGTATCAACCAGGCCAATAATTTAGGGAAAAGAGAAAATCAACATTCTTTCACAAGACTTTTTCCCTGTAAATTGTGTTGATCCCTATTATTTCCACTGGCATTCTTTACTGCTGACTTCTATACTAATATTTCATTACTTTGCCCAGAATGGCTGGCTGGCTGGCTTAGAATTACTTACATTGCCCTAGTGATTTTTTTAATGATCTACCCAAAATGCAGCATTCCACCAGTCCTCCAAAACATTTTCAGTTCTCCAAAATTAAATGGGAGTGGGTCAAAGATCCCTTGAACCAATTCATTTCAGTTGTGAAGATGACAGTTGTCTGGACCTGTTAAGGTAATAATGTTTATCTCTAGTAATGCTGTTTAATAGCTTCCTTGGTTACTAATGGGATGGAAAGTGCATTGTCCTCATGACATTTGTGCATGATTCTACTTGTTTCCAAATTCAGAACAAAAATATTTATTGAACACCTCAGTCCTTTTCACATCATCATCAACAATTTTACCATTTCCACCACGTGATTCAAGTGTTTCTGAAGTGAGCATCATCTTAAATGTAAACTAGAGCCAAATGCCAGCTTATTGCCCTGTTCTATTTAATGCACTTGAGACCGATTTAGGACTTGATTGTTAAAGACTGCAGCAGTATGAAAATCCCACTGAAATCCTAGAGGATCTTCAGGGGTGAACTCAACCTCCCAGATGCTATTGGCTGCCAAATTACTTAAAAGATTAAAATGGGCAATGACTGACACAGCATACCAATCGGCCTTATTGATTTTGTTAAAGCTAAAAATGGCTACAATTCAAGTTTTAAATTAGTCTGAAAGGCAGCACGGTACTTTTCTTAAGCCAATGGCATTCTTAAATTTATTTTCCAACAGCAGGCATCTTTTATACATTGTTTTTAAAAGCTGGTTTCTGGAGAGCACCATCCTCTCTAAGTGTTTCTAATGTTAAAAAATTAACCAGCTGTAGCTCAGAGAGGGAAGAAAATTGCTTAACTGTGATAGCACAGCACAGAAATGGCACAGAGCTACAAAAGTGCACCGCAAGAAGTGCCCGATGGCCAGTGGCATCATCACTGTCACTGCTGACATCTACAGTCTGTGGCCTAACCTGTGACTAGGGCTGTGAAGGGACTGAAATACCTTCATGTGGGTTATGTTATATCAGGTAGACTTCTCTCTTCCGGGGCACTCCTGGGCTCAAGCTCCCTGCTGCTGTGAGTGCTCCCCACCAGGGCAAAACCTCTCCTGCAATTCCTTGTGCAAAGGGCTCAGTGGCCACTAGGACTGGTACAGTCCCTTTGGTCCTCCAACTCCAACCTCCTTTTCCGTAAGGAAATATAAAATGTTTGGGGGGGTTGGTTGGGGTTTGGGTATTTTGGGGTGGTTTTTTTTGGTTGAATGGTTGGTTGGTTTGGAGGGTTGTTTTTTTTACTTAAATCAGAAAATGCCATCTCTTTGAAAGGTGTCGTGCCCATTTCTGTTTGCAAAGGCAGATCCGTAGGGGCAAGGAAGCCTAAGCCATACCTCTGCGTGATGTTTTGTCCTGCAGGGTGGAACGAAGTAACCTGGCAAATTATTGGCCAACACTCTAGGCAGAGTTCAAAATGCTTTCATGTATTAACTGGAAGTTGCAGAAGTCCTTTTGTGCCACCAGTACAGTATTGTATTGCTTATTTTCCTCCCTTGAAGGACTTGCAAAAGACATTTGCATAGGGTTTGCTGAGCTCACTGTGAGAGGGCACAGCGAGCTCTCCGTAGAGTGTGTTAACCTCAGCTCCTCTCCTTGTCCAGACGTGTCCCCAGCAATCAGCTTATGGCTCAACAACAGATCACAGGACCAGTCAAACTACACACTGGAGGATTTCCTTTTTATCTTCTCCTCGTGCTAATAAGACAACTGGTTATAAATGTGATTTTTCTGCTCAGCTATTACCAGTCCAACAAAGAAAGAAATTATACCTGATTATATATACACGATTATACATGTCATCAACCTTAACTATTTTCACCAATTCTCTCCCCTCCTCACTTTATTTTCTTCTCAGATAAACTCCTGTAAGACATTATCTCTGGTTTACCTTGGGTCTTAAAGAGATCTGATTTACAGCCTTGCCAGGTACACACCAGCTTCTGTGGAATGATTATTTGTATTAGAGGGGTGCTGAGAAGCTCAATGCATAGTACAAAAAAAGCATTTAAGACTTTAAGTCTACTTGGGAAACAAAGAGCACCCGCAAAGCTAGGTAAAGTGGGACAATTCGTATGTCCCACCTGTTGTTGCTGTCTCAGTCTCATACAAGACCTACGTGTACTGTCCTCAGGATTTTTCTTACTCTCCTTGCATTTTCTTTTGCCCTAGAGTTTTGCTGACCATCCAGTCTCAACCACGCCACTTGGAGAATCTCTTCATGGCATCTCTGTGCCGTGCTGGCTCCTCTATTCTCCACCATGTGTTTGAGCTGATGCGTATACAGGCCCAGATACTGAGAAATGTCTCTTGTAGAGTGGGGAAAATAACCCTCGGGAACAAATGAGAAATTAAGATAAAATAAAGTGCTAATGAATGTTTCTGCATTCAGAGTTAACTCATGGTGAGTGGGCGGAAAGCTCTAGGATGTTTCTTCAAGATCCCAAGAGAAGAAATTTGACCTGTAGCAGCTAGTGGCAAGATAAGGGTAGGCATGACTGAGATAGAGATGTGCTGTGTTGTGCCCATTGATGTGATGCAGAACCTATTCTGCACGTCCCAGGACAAAAAAAGATGGCTAAAATCTCTTAGTGAGATTTAGTAGTATAATCTGTTCTCATCCTTAAGTACCCAGCCTGTAGGCAGGTGTGACCAGCACTGGCAGGTGTGGTAGTCACTGTTTTTTCCTAGAGATGCTGTTTGCTGGTGTTATCTGCCTCATTTTCTCTGGAACTGCTGCCAGAGAGGAGCATGAAAAAAGGAGAAACCTGCACAAATCTGCTCTGCCACAGGAAAAGGAGAGGCTGGTGACTGGACCCTCCTCTGAGAGCTCCTGTACCCTGTGATATTAGATCTGGCTAGAAAGCTACAATATGGTCCTTCTGCCTGCAGTGGCCAGATGTGATCAGCTCAGAGTTGTTTCTGCTAAAGCTTTTCCTTCAGAAAACGCAATTCAAACCCAAACATTGAAGCGGATTATTAACAAAAGCAGTTGTATGGTGCCATTATCTGCCAGCAGGCATCCATCCCACAGGTACAGCTATTGAAAGGGCCCAGAATTTCCTTAATCTTGAAAAAATTGTGCAAGATGATGAAACTTCGTAGAGGTGAGAGGCATTCTGAGTCTCTTCTGGACAATTTAAACAAAGCAGCCTGTGTGCGCAGGAAGTGAACAGTTGCTTCATGCTTGGCAGATAACCAAGACTGTGGTACCTCTGTTTTTTCTTCAGATGTCACTTAGCCTTCCTCAATCAACTATCTTACCCTCCCACAACTCATTTTTGGGAATTAATTTCAGCAGCATGGAAATACCCTGGAACCTGAGTCTTGCCAGGAGTGTTGCAATGATAGAGAGATCTGTGCCCAGCTTACCTGAGAGCTTGTTTCAGTCATGATTGCTCTGTTTACCTGAAATGAATGGAGCTTCTACTTAGAAACTCTGTGGTAAGAAGGACAGCCCCGAGCCATGTGTGTTCAGTCAGAAAATTTTTTGCAGGGTTTTAAGACGATTTAATGAATGTGGAACACATGCCAGTTCATGCACCTGCCGACTAAAGAAGATTATGCTAAAGTATCTTGAAGCTTTTAAGAATCAGCATGTAATGAAGCCCCTACTACATCTCAAAAATACTGCTCTGTTGGTCTCCTGCTTGTGGCTTTTATTCTCCAGTGGTGTTGGTAATACAACTGTTTTCCCCAAAGAAATAAATATTTCTCTGATGAGCTCTCATAAAATGCCTGACAAGCATATAAATCTCCAGCTGATGGCTTGTACGCTATAAATTACTAAAGCTGCCCCTACAGTTGACCCCATCAAAGCGGGCTGGCTCCTCCTGACACTGCTGACCTTTTCTTCCACATTCATAGCATTCTTCCACCATTCTCAAGTGAAGAAAGAGCATCACTAAAGATCAACACAGTGGAGTATGGTTTTAACTTCACAGGGCAGAAAGTATGTGAATCTCCAAGTGATTCAATAAATTATTCCCTGCAGGGCAGCAAATTATGAAGCTTCTCTTCCTGTAAGGCCTTTGCCACTACACTGGATATTACTGAAGACATATTCTTCAATTTAAAGGGAACTGTATATTTTTTTTACATGTACCTATTAAAAATTTCATCAAAGCTTTTCATCTTGCAGGCAAAAATGATAATGCAAGAAACCAAGAAGATAGTTTCAAGCAGAAGTGCCATTTTCATTAAACCAGAGTGACATGATCTAGTGTCAGTCAGCAGAGCAAACACTTGTCTACAGAGGCAATAATAATAATTGCTTTAGAGATGCAACTGTGCTGTTACCTAAAATGTTCTCCTTTATAACAGCAGCAAAGAAAGTTTATCGGTCTTGGATTTCCAGTAAAATGCATGAATTTGCTCAAAACATACAGGAATGACTTATTTTCCACAAGTTCTCATTCAGCCATTGCTGAGTCTCCAAGACTTGTCTTAGTAAGTCTCTTAGGCAAGGAGCAACTTTGTGTAGTTCACAAATCAGTTAGATCCTGTTAAATGACAATCTTGGTTTTCTTTAGTGTAAACTGATGTTTCATTTTGAACTAGGATTTTTATAATCCTCATGAATTTTAATCAAACGGCCCCACTGAACTAAATATGAAGAGGACTTTCGTAAAAATGAAGAAAATTGAACTAATGGGAGAAGTTCTATAAAGAATCTTCTGACTAAATAGATCCTTGGGAAAGGGTAGCAGAGGATCACCTGCATGGAACAGAGTCTGCAATGAACGTACTTGCAAAATAAACCTTGGACTGGATCTGAAAATGTGCAAGTGCATGAGTGGAGTACTAGGGAAGAGGAAGGAAAAGAGAAAGGAGTGGTTACTGCAGCAAAACTGCTTAAGGAAATCCTGCATTTCTGGCATTCAACCAAATATTCCTGCCTTAGCATTATAATAACAACCACAGAGGAAGAGGAGAAAGAATTTGTTCATGGTTGGGAGGGCAAAGTACAGCCCTCTGGCCATGTGTGTTGTGTTGGGTTCTCCAGGCCATGTGAAATCATTTTTCTGTTTAAGCAGGCTTGCAACCTTTCTCATAAGAAATACACACATACATGAAAATTAATTGAACGAATAAGAGGAAGAAACCCCTGAAATAGAGACGATCTCAAGCTGCCTGTTGTTCCCATTCTCCCACACAGGAGGCCTCAAAACCCTGCTGCTTCTCTTATGAAACCAATCAACTTTCCCTGAGAAGCTATTTCTTTAAATGTGATATTGAAATGGCTCCGACTTGCCATAAGGTGATTCCCATTTAAGATGCCACACCATACAACTATGTATAATCTGACCTAATCTCATCAGACAGCACGACATCATCATTGCCGAGCTTTTACTAATTAAACCCCCCCAAAATGAGATCACTTAAGCGTATGTTTTAATTCTTTCAGCGAAGTTTTATACCACACAGATCCTAGATGAGACATTCTGACAATGTTCACACTAAACCAGCTCCATTCTTTTATTGCACTGATAATTCTTCCTGCTCCCCTGCGACAAGTTATGAGAGTTATAAATTAAAAATAGTTGTACAAATTCCTCTCTGTAATAAAAATAAAATATTTTTTGTGGGTTAGCTGGGGAATAAAAGAGGATGACTAGAGAAGGCCGTACAGCACATTCTGAAAAGAAGTGTTAACACAAATAGGGTTTTATTTTAGTAAATTTCCTAGTAGTAAAATTAAATTTCGTGTTGGTATGTAGGACTATGTTGTGGGTAAAAAAAAATACAAGAAAAATTCTCCAGCTGGTATAAAACAAAGATGCCAAACTAAAGCTGTTTTGAGCAATGCTGCCACACTTCAGCTAAGAATCTGTCCCTATAGCTGGTTAATAAACAGGTTAAAAACACGAGTATTGTAAAAAGCCATCTTGTAGAACCATCCAAATGACAGAAGCCTGTCCCAGTCAGACTGTATGTCTGCAAACATTTATGCCAGGGAATAACCATGCACATGAATGGTCTTATTGTTTTCCAGTCGACTGGGCAGGGATGGGGCCTGTTCCTGGCTGTACAGGAGATGGGAATGTTGGCAACCGAGGTACTGGGCAGAGTGAAGGATTGGTGCTTAGATAGAGAGGAGGGGCAGATTGCTTTTGTTGGTCCAAACTCAGTTCGGCAAGGTTGCTACATCAAGCTAACTAAAATTAAGATAGACATCCATTTAAAAATAATATAAATTATTTTTAGCCATTTAAAAATCATCAATCAGCAAGAAACGAATAAACAAAAAAAAAAAACCAAAACCCCAAACTCAAGGGAAATGTTTTCAAAATGACACTTAAAAGGTGTATATTCAGAAGGGGGATTATTTGCATGTTATGCTTATCCAGCTCATGATGATACCCAGAACCAGGGATGAAAAGCTTTGTTCTCAGGCTCCATAGGAAAAGGCTCAATCCTGCCCTTTCTGTTGGCAGCCAACAGCACCATTAGCTGTGTGAAGCACACAGGTCCAGACCTGCAGCGTTCTCTTGCGAAAGACCACAGATCTTTCCTGGTTACAGTAAAAATCCAGGCAGAAATCCTGACCTGAAGTGAGAACGCTGCAGGCACACATCTCCCTGCAGCAGGGCCCAAAGAACTGGCATGGGTCCAATTTTGGCTTTCTGGGAAAGAAAGTAATCACTGAGGAGCAGAACCCATTCAAATGAAGAAGGGGTTAAGAAATCCTTCGTGACCTACTTGTGAACCTCTCCTGATGCATCTCAAAGTGAGTTAACAAAGAACAAATGAAATAATCTCAGGGAACGGTGCCTGACAACTACTTCTACAGCCCTTGGATGCAAAGTAGTCAGGAATTCATGAGCTGCACACGTGCCCATGAATGTGTGTGCATGCAGCTGTGCACACTGGATTTCAGCCAGCCTGCAAAGAGTTAATCGGGCCACGTTCACTGAGCAGTCCAGCACACCTTTATTTATAAGATACCCACCATGTTGGTGTCTAATAACCAGAATTATTTCTTTCCCTTAGCTTATGGACAGGGAAAACTGCCCTTCAGAGGGGAAGCCACACAGGACATCTGGATCAGGCTATGATCAGCCTGGAACAGAAGCCTCCTCTGCAGCAAGATGCAGCTCTTGTTTGGGAACTCAGTCAAAAGTCTCCTTCTCATCAGAGCCTGCCAGCAAGAGCTTGATTTAGTTCAGCTCCTTTGGGGATGGTGGGATCTTTGTTTTGAAGCAGGGATCTAAAGTGGTTCTGCTCCAAGTCATGATAGCTGTGGGTTCAGAGTGTCAGACAGAAAGTATTTCAGTGCAGCAGATGACCTGATTCAACAGCTCTGGATACAGATTGCCCTGTGACCTGTTATTCTTCTGCCTGGGCATTTTACCTTGCCTTCAATCTCGTTTACTGGGAATATGAGTGCTCTGGGACAGGGACTGGCCATTACTCTGCATCTGCACAATGTACAGAGCAGTGAACCTCCTGCCACCTGGGTCATGCAGGTTAACACAGATGTGAGCATGTCCCCTGTAGCTGAAGGTGACAATGCTGTAGATGAATGTAGAGGGATTTGCATGATAAACACGTGCCCCAAATTTAGCGTGAGCCACACTGTGCTGCTGCTACACCCAACTTTGTGAGGTCTTTCCCCAGCCTTTCCTCCTCCCAGCAGGAAGAGGTGGTTTTATGTCACTTTTATGATATTGTATTTTCAGCGACTGTTGTGTGTTTGGTTAGCCTGGGGGGCTGAGCAGCTCAAGGGCTACACTGCCTGCCAAAAGGGCTTGTTTCAATAGGGAAAAAAAATGTAAAACAGCAGTGCAACAGCTTGTCTTCCCCATGCACACATGCTCTGACTGGGATTTAAAGATAACAATGTAGCACCAGGATATGCTGCCCACACACTCTTTTTGGAGGGATGAGGAGTGAGGAGAGGGGAGAAGGAAAGACTCCACTTATTATCTTCTTTATTCCTTTTAGATCACTGGAGTAAAATAAAGGGGCTGCAATGCAGCATTCAGCCAGGCCCAGGGTGTTGGCCCAAACTGCATCTTCAGTCAGGTCAGAAGACAAGTGGTGGGAACAGGGACTACTTTTCTTCCCTATAAATGCTGAAGTACTGACTGACTGCTCAAATAAATACACACGGGTAAATGAATGGTAAAACTGTGCTTAAAGAGAGACTAAAGCAAACACTAACCTTTTTATAGTAACTTATAACAAAGATTTGCCTAGATGGCAGACTTGTATAAAGAAGTAAATTATTCTGCTTCCTTCGAGCAGCATAGAGATGCTCTACAGATCGATTCATAGAGCAGCCTCTCCAGCAAATAGATGTAGTTCAGAAAGAAGGGGATAATAGTTACAAAAACTTAAGCTATAGGTCAGTTAAATCAATAATAAAACATCACTCAATGACAGGATGAGCTGGCAAATAGGATAGAAGTCCATTTTTATTTATAAATTATTTCTATTACTTCATGTCAGCGCTCAATACAAAAGCCTTCAAAGCGCTGTGGAAGTGGCAGCTGCTCCCTCCATCCTCCTGCCTGGTGTCTGAGAGACATAGCATGCTGCAAGGGTGTGGTGCCCTGCTCCAAGGAGAGACCAAGAGCACTCCAATAAAACACAGATGCTGCAGCTCAGCCAGCTTCGAAGACTTTGAAGATAATGATACCCTGAAATCACCCTGGGGCACGACATATCTGCCAAGGAAGAAGTCAAATGTTGATCAAAGAAGGCAATAATACTATTAATTAAATAATTACAAAGTCCTACTTCTCTTCAGAAAGAGGAGGAAAAGGAAGAACTGCTGTTTTCCTTCCCTCCTCACAGTCCTGCTGCAGTTCACTTTGCCCTCCCTGGCTCCTCAGCCTTGCAGCAAAGGTATAAACCAGGAGTAAGCCCATGAAGTGATACGACTAAAGGACCACTCCCAGCAAGTGGTGTGCCGGAGCTGTGGTTTCCATGCCATCAGACTTTATTAAGATTACATCCTGAGCCAAATTCCAAAGTATACCACTGAAGACACCACGAAAAGTTCTTGCAGGTGACTGAGAAATGATACTCAAACCCAAATGCACAGTGTACAAACGCAAAGCTGTCTTTCCAGCCAGAATATGAGCTTGGGGAAACATCACTATGAACGTGGTGTCTTCCTATAGTCTTCCCTTAGCAGCCTGTGTCAGCTGCAGTCAAGAGAGCCAGTGTGAAGCTGGTGCTGTTTGCAGCTCCACTGACATCTGCAGGTGCTGGGCCTCTCTTGAGAAAGCTTTACCATGATACTCAATGTTCCTCACAATGGGAGAAAAAGTGGTCATCGCTCGCTGCACTTACTGTTCTTCAGAATTTTCTAGTTACCTACAACTGAAAAGAACTCATAAAATGGCACGCCCTTTCACAGCACCCATTTCAGGCTCTTATTTCATGGTTAGATGCTCAAGATTAACTCAGTCCTCCCAGTTGCATTTAGGTACTGCCCTGCAAGAGGACAAGGAGCGTATGCAGAGATGGATGCCAACCTGCTCCCTGAAGCCTGGTGAAGAGTGAGGGAGACTGGTGCTGAGGCTCACTTGGGTGGCTAGAAAGGCTGTGTTGGGACTTGGGTGGAAGAAGGGGCTGGTGTTGGACCTCACTTGGTCTGGTGTTGGGTCTGGTTCCAGTGTCTAGCAGAGGAAGCATCTCCAGTCCCATGGCATCAAGCTTTCATGTTGGACCGTCCCAGGTCAGGGACGGCTGCATCCTGGTCAGAGAGGTGTCAGAGAGGTGTCAAAGGCTCTGCTGTCATCCACTGAGCCCCTCTGAGAGCCTGAAATGAGGGCACAGCACTGGCACAGGTTGCCCAGAGAAGCTGTGGGTGCCTCATCCCTGGAGGTGTTCGAGGCCAGGCTAGATGAGGCTTTGAGCAACCTGGTCTGGTGGCTGGCATCCCTGCCCATGGTGGCAAGGTAGAACTAGATGACCTTTAAGGCCCCTTCCAACTCAAACCATCCCATGGTTGTGTCCCTGCAGCGATGACACG
>VZTD01005876.1:360146-448609 GCA_013397725.1 Rhagologus leucostigma
GGCAGGGAGGCGGCGGGAGGCGTGCGGGCTGTCCCCGTCCCACCGCGGAGGTCACTCATCCCCACCTGCGCGCCCCGGGGCCGCGGGGCCGGTGAGGCGGCGGTCGGGCCGGGGAGCGCCGCGCAGCCCGGGTAAAATGGAGATCTCCTTCCCCCGGTGCGCTTAGGAATGCAGCTGGGAGCCCGGGAGGTGGGTGAGGGGAAGGCGAGAGCCTGGCGTGTGCCACTGAATGTTCCTTCCTTCAGCCAGGGAGAGGAAAACGGGATGTTGTGGGAGAGGCCGCGGGAACAGGCTGCCCGCAGCCGGGCTGTAGCAGCGACAACAAACAGGTGTGGCCGGGAGAGTGCCCGGTGGGTGCCGCACGCAGGTCACAGCTGCCGCCCCTCCGCCTGCTGAGCACCGAAACCCCCGGGGGGAATCGCAGCCTGTGTTTCCTGTCCTGGGGTAGCAGAGCGGTTTGGCGTTTGGACCAGCCGTGCAGCGGGGGAGGAAGGAAGGAAGGAAGGATTTGTGGGCTCCCAACTTACATCAGGGTGGAAGTGGGATGAGCAATGGGGAGGTTGGTCTCCTCCCTCCCAGCACTGGTGTAAGCGCTCCTGGGAATGCACTGTGAAAGGTTAGAGGAGCCGCGTTATGTCACCTCACTGATGTGCTGGTCCACATCTTTGATGATGGGGGAAGCTCAAGCTGCGTAGCACTGTGGTAGTGATGAGGAAATGTTCTGGAAAAGAGATCTTTGTTGTTTTGTCTTTTTTTCTCCCACTGTACTTCATCATTTCATTGAAGTTGGATGCTTCAATTTTTTAAACAATCCTTTCTTCAGACCCTTAGTCTTACTTTGCTCTGGGAATATTTCCAGGGCTGCAGAGCTCCTACACATGGCACATGGGCAGCAGGTCCTGGCAGACACTTCACAACTGCTTGTTGTCACCAGAGATTTAAGATAGGGACACAAGTACATGAGGCAGTGTTGGGTCCCATGGTAGAGGGAAATTTGGCAATGGCAGCTACACACTATTGTACTTGCACACTTCGTTAATACCTCACTCTGTCTTGTGGATTTTTTTGTGTTTAGGATGTATAAAGGTTAAGTGCCAAGCGCCAAAATGAGCGTGACTTCGTGGTTCTTGGTGAGCAGCACTGGCATTCGCCATCGGCTCCCTCGGGAGATGATATTTGTTGGCAGAGATGACTGTGAACTGATGCTCCAGGTAACATGGCTTTTTTTTTTTTGTAAATTATTTCTCCTGAAGATGCAGTAGATGTGTATGTAATGCTCGGGATCTGTAGAGATGTTCAATGTTTTCTTCAAGTGACACCTTTTAAAAGGAACTTCCTCTTTTTATCCTGTGTCTCTGTTTCCCATGAAGACTTCATGTTTGTGGCAGTGCAAGTGAGGTTTTCAAATTGCCATGTCATCAGATGGATAGGATCCATAGTGGTGGGAGATTAATCAAATAGATTAACTGTCTTGATACTATTAGAAGCAGTAAACAAAGACATACCCTTCTATCCTGATCTGCGATTATGCTGCTGGTTTTTTTAGCTTTTAATACATGAGCTGTTTACATGTGATTTGAATGCAGGCAGGGTTTTTTGTTTACCTGTTTTTCCCTTTAAGTTGGATTAAATTATTTATGCTGGTATTTCTCACTTAGGTGTTTTTATCATGGTAGAAAATACTGATGTTTAGCAGAGGAAATCTGTTTTGGTGGAGTGAGTAGGCTGGTGACCTCTTCCCAAAGTAATTGTGTTACTTGGGCAAACTTGCAGCTTCTGTCAGTACCTTCCATACCAGCATGTGTCTCTGCTGGACCTCATCCAGCATGTCTGAAGTGTTGACTGTTGTCTGATGTTTGACAGCGTAATGTAGTAGATGTCACTCCAGACAAATGGAGCTGGAATCTTGCAAAGAGCTTTTGACAGGAGCAGTTTAGCTCAGGAATTTGTAGAAGCCCTGAATTAAATTAGTGCCTCTGCTAGACCCATGCCATGAGTACTTAAATGCACAAAAAATGTTTGATTGCACCTGCCTGTCCCCGTTTTGCCCCTTTGTGAAGGTGGCAAACGTTCCTGTTGGTGGCAAAATTAGGAAGCTGCCTGCACAATGGAGACTCCCTCCTCATAATTTCCACTGCTGACCTGATCAGAGGTATGTCCTAAATGCTGTGCTGATGATCTACTGAGGTGGCTGTGTTTGTAGTCGCTGGAGGGTTTTGTATGATACGTTAGTAGGAGGTCGGTTTAGAGAGGTAGAAGTTCTTGTATGAGGTGTACTTGGAGGGCAAGGTGCTGTCGAGCTGTAATAAAATGTCAGTGTCCACAAAAAGAGAGCTTGCAGTGTTTGTCCTGCTCTGCCTGCTGGCAGTGAATGGCATGGCTGGGCTGCAGTGGTAGAGTCAGAAGCTCCTGCTCCACAGCAGATCATTTGTTTGGGTTCTCCCATGAATCACACTATCTCTTATTTCGTGTTTCTACATGTGTGTCTGGTGAGGCATGTAAAGGTGAGACATTAAAAATATCCTGATATTTGCTGTACGTCTGCATATGGGTGCTCAGAAACCTGATTGCTGTCTTCTCTCATGACTTGAAGGGAGAAAGCACACAGGCCTTGGTTTCCAGAAATGGTCTGAGTTTTAGGCTGCCCATCTTAATATCTTGTGAAGGTTCTTGAGGTTTTTTTTTTCAGGTTTCAGTATTCTGACAGTCATATCTCAAGCTGTGCACTCTAAAATAAAAGTACCCAAATATCAGTTATGCTTAAAATGCACAGCTTGTTTCTCTGGTTGGTTTTGGGTTAACTGGATGTTGTGGATTGTGAGCCACTCCATACCAACCAGAGTATTTTATGCTTCTCTGCAAGTCTGAGCTGGCTTCTCAATGTTGCTTGTGGGGTACTCAACCTTGTGACACTCTTCATTTGCCATGCACTTTTCTACAAGGTAAATGAATTGAGATTCCTGAAAGAGCGAGGAATATCTGTGAGATTGTTCTATCTGGGGACTCATAGGTGGTGGGTGGTATTAAAAGAGGTTTCCATTTATTTCACCAGAGTGAAGGCTCTGGATTGTCTGTAAAAGACAGAAGCTTGTGTTCATGGGGTGTGCTACATGTGACCCTTTATAAACATACGAGTCTGCTATCTCTAGTAATAAAACTTTTTCTAGGCTCATGTGTAATGTCTTGTTTTGAACAGCACAGCACATTCTTTTCCTAGCCATTTGCTTATAAAGATGTTTTCCAGAGCTACCTGGGGCTCCAAATGAGATGTTTGTAGTAAGACTGAGAGCAGAAGAGAAACTGTGAACAGAGAGACTTGATATCCAAGCAGAATTGTGTATGAGCAGATGGAGGATGAGATCTAAAAATAGACTTTTTCCCTCCTGTGACCGTCCATGTCACAAAATCGTTGTGCAGACTGGCACAATCATTTGTCTTGGGGGAAGCTTAAGAAGCAGGGCAGTTATCAGAGCAGATGGACAGAGCTCTTGTGGCAGTTGTTTGCAGCTTGTAGTATTTCTGTGGTACTCACCCTGAAACTGTATATTCACAGCACAGTTATTTTCCATATATATTTCAAGATATTGGCATTTAATCCTTTAAAGTGCACAGCTGGGAACAGACTGGCAGTGACTGGGTGATCTGGTCAGTGTTTTTTCATCTCTAAGGCTGTTACTGCTTATTGATTTCATCGTGATAGGGTTTGTGGTTCCCTGTTGAGACCGTGTTGAGTCCCTGTTGAGACACGGTGCTCAAACATACAACACGGAGATAATCCTTGTCCTGGACACCTGCAGTCTTGCCTTTCTCATTTTACTGTTTTAGGAGTGTCTTGTCTTTTGATATTTTCTTGGAAAGTGCTGTTTCAAGGTATCAGATCTCTAAACAGCAAAAAAGGATGGCTTTGTCACCAAACAATCAAGCTTTAGTTTTGTCTGGTTTTCTCATTTCGTATTACAAATAGTGGATTTGCTTTTTGATTAACAAAGAGGTGAGGAAACCCAGAGTCTTTAATCTTAAAATTAAGTAGGTCTGATAGTGGGGAAACATAATCTATCTTGATATCTTCTGTACCTACTAAGAGGATTAGAAATATTTTAAATGTTTTTGCAGCCCTCTAAAGCTTCTAGTACAAGTAAATGCGAGATTTACATTGGGTTTGAATATTAATGCATGGGTGAAAATGCCATGTAGTGTAGCTTCAGCTTGGCATGCAGCGTTGCTGCCAGAGCCAAGGGCTCAATTCTGCCCTTTTTCTAAGAAAGGCGCTTGATTTCTTCAACATCCTCACTGGTTCCTTCAGATAACAGTCAACAAACTGCAGGAGTGTGGAAATCTGGACCTTCACTAACTTGCACTTATGTGGGTATTTAATGTGAAGGTTGGGGGTGGTAGGAAGTAATGCTCTGAAAAGGTTTACTCTTTTTTTAAAATTAAAAATGAAACAGTTTTTGGATTGTCTTGAAGAAAATAATTTTTCCCTCCCCCAACATCTTTCTTGGGAGATGTAGCTGCCATTTTTATCAGCTTTGATCACTTGCTTAACCTGATGGGTACTCAGGGGACAAACATTTTGCAAACTTAAAAATTTCACTTAACCGTTAAAACATTTCCCTCTGCTCCTAAACAAAACATATTTTTTCTTTTTTGCTAAATGTAAATATTTAACAGAATGGAAAGCAGGGTCATGATTTCCCTGTTTTTGTTTGAGAGTGATGTTTACTGGAAGATTTGGGGAATAAAAATGTTTAACCAGTGCTCCCTTGAGTATTTCCCTCCCTTTAGAGTGATGCTCTGGGCATGTGATTGTCCTATGCCGGGTGAGTTTGTACACAAGTGTGAGTTACAGCAGGGGTAGGTGCAGGCACCATGGTGCTTTGTTTTATGCCTTTATCCCGTGTGCCTTTTGAGACAGCCTGGCATTTCCTATCAGGAGACACTGTTTGCAATTGCTTATAACTCTGCTAAACTTTGTAGCTGTTTGGGATGAGAGTTTATTTTCCAGGCGTCTGTTTTAGGCAGCGTGTTCTGAATGCGATCATTTATCTCCCTTCTTTGCTCTTAGCTGTGAGCAACTCTGAGAAAAATGCTGTTTTCTTCAGGCCAGTTATTTTAAAGTATATTTAACCTGTTCTTTGAAGTTCTGGCATTGTAGAGCTGGGCCAGTGAAGCTTTTCAAGAGTGAATGACTAGGTTGAAGGTGGCGGTTTGTTTTTTTTTTCCCTAATCAATAATCTAAATGTGTTTGACCGAATTCCAAACCTTTGAATAAAACCTGGACTTTGAATGTGGTCAGCAGGGACTTATTTGATACTATTGTCTTAAGTCATTTCATCTGGGAGTGAGGTTGGCAAGGGGATGGAGTGAAGAAGTATCGCAAGTTGGGCAAAGAGGAACTGGGTGCAGATATTCACAAGGCTGGGGTGTAGATGTAAGAGCAGCTGTGCTAGATTAGATCAAGGTGTACCTCACATGGCATCCTGACTCAGACAGTGGTCAAAACAGCTGTCGAGGAAAGGGCAAGGACAAGCCAAGAGCATAATGATACTTCCAGAGTGCTTGTTCAACCTCTTCACCTGTGTTTCAGGAAGCCAGAGATCAGATCTTTGCATCTAGTGGTTTGGATTTCTACTTTATAAAGCTTCACCAAGAGATGAAGATTTGGCCAAGTGAGGATGTACAAGGATTCTGTTTGTGCAGAGTGAGAGGAGGAGCAGCAGGACTTGGAAAAGTGGAGAGGGTGGTGCACATAGGGCAGAAGCTGCTCAGTGTGGGCTAAGCGGGCATTACGGGATGTGGCTGCTGAGTAGCATCGCCCTTAGGCCTGAGATGGGTCAGGACTTGCTATTATTCTGGTGTCAGCAGAGAGCTGTGAAAGCTCCTAGCCAAGCATCTGTCACTGGTCCAGATGGGACTTCGCATGCTGCTTATGATACCAATTAGTCAGTTCAAGTGGTAGGGCCTTGTGAGCTGAACATTTAAGTTCGTTCTTCTGGTGAATCACATAAAGGTAACAATACTGCATTTTCCTCTTTTTAGCTTGCTTTGTTAAAAAGCCAGGGAATTACAAGCATTCTAGGCACTGAAGGAGTATTCTTACAGCTGCTAAGTCAAGTGTTTATAACTGCAGAGCAGTTACAACACAGTGGTGTGAAGGCTGCTGAAGGCTGCCTGTGTAATCCTGCCTCTGCCCCTGTGTACATAGGCATGAAGATGCAATCTGTTATTGTGTCGTTCTTGGATATTTTTCCCCGCAGGATCTGTTCTGTGTCTGGTATGCAGGGTGCACGGCATGCTCCACAAATAATAGAGTGCAAAGATGAACTCTGCCTGTGTGTGACATCTGGTCAAATTAAGGTTTCACTGACCTGATGTATCCTGCCTTCCGTGGGCCATACTTGATAATACAATGTCTCTCCTATGTAGTTTAGTAACTGCATACATAAATAAGTGTGAATAGGTGTGGTGCAGGTTGTCTACAGCATTATGCTGGGAAGAAGCAGATCGTGTGAGCTTGGTAGATGATCTTTTTCTTGGTCCTTCTAGGTGAATTCACTACAGTACAGAAATTGTATCCCTACATTGCTCATGTATTTCCAGCACTGGGAGCTCCCAGAAGAAGCCGAGGGGAATCTCTGCAGGTTTTTGTGTCTGGGCCTCCTTCCCTGTGGAAGTGCAGGGTTGATGTGGGAAGCTGTAGTTGGGACATGGAGATGCCCCATCCGTGCTGTTTTGCTGCAGTTATCCGGAGGGTGTGAACAAGTACCCAAGTTAGTCCCTGGGTGTTGGGAATTGCCAGGAGTAATTCATTAGGTGTCACAAAGGAAATAAGTGTCTTACAGAAGGGGACGGATCTAGCCTTGGGAAGGATCTAGCCTTTTTTTTTTTTTGCTTTTTGACAGGTAATGTTTCTAGGTGCCAGGACAGCAGCTATGGGAGGAAGGATGCACATCCTGTATTTCCAGGCCTAGAGTTGCTTTTTTGGCTCTTCCTTGTCCTATTGTGTTCTGTTTAGTGTGCAGTTGATGGGAGGAGGTTACGATGCCTGATGAGATGTGGGTGTAGGAGGCTGGAGGCATAGCAGGACTGGCAGACCTTGGAGGGGAGTTCGTTGCTGGAGGCAGTGTAGGGAGAGAGGTGATGGTGGCACTGGGGGCAGGTGGTTATTAGAGTTGAGGAGGCTTCATGTAGCTGGCAAGGTGCTGGAAGCCTGGACTGCCAAGGGAGGGTTTGTCCCACTCTGGAGTGGGCGGAGAAAAAAGGGACCCCTTCCTTGTAGGAGATCCTGATCCAGGCAGTAGCAGCTCAGCTGCACTATAAAAATTCAGGCTTCTGTCCCACCTAAAATGATGCTTTTCCATGCCTCCTGGGTGGCCATGTAAAACAAAGGGAAAGCCAGTGTATCTGTGGACAGCATGTTCCCTGCCTGTGGTCAGGATCTGACCCTGGGTCTCTTGAACCTGTTCACTTTGGGAATGGGGAACCAGCAAGCAAAAATCCATTTTACCCCAAAATAACGGGTTAAGTTTTTATGGGAACCATGCCAGCCTCCAAATCCCTTTGCCAAGCTATGGGGATTACAGTTTCATTTTCCTGGGGGATTTCTCTCTTTTGTTCAGTGCCTTATTTTTTGGTTGAATACTCAGGCCCTGGTTCAGCCACAGGTCCGCAAAGCCCATGATCTTGGCTACAGCAAAGCTGAAGGCAGGAGCCTCTGCAGCCTGGGAGCTGTAAAGCGAGTGAACCCCAGGATGAGGTGGCTTCACTTGCTGAAGAGATTTGTCTGCTTAGGCAGAGTCATTAGAAGCTGGCAGCACCTGCCCCTGGGAGCGATCAGGCTGCCACAGGGGTGGCACACTTGCAACCAGCCTGGGGCAGGATGGAGCGTTCACTGATATTCTGGAAAAGTACTGAAGGGGCCAATGCACACAACGCTGTGAAATGCTTTGTGGTGAAAGAGGGAGACCCAGTGTTCACATCTGTCATTAAATGTTATCCAGCTTCTTATTTTTGAGGAGTAAAATTCACATCTCAGGCCAGAATGCAAGGGATTTTTTTTTTTTAATTTGGTTTTGTCTGTCTTCACTCTAAAGTGGGACACCAGCAGAGGCTTGTATTTCCTTACTGGGACACTTGTGCACAGCACAGTACTGGCAGAAATGTAACCTGTTCACTATGGAAAGTATTTGAGCAACTGTTTTATTGCATGCTGCCACCAGAACACTGCAGTTATTTTGTGCCAGAAGTGCACAGCAGACTGCAGTGAGGAACAGGGAAACTGCTCGTGTTTGTTTATTTTATCTCCAGTACCACGATGCCTCACGGCACTGGCAGGGCTGAGGTCCAAATCTCAACCCCAACCAGTACGTTTTCACCCATGGTAATTCTCCTGAGAAAAAAATAGCATCTGTATCTACACAGACAGCTGAGCTGCGTCTGCTCCCTGGCCCCGTGGGGAAACGCAGGCTGTCTGGCTGTGTTTCTCCTCCTGCCTTCCTAAGCAGGTCTTTTTTCCTTGTGGATTTCGCTTGGCATCTCTGCAGCTCATGCTTTCATCCCGATTGCCCTGTTCTGTGGATCAGACCCTTCACAAAACACAAAGCTGTAGGGTATGTGGAGCACACGTAGCCAGTGTGATTTGTGCCTCTGTGGAGATTCCTGCAAGCTTTTGAAGCTGATTTTGCTGATTTGCTGATATGTGCAGTTTTGAGAATCACAAGTGATCTGCCTGGTTGCATGGCTGATTGGAGACTGGTGATCCAAGGTGTTGGTAGCACTGTGGGACTGGCAGACCCACAGGTACCATTCCTATGTTTTGGACTATCTGCTTAATATGATCTTGGAAGAAAGAAGAGCTATGTATAAAGTATCTCCATCCTCAGTTATATGCTGTGTGTGCATTTTGTCTGCTAGGTATTTAAAACATGATGCATGGTAGATAGTATGACAGAAAAGCAACACAACCTTATATTAGGAAGTGATTTGAATGTCTGGAAATTCCAGCCCTGGGTGAGGGCTGAGTGTAGTAAGAAATCAGTGTCCATGTTTTCCCTGCAGAGAAGTGTAAATGTTCTTAATCAGAAAAGCACACGTGTTTTCCTGAGAGTTGTTTTCATTTGATAACAGGTCCAGTGTTGGGACATGGTGAGAATGCTATGTTCTTCCTTCATTCCCAGTCTTTCGGAGTGTAGCCTTGTTTCTTGCCTGCAGATCACCAGTGCTTAAGAGAATACCTCCCTTCCTTGCCTTCTTTTCCCCTTCTCAACCTTCTCTGAGGTGCTTCAGCTCCGGTTTGGTTGTTTGGATCTCTTACCCATAGCTCAGGACTGCTGCTCACCCCATCACAAGTGCTTTTGTGGTGAAACAGATTAACTACATGGATGTACTGGTTATTTTTTGCTTTTGATATCTGGATAGGTAATTGAGGTTTCTTATTAACACTTTATTGGAAATTCTGTTTTTTTTTTTTTTTTTATGTCTTTGACCCCTGTATCCTCTCCTGACAGATGGATCAGTCTTGCCTTTTGTTGGTGGAGGTCGTGGCTGATCATTAAGCAAGACGCAGTATTTGGTGCACGTGTGCATTTAGTCTAGGAAGTCCTCTTGTATTAGTGATTCAGTCTACTTAATTGCAGTTTTTCAATTTATAGATGCCTGAAATCTTTACAGTGAAGTTGCAGATGGCTGAGAGCTCTGCACCCATGGGCAGCTCTGTAATGTGTTGACTCAGGCTTCTTAAATCACTTTCTGTGATTCAGCGGGTCACTCCTTAGAAACCACTGGCCTGCTGGGCTGAAATGACTTCTGCAGGACTGTTCTTGGGCTCTCAGCTGTTAGCAGCATGGAAACTGGTTAGTCTCCTCTTGGGAAGTGGGATTGAGGCAGCCTGCTCCTCTCTGAGACAAAAGCACCATCAGCCACCGGGTTGCTGCTGTCACTGCACACAAGAGCAGTTTATGTTAAATGTGACTGATGTTGAAATAAACCACACCTCAGTTCTCAAGTAAGAGTGACCTTTGGTAAGTCTGCATCAAAATAAATAAGGTGTGATTTTAGTTATTTTAAGTTGAGTTTCCTTGGAGACAGGCCTCTAGGAACTCCTGCTGCCAGTTCCTGTGATGTTTGCTAGCATAACATAAACAAAACTAAGAAAATTCCTCTCTTCTCCACAAAAGCATGAAATTTCACAGAAGTGCAATCAGCGTAACAGTTTGCCTTGTTCCTGATGTGCTCTTAAAGAGATGCTGAGAGGTTGTATGAAGACTGTAGGTCAGATTTTGCGTGTTGTTTTGACTCCTTTTGCCATGGGCTTTCTTGAACACAGCTGAAACTTCCTCGAAAAACAGGGTGGCATAAATGGGTTCCTTTGGTGACCTCTTCCTGCATTTATGTAGAGGATTATCATGTTGCTAGAATACATGTCTGCTCCCCTGAGATGACCCTCATCTGATTGGGGACCCCTGAGTGGCTGAAGTCAGCTGTTGTAGAACACAGCAGACCAAAGGCTGTGCTCACTTACATCAGGGTCAGATGCAGGGCAAATTGAATTTTTCGGAGACAGCTGGTTCCCAAAAATAAACTTCTTTTTAAATGACCTGTGTTTCATTTAAAACCAGATACCAGATGAAATCTACCCCAATTTTTTGTCTTGGTTAACTTTTTGGGGTAGAAACCTTTCTGCCCTTGGAAGGGAGCTAAACGGTTTGTTCTGCCTTTAGAATCTGTTAATCTTTAAATGAGCCTCCATGATGTGCTGTAAAAAGCTAAAGCAAGGACTGCTGCACCAGTTATTCAACATTCCCTTGCATCTCGATGGGAGCAGTGACGTCCACAATTTTGAGTAGCAGAGGGATCACGAGGAAGACAGACCACATCTGTGCTGTGCAGACACGGTCCCCTGTGCATGGTCATCTTTGACTCCAGTGAGATGAAGCACAGTACATAAATGCCCGTGGATAGGGAGAGGGGATGGTCTTCCCCCTCTGCTTTGTAGGTGAGGTGTGATGAGCCCTCCTGGAGCCCCAGTCCAGGTGCAGTGCTCACACAGCCAGGTTGTTGTGAGGACAGACTCTGGGCTTGCATCCCTCCAAAGGGACCATGTGGCAGGTCAGGAACGACCCCAGCTTGTGTAGTATCAGCTGCTGTGATACCTGAGGGTGTGACTGGAGACACTCCTGTCCTCAGGGCCGTATGCTGAGGTGCGGGGCCTGGGCAACATCCCTCAACTATCCTTACCCGGACCATCCTTACCTCTCACTGCACACATCCTCCACAGCCACTTGGGTCATTGAAAAATGGACTGAGGAGCTGCATCTGGTGTGAATAATAAGAGAGAAGCAGCAGCTTCACACTGCAGACGCTTAAGACCTGCCCTGCCTTGAAGTCAGGGGTAAGACACCAAGTGTGGGGATGGCATGGGGCAAGGGGTTTGTGTGTGCCCCTCCTGGGAGGGCATTGCCATGTCTTGCTTCTCATGTTTAGTGCTCAGCATAGCAGGAGACACAGGTGGGGTGTCCCCAACCACGTTGTTTCTGCCTGTCCCACCAGCTGTTGTTTGTGTCTTTGGGGGGACGATTGCTGTCTGAGCAGCATCAGTTGGGCAGCACACATGGAGTGCTTCCTTCTAAGTCCAGCAGCATGTAGAGAACTGTAGTGAGGGAGCTGGAGGTATGGGGTCACTTGCTCCTCTCCTCACTGCCTCTGCTTGGGGTGACATGTCATGAAGTGAGGGGCATTGTGAGGTGGAAGGGCAAGCTTCTGGCCAAGTATGTGCTTGCTTCATGTTGGTACTTCAGGGTTATTCTGGAGGATGTGTCTCCTGGGCTGGTGGATGCTCTGCAGGGGAAGGAGGTGCCATTTCTCAGGTGTTGTGGTATTTCCAATGTGCTTGACATTGCCAAGGCCAGAAAAAATTCCTGAGAATAGCAGCAGTTTGTCTGAAAAAAGCCTCTTTTGTTTTCACCAAGGAATTCCTTGAAACAATCTTTGCCTCTGCATGCTTGCAAAAAGCCAGATAATGGCTTGCTGAGAGCGGTGCTGTGGAAACCAGTGTGTCTATACTTGGCAAAAGGGAAGGACTTTTCAGCAAGAACTTGTTGGTTGTTGCCCAGGAAGATGAGGATTAGCTGACTTGGAGCCTTGCTAGTCTCCCTGCTCTGGTAGCATGCCCTCCCCTCCCCTGGCCTGAGATACCGGGGAGGTCTCAGTACTGCGTGTATGTGCTGATGGAGCGGCTGCTGGGGGTCAACTGCCCGGGGTCGACTGCAGCAAGGATTCAAGTTACGAGAGGCAGCAGGTCTAAATACAGACAGTCTGGTGTCTTTATAGCTGTAACACACCATATTTCAAAATTATTCATAGATCTTGTTCTAGCACTTCTTCTTCAGAAGTCTGACACGATGCCTACTCAAGTGTCATACTGTGTTTTGAAGATAAGGTGCATTACTTGTGCATTGTGACAAAGCACAAGCAGTGGCACCAGATCACTGTCAAGTTGAGTGTTCTCAAACCCAGCTTACAACTTAAATTTTCCTGCAGTTGCTTTCTTTCTCATTCCAGGTTTACTAACCTCTCTCTAACTTGGAACACATCCTAGAATTTAAATCAATTCCAGGACATAATCCTGGGAGCAGTGTAAATTTTTGGGAATAAGTTTGGTTTGTAACTTAAGAAAATGATTTTTTTCATTTGAAAAATAGGAAGAAATGATCCCAAGTAGGATCATCCCTAGTGATGAGACCACTGGCCTCAGCAGTTGAAAAATGGAGCTCTACTAGCTCATGCTGGCTCAGATCCTGGCCCCCAGGCTTTCAGTTTGACTGGTTTTGTTCAGTGTGTATTGATATAATTTATTGAAATTACGGCATAGTCTTGACAGCCTTCAGTGATTTTTTAAAAACTTGTTCTTTTCTCTTCTCCATGCAAATAATGTATTGTCTTCAAACTCTGCAAACAACCATGGAAGTATTTACTGCTTATCCTTCAATTATTTATGGTAGTAAATAGTATTTAATCCTTCCTGCTTTCCCCCTCTGTCCCCCTACCCCATATCAAGTCATTTTAATGTCTCAGTGTTGCTCTGATTAACAGTGTCTCTTATGCCTGACCAGTCTCACTCTCATTGTGCTTCCATTGCCAGTCCCGCAGTGTGGATAAGCAGCACGCTGTAATCAACTATGACAAGGAGAAGGATGAGCACTGGGTGAAGGATCTTGGGAGCTTAAATGGGGTGAGTACGAAACCTCCCAGCTGGCAGGGGCGGCCTCGCTCTGTGCTGAGTCTGCAGGCGCTCCTGCGCTCGCTGAATCCTGCTCTCAGACCCTTTTGGGTCACTGCAGCTGTTGGCATGGGTTAAGCCAAACATGCATAATTATTTTCAAGGCCTGAGGTGGAGGTCATGTAGCATCTCGTCTTGGGAGGGGGAAGCTTTGGTGAATATTGTATTTCTTTCTCCCTCTCTACTGGTGTCCTTGCAGAACGCATCAGGGCTCACAAAATCATAAAGCCTCTTGCAAAAGGGGAGGAAATAAATTCAGTTTCGTGTTGGGGATGTTAGCTTTAAACTGGTGGAGATTCTGGAGCAGCTGTTCAGCATGAGCAGGGTGACCTTTTGGTGATTCGATTGTCAGTGCATGGAGTGATTTATGGGATGATGAGACATTTAATTTCGTTGGGGAGAAACTACTTAAAACCACCTTTTTCTTTTTTTTTTTTTTTAATAATAAAAATTGCTCTTTTGCCTGCCTTGAGCCTGGTTTGCATGAAGACCGAGGAATAATGTGAGCACAGAAGAGGGAACTGAGCCTGACTGAATCTTAACCCTTGCTCTGGTCTGACTCAGGCAGTGGAGTTAGGCACCTGAGTTCCATGATTTTTAAATACACCATTGTTGTTAAAAGTGTCCTAGTGTCATAGCATGCCTCTCTTTTGGCAGTTTCTTCATACAAGTGGAGCTATTCCTCTGCTAGAGCAGGCCTAAGCTAGATTCACATAATTGTCTTCCCAGTGGGGGTTTTATTGCAGCCATTGTTTTGGACTTAGAAACAGAAGCCCTCCACCATCACAACCACAAAACCACAAGACGAGCCCAGAAATTTGTACAAAAACAGTGGCTAAAGCAGCCCTCAACCGTTCTGCCTCTTCTGGCATCTGAACACAGCAAGAGTGAGTGCTAATCCTTCTCAGCCTAATAGCTGAAGGCACAGAGCCCTGCTGAAATGGGAATATTTCCAGTAACTGGTCTGGACTCTAGCTGGATCCCTGGTTCAAAACTTGTGGTATTTAACTCATGGTGGCAAAATAGCAGCTGAAGATTCTGCTTGCAAGGGAGGGAAGACTTGTGCCACTAATTATTTTCTATCTTCACATGCTAAAGCATATGAATTTACAACATTTTAATAGTAGATTTATGCTTAGAGAGGCAGTAGAGTAAAAGGAGTTACAGGGGTGCCTGTCTTCTGCAGCTGATTAAGCACTTCTGTTGAAAAAGACTGTTGTGACCAAACCAAATTTTGCATGCAAAAAACACGTCTTTATTTGAAAATTGTCACAAAAACTTGTTTTCCCCTCTGAAATGAAAGAAATCACTTTTGAGGACCTTGAATTTAAATCCATTTTCAGAAGTTCCTTTGATTTTGTATTTAACTTTGAGTAGTCAGCAATGCTTTACATAGCTTTGCTGGATAATCTGGTTCATATTAATTGTCAAAGTGTTTTGTATTGTTTTTATTATAATTTTATTATTGTTTTTATTATAGTTATAATGGTTTTTATTCAGGTAATTCTGCAGTCTTTATTCAGAAGTTTTTGTTTTTAAAGGTAGCATCTCTATCTGCATTAAGCATTTTACTGAGGTTATTTTATCTGAAGTAACCATGGACAAATAGGTAACTATCAAAATGGGTTCTTGCAGACTTTTGTTTTGAAGAAAATTCAGCAAACAAGTATTCCTGTTCCAGATGTGACTGTTGTGGGTTTTTTAAATATTAAAAACATTAATGCAAATTGGAATTCTGTGCCTTTTAACTAGCTTCACTGTTTTTATTTTGAAATTACAGGCCTGTTTCCCAGCTCTTCTGTAAATTGCCAGGAAACTGGAGGCTGTTGTCTGCTGAGGTTCTAGTTTCCTACTCTAGCATTTATTTTTCCTCTGTGGTTAATGCTAGGTCTTATCATGCATGTTTGGCTTGGCTGAGGTGAGAAAGCAGAAGGAAAAGACGGTGCTTACAGTCGTGAAAACATGTAAATTCATTTTCTAGCATAATTTTGTTTCCTCAGCTGCATTTGCATTAATGGTACAAAGCCCCAGCAGCAGTTTCCTGGGCTGAGAGACTGGGTGAATCCCACCTGGCCAAGCTGGGTAACTCCTGGTGTCTGACTGCCTCACATCCAACTGTGGGAGTGGCTAATCCCCATCAGCACCCTAGGGCTTCTTTAGCCCCTTCTTATTTTTATTTGGCCCAGGTCGTTGCAAAAGTACATGGGTTTATTTATGAAAGATGTCCATGCATGCTTGATTTGATCCTCGATTGGTCTATGAGAGTTGTTTCATAGTGGGTCCCCTCAGAAAGCAGAGACATCAAAGACATTTATTCATAGGTGTGAAATATATTTCTTGCACATTTAGAAGGATGTTAGTTTCTTTCGGTCTCAACTGCCTGGGGCATGGGAAAAAGTAGTGTGTTTTTTAGCACAAATTTTTAGCACAAAAATTTTTAGCACAAATGGTTTGGGTATCTTGGACCGTGTGGCCTCAGGTGTCATGGTGATGCTGCTGCAAATTTTTTTCCCGTTTCCCTGTGCATTTTCATTTCCCCTTCCTCTGTGATAGGCTTTGCTTGTTAAATTATCAGGCCTTGGGGCTGACACCAGTCTTGTTTGCCATCCAGCAGAAAGCTGATTCCTAGCTCAGTAATTAAGAGCATGAGTTGCAACTGTTTGCTGCTTGAGATGGTAGTAGGAGAGCCGAGAGCATTTGAAGTTCCTCACTTCAGGCACCTCATTTACCTGTTCAAGTCGGGGACTGAAATTGCATTTGCAGTTGGTGCAAAGGTAAATCTCCCTAGAGGTCCCTTCACAGCACCTTGCTTTGAAGCATAATTGGGGTGCTCTAACTTGCCCACGGGAGCTACTTGCTGGTGTTGATTTTTCCAGGGAACTTGGCTCCTAGCTCCTGCCTTGGTGCTGGCACACCCCGAGTATGTGCAGTGCCATCGGCAGATGGACGTGGGTGCCCTCCAGGAGCGCCGTCCCTCTGAGATCCATCACCCTGATACCCTCAGTCAAAACCCTTTCCTGTGCTTCTCTCCTGCAGACATTTGTCAATGATGTGAGGATTCCTGACCAGAAGTACATCACCCTGAAACTGAATGATGTCATTCGCTTTGGCTATGATATCCTTTCTGAAGAAGATTTGGACTCGGGCTTTGTTTGGGTTTTGTGCTGTTTGCTGCATGAAGAGGTACCAGGGCTAATTTTGACTACTGAGTAAGGTGTTTGTTTTGCCTCTTGGAGCCTTTGGATGGATCATAAGCTCGTGTTTCTCCACCATGAACCTGATTCAGAGCACATTAATCATGGTGCCTGCTTTTTCATTGGACTTTGGATCGGGCCCTGCACTGGCAGTAGTGACTGTGGAGGTGCCTCTTCAGTCTCCTCCTAAGGAAGGGTTGCATTTTTTTCTTTTTATTTGGGTGGCAACTGTAGCTGGTACCAGCCAGGAGCAAACCTAGTTAATATGTTTTTGTATGAACTAGCATCTTCCTATTTTTTTCACTCAACTTGTGTTGTTTTGTTAGTCATTTCACCCAGATGCTTTATTTCAGACAATTTTCAGGCCTTCAGCCTTCAGCATTTAGCTGTGGAGCTTGTGGCCAGACCCTTGACTCTGTACTGGTTAAAGTTTGCCTGTGTAAATTGCTTCTGCCACAAAATGCAAGAGTAAATCTCTTTAGCAATAGCACATTTCACCTCTAGGAAGGGAAGCTAGGTTGCAGTTACTGCTTTATTTACGGACTGCAAATCCTGCTGGTGTCTGCTAAAACACCTTTGCTTTCATCCCTTTCCTTTTTTATCCTGATGTGACTGTATGACTGGCTATAAGCATAGATGTTGGCATGCCTTTCTGAGCCTGCAGAGCAATAGTGGTAAGTAGAGGCTCCTATTGCGGTCTTTTCATGTAATCTAATACTTTTTTCACTTTTTTTCAGTTGCTTCAATCTGCCAAACTTTGCCCACTCAAGCTGAATTTAGAAGTAGCAAGTGCCTTCTCCAGGTTTTGTTTTTTTTCTTTTCTGAGGAAATGTCAGTTAAAACAGTCCAGACATTTCTGAAAATAGAGGCAGAGACTAAGTTTTACCATTTGGTGGGGGGAAATGTTTGGCTGGAAAATTCTTGTGCATCCATGACCCTAAGGCCACATTCTTGTGCCTTTGCTGTCCCCATGATAATCCATTTGTGCTTGGCCATGCTTTAGCCCTCAAAATATTCCAAACCTTGAGCCTCACTGGTTTTTCAGGGAACTGGGTACTTCAGCCCTCAGCAGTGACAGTGCAGGAGCACTCACTGTTGCAACTAGGATTGCTTAAACTTATGTGTGTGCCATCCTGGATCTGCAGAAAAAGAGGGTTTTCTGGGCCATGTGTAAGATCATACTTCAGGTCCTGGTCACTGTCATCTGGGATCTTGTCATTAGAGGTGGAGTCTTGCTGCACACATGATGAAATCTTTTACAGTCCCATAGGCAATCTCAGTTGTAGCTTTTCTTAACTTTACAAATGTTTTTTTGATGTAGCTGCTTATGTATGTTCTGGTCTCTTGATGTGTGGGGAAATGCACAAAAGACTTGCTGTGAACGCCAGTCCTGAGAAGGCAAAAATCAGTGCCTGGAGCATGGGCGGGTTTTAATGGTTGTGATACAGGTTTGAACTTTTTATAGAAAGCAATTCTCAGCAATGAGCAGCTGAGTTGAAGTATTTAGTCCTGCAGCCTTTACATGGATATTCAAGTGAAGTGAATGATTACACTTACGAGTTGCAGGATTTATTGCCCTCAACAGGAAAATTTTTAAGAATGTAGGTTTTAGAGTAATCTTTGTACTATGTACCATAGCTATGGCAGCTATAATGTCTCCCTCTGCTTTGCTGCTTTGGTGCCACTCTGTTTAGCAGAGCTTTCTGTGCACACTGCAGTCAGCTTGGTGTGGATGGAAGCATCTCCTGAGGTCTCCGAGTCAGCTGTGTCCCGTTGCAC
The DNA here is from genome assembly GCA_013397725.1 of Rhagologus leucostigma. Taxonomy (NCBI): domain Eukaryota; kingdom Metazoa; phylum Chordata; class Aves; order Passeriformes; genus Rhagologus; species Rhagologus leucostigma. The sequence goes on from VZTD01005876.1 coordinate 378,396, forward strand.
GAGAGCATTTCTCTTTTCCATTTACAGTTTCACTTACAGGCTGTGCAGAGTTTCCCTGCTCAGCCAGTATCACTTGGTTTATTTTTAGTCTAACATTTTCCATCTTCCCTTTTTCCTCCTGTTTTCTTTCTGCTGTGCTGATTGGGTTGTTCATGATGACATTCCAGATGATAGCTTTTTTTTTTTTTTTTTTTAATACAGCTTTGCTGAGGATTATTGCCTGGGCTGAACCATGTGAATGCCTCCCTTCCTAAGAGGTCACAGCAGCTCATGACCTGATTTACTTTTCATCTGGAAAACTGCAGTGACTGAAAGGCCTTCTCTCAGGGCAAGAGAGCACCATAGTCCCAAGCATTTGGGCAAGGAGCTGAACTCTGCTGCTCCCTTATCTGGAGTGTGAGACTGGCCCATCTTGGCCAGGATACTGAGTGGTCTGCCTGAAGCTGCCAGCTAGGTGGAGAGCAGCAGGGTGTGAGCTGAGCTGGGGCTCTGGTTGCTCCCCCAGGTCCTGCACAGAGTTGCTGGTGTTCCTCCAGGCTTCTCCTGCTCAGGTCCCCTTGTCTGCTGCCCCTCAGCTGTTGTGGGTCTGGCCAGCAAACGTGATTGCACACTGTGTCACAAACTATGCATGACAAAACCTTGCTGGGCTGCAGCACAGGCAACTTTTACTACCCTGTGTATTTTAAGATTTACTGGTTTTATGATCCTACTTTCATTTTGTGACTAAATGCTAGATTTCTCTGTCAATCCAATTCCTTTGTCTTTCCCTTAACAAGTTCTGTACATTCGAACATGTATGTCCTGGAACAAATTCAACATAAAGTCCCAGAAGAAGCATTAAAGGTAAGAGTGGCTGCGTGTGATATACATATTTTTTTTAAAATTTAAGTACTCTAGTGATCATCAAGCACAGTGAAATATTAAAATGCTCTTGATGGCAGTGAAATGTTTCAAAATGTGAGGCTCTCCTTGGATTTGGATTTAATAAAACCTTCCTTAGAGGAGAGTTACATTTCCCAGTTATCTCAATTCTGATCTCTCCTATCCCTGTGCTAACATGTAGATCAAGTTATTTATGTTTCATGACTGCCAAAAAAAAAAGGTTACTTAAAGCTGTAATATGTTAAAGAACAACCAGCACAGGAGCTTGTGGGTGAAGCACAGCAGAACTTACTCCCTCCCAGAAGTGGAGCACAGATGTCTTTTCTGAGCATGGTGACTTAGGCCAGCTCCACCACACCTCCTCCATCAGGCTGAAGTTTGCTTAATTTATTCATGTGTACCATCTCATTTTTGCCTTCAAGCTCCCAATTTTTACTTACTGAGCAGTCAGTCCTCTTACGAGTGAGGTGTTTTAAACACTTGTTCAGTAGCAGGTAAGAAATATTCAAGCATCCTCTTTATCTAAGGCAGAAGAGCAACCCCCTCTAGGCAAGAAAGCAGTAATGTTCAGCTGTGGAGCTGGGCTATCAGTGCCATGCATCAGCTCTTGGCTAGCAGATACTGCCTTCTTAGCCCTGGTTCCGTGTTTAGGACTTGGTGAGGATAGGAAATCTACCAGCTAGAATTAGGCAAATGATTCTTTGAGCTTACTCAGGGATAATCTGGATGGATTCACCCTTTTATTAATTTACTTGTAATAAACTAATTTCTAAATACTTCATTTACTGTGTTAATATGGAACTTGTTTTAAGGTAGAATCACTTTCCTAGCTGGAGAGAGGGTTTGGAAAAAATAACTGAAATAGATTCCAGTTGCCTCTGCTGAAAAACTGAGATAATGCTGATGAGCGCCCTGAAATAATTTATAATGTTCCTTTAAGAACAAAGGGGATTTCAGGATTTGAATCCTGAATGGAAAATGGCCTGATTTCTGATTATTCTCAGTTTATTCTTTAAAGTATTTTCTGATTAGTTATTTTGCAGAACTAAATCACAGTGACCTTCTTGTGTACTAGAATTGTCACTTAATGGCTTCCAAATGGGGTATTTCTGCTGTGCTGTAGCTTCTACTTAGGTATGCATGCTTTTTGTTGAAGGACACAGCTGCAGTATAGCCTTTGGGTGATTCTGTTGGTGGGGAAGAGGGGTTCACTGCTGCTTGTGTGTCTGCAGCATGAGAAGTACACCAGCCAACTCCAGATGAATTACAAAGGCACGGCCATGAAGAGGGCGGAGCAGCCCATGGAGCACGGTGTCTACACAGAGTCCCCACAAGCAAAGCTGGAGAAAGGAGAGAGGAAAGCAATTACAGGTACCTGCTTGGGAACCAGTTAATCCAGATTCTGATCAAAGTGCAGCTTGAGCCCTGTACTGGGTTAAGATTCTAGCAATAGAGTCCTGTGGGTTGCATTTCGGAGCAGTTCTGGAAGGATCATCTTTCTAAACTCCTGGAGTATTCCAGACTCTCAGTTTTTGGAGATTCAGCCTCCAAAAAAAATCATCTAATGTGATGGCTCATACATGTCTTGTCATTGTGTGTGTTCTGGAAAACCTGTGGGCTGAGCAGGTTTGGTAAGTTCTCTGGCACCTGTCTGGTCTATTTTTAATTTCCTAATCGTGAGCTGGTGTTTGAACAGAGAGGGTGACTCAGAGTAGAAAATGTATGGCTGCTGTGGCATGGTGCTGGCAGGCAGGCAAAGAAGCAGCAAGCCTTTCTTTCACAAAACCCTGGATGGTTTTAAATGGCTGTATTTCCTAATGTGCCAGTATGTGGGATTGAAACCGACTGCCAGACTGGGAGATCTTTGCTTCAGGTTCGCTGTTCCCCAGCTTCTAACCTTTTCTATTTGAGAAATTCCTTCTGTTCTCCATTTTGTTACCAACTGCTGCCTTCTAAAGACCCTTTGTCAAACTGGGTTCCTCCATGTTCCCCGTGACGGTTTGCCAAGACCTCCCCAGCAGTCTTGTCTCACCCATCTCACCCAAATTCCTGATTCCTGTGTGTACTGTCCTGATGGGTCTCTCCCCAGTTTTGCTCAGGTATCAGGTCATGGCTTTCTGGAGCTTGCTGGTGCATGGGAGGAACAAATATGGTTTTAAAGCATACTGGTAACATGATTGGTAGTGGTGGTCTTGTGGCTCCAGGATGGCAGAGCAATTGGAAGGCTTTGGGGTTTAGCAGGGAGAGTTGCCCGCTCTCTGTTGGAAAAAGAATCAGGGAGGTGAATGGAGGGAAGGGGATGGGCAGGTAAAAGAATGAGGTAAACATCTTTGGTGAGGTTACCTAGAGACAGGTACAGCAGCTTTCTAGAAAAATGTACAGCTTTGGGTAAATCTGTTAAGGCTTCAGGATAACTAATTGGAGTGGGATGATTGACCTTAATCTCCCATGTACCGTCCTTAGGAAAATCTCCGTAAACTGACACAGTGCACTAACACAGTGTAATGTTCCTCCTTGGTCTCCTCGCTGTCTCCAGCTGTGTGTGGAAGCACATGCACCTGTGTGCCCGACTCCCATTTTTTGCACCAGAAAGCCTTTCTTTGTGTTGCTTTGGCTGTGTCTGTGTGGCTGTGTTTGGGACTGAACCTGACAAGCGTGAATTTAAAGGGATGGAATTGTGGATGATTAAGTGTGACACTGGGGAGGGTGAGAAGACGTGAGCCCCACTGGGGGAAGAGCTCTCCAGCTGCCTTTCAAGGGGCAGCAGGTTCTTGGAAAGCATTGCCAGTAACTGGAACCACTTTGTGTTTGCTACTGCATGGTTCCATGAACACTCTGATTTTTATTCTTGCCACCTTCCAAAATCCACTCTCATTGATTTTAACCTACATAGCGTAAGTAGTTGATATTTGGAACACCTTCAAAGCCAGGACGTTGAGTGACTCTTAAGCAAGGTGACCTGTTTCTCTAGCCTGTGATTCGCAGACCTGCATTATGTTTCTGTCATCTTTAGTGGGCACAGGCCAGAGGTCTAAGGCAAAACGGGGTCTGTGTTCTTACTGGGGACCAGCACTGAAGTATGTCACATGCAGTGGGAGTGATGGGCAGAGCTAAAAAAATCTGTAAAGTGAGCTGCTCAGCTCACTGAACAACAGAGGAAATCAGGACTTTTTGTTTGAAGTATTGTGCTGGACTGGACTGAAGCCTGTGGAAGCAAGAGAGGGAGCGTGAGCATTAAATCAGTACCTCGCTCTCCCAAAAGCATCTCTTGCACGCGAGCAGAATGATCAGTGGATCCCTTTCTCATCTGCGATGTGACTAATTCACCTTGTCCTCAGCTGCACGCATGCACCGTCTCTCCTCGGCTGCTGGGAGGAGTGGCAGCAATTTGAAATGATTAGTGAAAAGAAGAATGTAGTGTTCTTACAGGGAGTGGGCTTGCTTAGTGGCAGCAGAAAGAGGCTTTAGGGAAAGAGCTGTTTTGCTAAGCCTGTAGGTATTTAGGAATTTGCATTGACTAATTAAAGCACGTTCTGGGCTGACAAAAGCCTTTAGAAGGATCGGTTCCCAGGGCCCGGGTGGAAGAGAGGCAGAGGGAATGCAGGCTTTCAGGGAAGAAGTTTAACAAAACAATGTGAACAGTTAGAGCTGCTTGGAAATGGGAGGAGGTGAGGGGCTGAGGATAAAGGGACCCAGGGGCGTGAATGGGAAACAGTCAATTTAGTCTTTATGCTGTTGAAGTTGCAGCTTTTGGGTGTATGTTGCCTGTAAGCAGAAAATCATCAGTCTGTGAAATGTTTGAAGCAAGGAGCTTGGTCAGTCTATGGGTTGGAGATGGAAATGAACAAGTGTCCACAGTTTGGCTAGTTAATGCTAAAAATAACTATTAGCTCTCATGTTTAAAGCCTTAAGTGATCAGGAAGCCAGGTAGAGCCTTGAACTGAGCAGATTTCAAGATGGTCACAGTTGCTGTTCCCATCTGTTGCTACCTGAGTTGAGGCACTTGATGAGATAAGATGCTTTGTGGTCTTCTGTTCTCAGCACATAGTTAATCCTCAGGCTGATCCTAATTTTTTGTTTTTTTCAAAGCTGCCACAGCCTGATGGGACTAGGTAATCCCGAGTCTGATGACTAACCTCTGAAAAACTGCTGCACGCCTAACTGCTCCAGGGGTGGAGGCTGCTTGCAGCGTCCACTTAAAATGGGCATCATCACTTGCAGGAGTAGGACCAATTGCAGGAGCTTCTCCCGGGATCTGTGAAATAGGTTGGCTCACCAGGTTAGCGTCCCTGTCATTAGTAAGTCCTCTCAACAGAGTGGACGACTTGAAAGGCTTGCTGATGTTCAGGGCTGAGGTCAGCAGGCAGCGAGGATGGAGACAGTGGGAGCTGTGCCCAGTTGTGAAGTGGTTTCCATGGTCTTTGGCTGCTTTCCCCATGAGATCATGGCAATAGCTATTTAGACACACAGCTCTGCCCTAGCCTTTAATTTAAGGGAGTGGTGGTGTATCTGCTTTTTTGCCTGAACTAGAGTGGTGGTAACTACAGCATGTTTAAGGTTCGATCATGTAATTGATACAAATAAATTTGTGATTATCAGCCTGATTTGAAAGTCCCTGGGATCCGTGTAGGTTCACAGCAGATACAAAAGACCAGGGCTTAGATTAGCCATGCACATATGAAATAAATAGTGTGGCAAAGAGTCAGAGAATTGCTTTATGATTATTCCTACTAGGTCTGAATTCCCTGCTTTTGGAGAGGAGTTAAAGAGCAGAGATGTAAGGAATTAATTTTAAAATCTTGTAGCTAGATCATCTTTTTTTCCCCTAAGGTCTCTGCTGTAAGAAGCCTACTCCGCATCTTCTGGAGATGGACATTATTGTTATTAATAATGAATCAAAAACAGTTTGACTTAAAGCAGGCTGGATTTCTCATGCTTTTGTTATGACTTGCAGTAGAGAGCTTCAAAGCTGTGTGTGCTTCTGTGAGCAAAGAAATTTGCTGTTGCTGACTGTCTCTCTCTCATGATGGTGTGAAGCTTTGTGAAGATTTGGGCAAAGCACAACCCTCAGTCCTGTCCTGACCACAGGGGACACCTTCAAGGTGTCCCTTTGTTTCGTGGGAGCTGTGTGCTTGTCTTGAAAGCTCTTCTTCCTGCTTGATGATGGAAAGCAGCTTTAACACAGTATTTCTCCTTTGCCTTTCATCACCCAGACTGTATTTTTGGTTGTGCCCTTGTGTTCTGTGTGGTTCACTTCTCCATAAATACATCCTTTGTATCGACATGTCTCATTCTCTCTTTTGGTGCCTCTCCTTCAGATGATCAATAGTTCTCTATTAATTTAACAGGCCACATTTTTGTCAGACTGTTAAGCAAGTGGACTTCCCTTGTTCTGTGCTAAAACAGCCTTCATTTTTCCTTTTGAGTGACTGCCCCAAAGACTGAAATCCAGGAGCAGAACATGTGTATGTCAGTGGTCTTCCCTGTATTACACCATCACTGGTAGCTCAGTTTTTATCTGGCTGAATGCTTGTGCTGACCTCAATTCAGTTATCTAAAAGGATGGTTTTCGGGCTGCCTGCCTGAATTGATGAGCCAAGAAATATGTCTAAATGAATTGGCACCATCTGGGCAGCCTGGCACGGAGTGGAGAGAGGTGGTAATGAGCTGCCATCAATTGGAGGAAGTCTCATGTCATTAAAATGACTGAGCAGTTCGTTTTCATTGGTGTTCCTCCCTTCACTGGTGACTTGAGCGAGCCCCAAATTTCTCTGTTCTCGCAAGAGCATCCATCTTACACTAAAAGAGAACAGACAGGAGGTGGCTTCAGGGTGCTTTGCATGTCTCAGGACACAGGCAGACATGCTGCTCTGGATGCTGCAGGTTCAGGTTGAGGTTGCTACCCAAAATGGATCCCAGCTGCTCTGGTGAAGAGCAAAGCCTGCTGGCACAACTGCATGTGTAGCTGCTCCCTGGCCCACTTCTGTCACAGCCATCTGTTTTAGCTGCCTTCCCATCGTGCTTTTTTTTTCCCCTCTCTCCTTTTTCTACAGTATTGTTGTGTTAGAGCTGGAGCTGGGAGAAGTGTCAGTTGTGCTGGCAAATTAGAAGGGACAGAAGCTTCTGACATGAGCAGGGCAGCAAATTCATGTAGCTCTTTGTGCTGGTTTTGGCTGGGGTAGAGTTAATTTTCTTCACAGTGGCCGGTACGGAGCTGTGTTTTGGATTTTTGCTGAACACAGAGTTGTTAATATAGAGATGTTTTTGTTATTGCTGAGCAGGGCTTACACAGAGCCAAGGCCTTTTCTGCTTTCCATACTGCCACGCTGGCAAGGAGACTGGGGCTGCATGGGAGGCTGGGAGGAGACACAGCCAGGACAGGTGACCCAAACTGACCAGAGGGATATTCCAGACCGTATCACATGCTCAGTATATAATACAGGGGGAAGAAGGAAGTGGGAGGGGATGTTTGGAGTGATGGTGTTTGTCTTCCCAAGTCACTGTTACGTGTAATGGAGTCCTGATTTCCTGGAGATGGCTGAACATCTGCCTGCCCATGGGAAGTGGTGAATGAATTCCTTGTTTGGCTTTGCTTCTGTGCACGGCTTTTGCTTTCCTTATTAAACTGTCTTTATCTCAACCCATGAGTTTTCTACCTTCTACCCTTTCGATTCTTTCCCTGATCCTGCTGGTGGGGGAGCGAGTGAGTGGCTGTGTGGGGCTTGGCTGCTGGATGGGCAGCAACACTCTTCTGAAGTCAGAGAAATCTGGCTCAGGATCTGGCTGCTTTCAGCAGTAGCCAAGAATGACGGTGACTGTGTCACTTGACAATGTTATTCAAAATGCAAATTAATATGAATGCTCAGTGGAAACATTAATTGCTCTTAAAATATTGAAACTGTTCCTGAATAGCAAGATACTGACTCTTCAGCTTTTCATCTGTGCTTTTTGCAGTTTTAAAATGAACTTCCAGTTTATTGTGGAGGCTGGGAGACGAAAGGAATTAAACCCCACACACACAAATGTGCAGCTTTGTCACAGATGCCATAACAGGCATTGCAGGTGGGGCCATGTGAGCTCTGTGTCATGGGGCATGAGGAACCTTCTGCTGCTGTGCAGTGAGTGCAGTGCAGTGTCTCCTACCCTGATGGCCCCAGATCTCTGCACTCTGGCCAACCTGATGCACTCTTTTTAGGTATTCCTAGACCTGCCCTGGGGTTTTGACTTTGTGCTAGCTTTTGTCAGAGGAGCAGTTAGGGTAATTTCCAAGTACTTGTTAGGGCCCAGGGAAATTTTAGACAGAAGAGGAGCTGGCTCATTATTCTTTATAAATCCTTTTTTTTTTCCCCTTCAGCTTCAATTGCAATCCCAAAGTTCCTCATCAACAGAAAAGGTCTGACCAGAAGTCTGACTTACTCTCCGGGCTGCCTTTTCCCTGTACTAGAAAAGCTCCTGAGTGACAAAGGCAGAAGCTCCTGTGTTTGTACACAGGTGGGACACAGATCTTGGAGCAGTTTCTGGGAAGACTTCTGTCCTGCAGGATGGATGTGAGCTCTCTTAGCTCACTTCTGCCCCTCTGGGCACAAAATTTCCTTGGAATAGATCCCTGGCATCTTCTAGACTAGGAGGCCTTTGGGATTGCTTTGGGGCTGGGATGTGTTGGAGAGATGAGCTGTAATGAGGCCACTCCTTCCAAGATGCAAGCAGTAACAGCACCCATCCTTGGGAAAGATGCTGCTTGTGCAACTGTTGAGTGCAGGTGGTCTTTGCATTTCGTCTATGGGGTAGTTGATCCCTTTAGGCACAAAATACCTCAGACATAACTGGCTTTTGCTAATGGATTTGTGTTGCAGTGTTCATCTTCTTCCCCTGGCTTCCCCCAGACAGCTGCTTCTTGGCCATCAACCCTAAGATCTCTACTGCAAGTCAGAGGGTAGTAATCCATTGTGTGCCCAAAAGAAGTGCCTGACGTTGGTGGAGCAGATCCTGCATGGTTGGGGTGGGGTCTGGTGGGCAAGTTACAGCATGAAAAGAGGATGGTAGGTTTCTGCTGGGCTATGTGACAGAAGCTCTCAGCCTAGAAGAAACCAAACCCTACACTGGAGTGCCTCTGTTCACTGACAACCTTGTGAATAGGTTTTTAAATCCCCCCCCCTCCCATGAGTGGTTTAACCTTCATCAGTTATGAAACATATTGCTTGGCAATTCCAATTTATCATGGTGAGAAACGCTTCCTCCTTTGAACTTTCAAAGGCCGCCTACATAATAGGAACATGGTTTATCTTCCACGCACCCTAGGCAGGGAGGAGAGTAGTACTTTCAGCCTCTTTTGATCCTCAGTGTGAAGGGAGGCTGCGTGGTTAACTCTGAAACACGAAGAAGGTCTCTTGAAAAGGGCCTGTGGGCTGCATCTGTAAAGCAAAATTTTTGCCTGTGGACTGTCAATATATGAGCTTATATATCTGGAATTATTCTAGAACAAAAATATCTGAAGTAGTGGCCACTGGATCTCTGTAGCTTTAGAAACAGCAGCTTAAAATCAGGCTTCTTTTTTAATTTGAGTTATTTAATTCTCCTTCCTCTCATGACTTCCCTTATGCCAACGACTGCTTTCTGTCATGTCCCTATTGAAACAGGGAATGCAAAACTGCAGAACTGTTTGAGAGCTGCTTTGCACAGAGCAGTGTGTGGTTTGAAAACCACAAGCTGAGCAGCAGCTGGCAGTAGAAGCCCAGCTATGGCTCTGGAGCTGGAGCCAGCATTTAAGACGTGGCCAGTTATGGCTGCTATGAGCAAGGCAGAAGCAGCCCAACAGAGCTGGATCTTAACCTCAGCCCTTGACCTATCCTGGTGTTTCTATCACCTCTAGATGAAAGAACAAAAGCTACTTTATTTGCTTCTCTTAAACTATGAAAAAACCATAGTATTAACTGTACCACAGGCAAATTGGGTGTATTCTTTTTGTTTGTTGCATAAACAGCAGCAGCCCAAGGCACTGCCAAAACACAATCTTGTTTTGTGGGATACAAAACGAGAAGCAGTGGATCAGCTCTGCTGAGTGGGTGCCAGTTGTTGCAGCAAAGCCCTGATCTTTCAGTGAGTTCTCACTGAGCAGAGAAATAGTGTAAGCCTGGCCCTTTTAGAGGAAATTCTCCATGAGAAAAACCTCTGTCCTACAATGACTCTGGAACGCGCTTGGTTTGCTATAAGCTTTAGAGAGCAAGAGTTTATTAGTTCTTTATGAATGTGTAAGGAGATGGCTTTACCATTTTTCCTGAGTTTATAATGCTTTGAGAATTTCCTGTTGGGGAATGTGTGTCACTTAGAGTGGGAGTGGTAAATAGTGGAAAAATCCCTAGCCTGGACACATCCAAGGAATGGTGGGGTAAAAAAAGATAGACCTAAAGTCTTCCCATTTAAGGTAAGGAAAAAAGTCAGATTTTCACCTGAATTGCAGGTGAGTTGAAGACAGTTTTGTGGTTAGTGTTTTGTAGTCTGTCCTGCCAAAAATCTTCCATTTTGTGTGAATAATAAGGCTAAAATGGGACAAAAGCCAGTATCTGGGAAACACAGCTGTGAAAGACAAGAAAGGGAGGTGGAGTTAGTATCTTGCAATAGAATGTAGAAAGGAAAAAAGGGTGAAACAAAGAAAAGCCTGAACATATTATTACGTATAATTTGCTGTTGTTAGAACCATGGTGTAACAAGTTCATGGTCTCATCTGGCCCTGCTGTTTTCCCCTTTTTGATGTGCGGTTGAACCTAGTAAATTGGTATTTTCCGTGTTAAAGTATTTGCTTATCCTCTTCCTAGAAACGAATACTTACCGCACCCCTCTCTATGGGCAGCCCTCCTGGTGGGGGGAAGATGATGCAAATAACAAGGAGGAGAGAAGGCAAGAGGAACATTACTCAGGTAAGGAGGTGATGTGGGGTGGGAGAAGATAGGGGACACAAAATTTTGGCGCACTTTTGATATTTGCTGTGTGAAGCCATCCTATTTCAAGACTTTATTTACCACTTCTTTTTTGTGCTTATATTTGCACATTCCTGTGTGTAGGTTGCTGCTGCTGAAACTGGAATAAGGGAGAATTAAAATGTTTTCCCTAAAATATTTGACCATTAGAAACAGCAGTTGCGGAGTAAAAAGCTAATCTTGTATGAGAACTAGGTACATGGCAGTGCTGTATCTGTTTCTCACCTCATCATCCTTGGGAGCCATTTAGTCTTAACACTCCTCTTGTTGTCAATCTTGTGTGTATGGAAGAGGCATCTTATTTTCATTTGTGCAGTAAACCTGATGTTTCTATCAAGCATGTGCTCTACTGCACAAAGAAGTGTTTTATTTCAATGCACACACAGTGTATCTATTCTCTAGCAGAGAGGGATTGTGATTAGTAGCCTTTTCAAGAAGTTGAAACAAATGAGTTGAGTAGTACTGAAAAAATGTGATTTTATCCTTTTTTGCCCTTTTGATTTTGTAGAGAGATCAAAAGAGATAACCCAACATGAAGAGGAACTGAATGGGAATATTTCTACTTATAGAGATGCCCAAGAACAATCTGTATTTGCCTTCCGGAGAGAGCCAAGTTATTTTGAGATTCCAACTAAAGAATTTCAGCAGCCATCAAAATCTCCAGAAACACAGGTCCATGAGATCCCAACAAAGGATGTTGATGCTGTGGTAGCCCCTGTTGTACAGAGTCATGCTTCTTTCACCATTGAATTTGATGATGGTACCCCTGGTAAAATAAAGATAAAAGACCACGTAACTAAATTTTCGCTCAGACAGAGAAGACCCTACAGTAAGGAACCAGCTCATACAGAAGTGATGTCAGCAGAGAGCAAAGTGGCTGACTGGCTTGTCCAGAATGACCCAAGCCTGATGAGAAGGCAGTCTGCAGGAGATGATGTTTACAGTACCAAGAGTGACCTGCCAGTTCATGTAAGGACGCTTAAAGGTGAGTGAATGTCTTGTCACGTGGACATAGTGCTCTGTTGGCCATGCAAATGCAGCATAATAAAAGATGAAAACCCTTCTCCTGTCAAGGAGAACTGGACTTAATTATCTCTGCTCCAAATTTGCAAGTTGAAGAATATTACTTTAATGACTGTTAATATTTTGAATGCAGCTAGCATGCTCTTCACCTGGCCCTGAAGTCATGTGTGACGTTGGCTTGGGAGCACTCTAATGTGACTCCTCTACATCTGTCTGTAATGCCAGCTCAGCAGTAACTGGTTGAAAAAAGGATTTTAAATGTCTAAAACAATTTCCACGCGGTCAGGCAGGCTGATAAATACGGGCATTTCAGTGAATTTTGTTCTCTTGGCTTCTCCTAGCTGATGGATGATAATAATGAATTAACTGTAGTCCAGAGGAGTCTAAGCGTGATAGTCATGTTGTACTAAGTCTAAGTGTGATCAACTGGTAATGACCAGAGCCAGTTGGCTGGATGACAAAAGGTCCTGACATAGAGACTACTGGTAGAGTTGAGATACACATGATCCCCAATAGAGGAAATTGTTGTGCTTATAGGGAAAGTTTTCTTCTCTTAACCTAAAGCTTGTCTGAAATCCTCTGTTCAAAAACATCAGATTTTGTGGACCTGTGTCTTGTTAAGTCTGTCACTGAGGAATTCTTTAGGTGTTTTCAAAGGTCTGAGGTGAAGTTTGGAGCCCAGTTCTTACTGCAGCTGGTGGGACTTACATGATTCTGATGCAACTTTGAGTACATTTTGGAAGATTTAGGCTTGCTCAGATTTCCCTCTTGGGCCATGCACTGAACAGCTTGAAGGAGACCACTGATTCCTGCATTCTCACTGCTTTGCCTATGGAAAAGCTATGTTTTGAACTGCAGCTTGAGCTGATGAAGTCGTATGGAAGGTTGCCAGACCTACTTGTGCTTGAGGTCCTACTTAAGTGAGAGCTATACCTTGTTTTCTCTTAAAGGAATATTTGCTTTGACCTTCTTGGAAAAAAACCCCAAACTTCATCATAATATGGAGACTTTTACATATCACACCTCCAAATTGCTGTTTTGGGTACATATTTTTGGGAATGTACGGTCATAAAGGTATCATATTCAGCCGTAGGGTTTGGCATGGCATGGAAATTGAACTACTTTGTTGCCAGTGCTTGGTTCTAGTCCTTCCCAGTAAGGGACAGGGTTGAGGTGCCCTGTTTGGTTATTTAGGGTCATATTTCCAGTATACTGTAAGTGTGTGATGAAAGGGTTTGTGTTGGGATTTTTTATGTTATTGTCATACTGGATTTTGTTGACTTACTGGAGAATGTTGTCAGGGGTAGAAATGTGCTTCAATGGTTTTGCTCTTTCCTCTTGGGGAAGACTAGAGAGTTGGGCAACTGTTGCTGTTGTGATGCACAGGAACACTAGAGACTGGCTTCATTTGCCTCTCTACAGTCTATAAGGCATGGAAAGGAGCTAAGGTAATTCAGTGCATGATTTGCATATCAAGAAATCAGTGCTGGACATTTGATTAAAACATACAGTGTTGATGGCCTGAGGAGTTGTTCCACCTCTACTTTGGCAGGTATCATTTATCTACGATAGCTGTGCAACGTGTTCTTCTGGCAGGGCTAATTTTGAAGATGTCTTGGAGGCTGCTGCTGGCTGCCTACCAGGTTTGGGTCTCCAGGATCAGAGATGCCCACCACTGGGGCTCTCTAGTAACATTTTTTCACTTCCAAGAGCAATGTGGTGAATGTTAAGCCTGGTATCAAGACTGCAGGGTTCAGGTCTTAGCACCTTGAGGGGATGTGCATGGTGTTCTGCTGGGGCGTCCATGAGCATGGTGCATGTTTTCCTTGTGTCCTCACTGTTTTGCATTCATCAGAGCTCTTAGCCAAGACCTTTAATTTGAGAACTTTCCCTTCCAAGGGTGAAGCTTATCAGCCCTCGGGGCACAATGCGAAGGTTGCTGGCTTTCTTCATGAGTGTGTTAGGAAACTCTACATAGAACTGACTCCTGGGTTGAATGGACCTTGCATTAAATTCTAATCTTTTGCAGTTAACTTGATGTAATAAATGGTCTTCACCCATGAGTCTGGAGAACTTGCCAAGTAGGTTTGAGCAGTTTTCCTTTCAAACACGTGGTGTTTTAGCCAGTATATCTTGCTACATATTACAGTCTAGAGCGCAGAGACCTCTTTCCCCGTTCTCCCGATGACAGGTTCCTGGTCGTTGACTGAATCGTGTTGTGTGCCTTCACACCCGTTTCCTTCTCCAAAAAAAGGTTTGTTTTTTGTTTTACTTTTAACTTTTTGTTTTAATTTTAACTTTCTGTTTTACTTCTACTTGCTTTCTGAGTGTCCTGAGCTAAGGTGCTGAGGGGCAGGCTGGCGCTGATTACATAGAGATAGTTGTAAAGATGGTTGTTGCTAACATAAGTGAAAATAATTATAAACTTAGTTTAAGCTTAGTGAACTCTTAAGTAGTGATTTAATCTTTGCTTGGCTGGTGATAGGATGGTGTAACTCATAGGGGTGTCATGGTGTGATTCCTAAATCTCCAGGAAAAGTAAAGAATCCTGCAAAATTACTCTTCTGTTAGCCTCTGGTTTGTTTTCCCTTGTGGAGGAGGGTGATGTGGGTGCTCAGAGATGCATGTACTTGTAATGCACTGATCTGGTCTTTCATCATGGAGGTTTGATTTCATGGGATGCAGTGCGAGGGTTTTATTTCCTGATCCTGCAGATATTTCTGCTCTGTAACAGAGAGAACCCAGTGAGGTGGTCTTGGACTACAGTAATTGGATAGAATGGCAAAACAATCTCATCATTTTTATTTAAATTGAAAAAAGAAGGAAACAAAACATTAGGTATGTAAACCGATCACCATTACAAAATCAGAAATCCATGAGGTTGAAAGTACTTCTTGAATTCTTTTTAAATAAATAATTAACTTGATAGCCAACCAGTGGTGAAAAGTGGGGTCAGGAGAGAGCTGCTTTCTCTTTATTTCTTCTGATGGGGTGCAATCCCTGTACCACACAGGTTTCTTTGGAGTTTTTTAATCTTATGGAATGCTTTTTTTGTATCTGAAATGATAAAATTCAACTGGGACGTAATGACAGGGCTGCAGTAACTGAGAGTATGAAGGTCAAATGTACATACCTTGTTTCCAGGCAATAGGCACGAGGACGGGACGCAGAGCGACACCGAAGACCCCAAGGCAGAGAAGGAGACGACGACGGGCGGCGAGCGTCCGACAGAGCAGACGAGGCTGCAGCGCCAGATGAGGCGTGACCCCCACGAGATGCTGCACAACAAGCAGGCCTTCGTCATTGAGTTCTTTGAGGACACGCCGCGGAAGAAGCGGTCCCAGTCCTTCACGCACAGCGCTCACTCATCCCAGAGCGACACGGATCCGGGGCTGAAGAACAAGGTTGAAAAGCGCAAGAACGCGTTGCCGGCGGAGAAGCCGGGAAATTCAGTGCCGCCATCCCACCTCACAGCCCAGGCGGGAAAACCCACCAACAACTCCTGCGGGACCCAAAGAACAAGCTCCTTCAAGAGGGAGAAGACGGAGGATCGGATCAACTCTTCATCCTCCTCTGCTCCCAGAGCCAAAAGTTACGGGAGCGTTGGGAGGAAGTCTAAAATGGCCCAGGATTTTATGGCCGAGTACTTGCGTGAGACTGCTCAGTCTGGGAAGCCAGCCACTGAGAAACCAGCCCCTCTGCCCATGCCAGTAGCTCCACGCGTGGTTATATCCTCGGAACCAGAGCCTGCCTCTGCTCCACCTCCAGAGATGAAGTCTGCCCAGGGCAGGAGGAATGATGAGGAAGACAGTGTAAGCGAGACCGGCACGTACACCATTGAGACAGAGTCACAGGACAAAGAGGTGGAGGAAGCACGAAAAATGATAGATCAGGTAAATGCTGCTTTTCTGTGCTTGGCCAGTGAGTTGAGGGCTGAAGGCTTGGAGGGCCTAAATTAACTTGCCATGAAGGGATGCAGTTGGGTGCAGCAGGGGGTTGTGGTTAGGGGTGGAAAATCATCCTGGGTGACCTGTGCTAAGGATAGGCCCCAACAAACTGTGAGGCTTGTCTTTAAAAAATCCCATCAAAACCACAGAATTACAAAACAAACAAAAAACCGCAGAGTAAAAGAAGGCAAGATATGCCCACGGCAAAAAGCTGCTTTGCTTAAGAAATGGAATTTGGATGCAAAAGTGAAAGAGTGGGTTTGCCATCTGTTTAGAGGAAAGGCAACACCTGAATAAAGATCAGGCTGATCCTGCTGACAGCTGTGGCTGGGAACAGCTCTGCTCTCTAGGACTGCTCCCAAGCCTCTGCCTTGGCATTGCATCACCTCCTGCTCACTGTTAGGAAGAAGGGAGCTGCAGCCCATCACTGATTCGTCATCCCATGGTAGGCCACGGGAAATGCCAAGGGCTGGTGCTTACAAGCCTTAGTGGCAGATGTTTCTGTATTTGGCTGTGCCTGATTAGAAAGGCAGTGCTTGCTGTCAGGGCAAGCAGCAGCTGGCTAAGATAGCAAAGGGTGTGATCTAGGGCAGAGGCAATCCCAGATGGATCTGTACTTGTTTGGATTTTGCAGAGTGAATGATAGCCTAAAAACAAAACTCCAGAGATGAGGGAGGCTTAAGAAGAACCCACCCAACTAAGCAACCGCAGGGCAAACCGAAGTTTGGCTGATTTTCAGGTTTAACTCTCATCTGCGGTCTATTATGAAAACAAAACTGGCAAGTTGTTACGAAGATTTAGTGAAATGTAGTCAGGAGGATGGCAAGGTTTAAAGGAAGCCTTAATTGAACCTGGCTTTAGAGCTTTGTATTCAGTGTTTATGAGCCTGGATCTAGCTTCTCTCTTTTGTTTTTTATTACATTTGTTTCTTACATCTTGTTTGAAATGTGATCGGAAGCTTTCAGGGCATGGTATTTAAGCCACCGCAAGGTCCTGGTCCTGACTTTAGATGACTAATTGTTCTGGTGGGGCAGTATAAGGGAAGATGCCACAAAAATATGGAGATTTCTGGGGAGTAGTGTTGGCAGCCATGTAGCTTGGGCAGGCAAACTGACCAGCTTCTGGTACTGACTGTGCCATAGACTTAGTGCAGTGCAGACCCGCCACTTGTGAAACAGCTGATAACTGAACCTCAGTGTTCCTGTCCAGGAAGAAAGGAAATGAATTCTGGGCTTGCTTAGGTTCTGAGGGGTCTCAGCTTTGTATTCCTCCGCTATTGCACGCACATTTTTTTAACAGAAGTGAAAGTGGAGATCTTTATGGCCGTCTGTGTTCAGCCAGGGCACCCTTTGTGGTGGTGTCTTCCTCTGAACTTCTTGCAGTCAAGTGAGAGGAACAAGCCCTTCTGAGGCATGAGTCTTGGTCACCCCCCATAGGAAGGCCTGCTTATCTTCGGGGGGAATCTGTCCAACGAGCTCAAACACTCACCCATCTCAGAAGTGCATCCTTTCCCAGTTCCCTGTGGCAGTGCAGGGCTGCTTTGCTTGGCCCACTCACAGCTACAGTCTATGAAAGGCACTGGGGATGGAGCTTTCCCATTTTCTCTGTCTAATTCTTTGTGACTGAGCTGGTAAATAGCTTTTCTGACACTCATCCTAAATTTCTCTGGGCTGAAAAGGGACTCCTTTTCAGTAAAAGTTACTGTTGTTAAAGGCAACACCCCTAAATAATGGGGGTGAGAGGAAAGATGGGTGTGAGTGGAATTCTATGATTAAGTGTATTTAAAGCTGCTACTGTGGAGTACAGAAGAAAATGATTTACATAGTTTGCGTGGAAGCATTGGCAAGTGTTTCTGGCCCCTCGGGATCATAGTTTGTGTGTGACTAATGTTTCACAGATTTGGATTTTTGGCTAATGTTTTTCTGTTTTCTTGTATTTTAATAATCCCATGCAAACATCTTTTCAGGTTTTTGGCGTTCTTGAGTCGCCTGAATTTTCCAGAATCTCTTCAGCCTTTAGACCAATAATTAAAGGTGAAAAAGATGACTCCGGTTCTCAGCATCTAATCAGTGAAAATGGCACTAGTCAGAAGTCACCCTTGCTCCAGGCATTTTCCTCAAAAGCTGTGAATGGGTCTCAGGCTGAAGCGCAGGTACGGGCAGTCCAGGTGGATTTCCTGGGATGGTGGAGGTGTAGATGGGTTTTCTGTCTGGATGTAAATGTGATGTGTAGCTTGATTTCCATTTTGAGCAGACCGAGTGATGTCTGTATGAGAGGAGAGATTTTGTGGCTAGGATTTGGTGTACAAACCCTCTTTCTGACCTCATCTTCCCCATCTTGTTGTAGATGTCTGCAGCATCTCAAGGGAGTCAGAAGTGGGTGTCGAGGTGGGCGAGCCTTGCGGACAGTTACTCTGACTCTGGATCTGTCTCTGGGCAGGGTGATGGAAGTGCAGGTAAGTCTCATCTGACACTGCTGTTTGAGGGTAGCTGAATCTAAACCAGGATGATAGAAAAAACAGAAATTAGGGACATCTGTGCATCTCGCTGTAGCTTATTTTTTGTTCTAGCTACAGTAGTTGGAGATGGGAAGTACTGAGTGAATTGTTCCCAGTGGATTGAAGATAGAGGGAGCCTCTGGTTTGCATTTTGGAGTTCTTCAAGAGGTTCTTAAATATTAGGTCTGACATGACTAAAGGGAACACTAAAGGGAACCTGGGAAGGAGAAAGCTTGTAAGGGCTTTGGGTGTTAACTAGCCTCGAGCTGTGATTGCTTAGACTGCCTTATGATAGCAAATGAGAACTCTCTGCACGTAGCCTTGGAGTTAGTTCCTGACTTGCATGTTTTTTGTGTGCTTCTCCCATATCTGGCTGTGCTGAGAATTTAGGCTGTTCTGGGGTTTGCTGTTGAGTGGCAGGTTTAAAGGGCGGAGATCAGCATAGAAAACTAGATATGGTGCGGGAGAAAGGAAGTTGGAGGACATCAGACTCCCATCATAACTTGGATGACACCTTACAGACCCTGTGGTCCTCTTGGTGTGTGAGAAAAGGAGAAAAGCACTTTGTTGGTTTTTGGAAACGTTTTCATTTTTTTTTGGTTGGGATTACTTGTCATACTTTCTTGCCATTGACAGCTATAGATAGATCCAATAAAGATTAGAAGAAACCTTTGTTTCAGAGATCATTGCCACCGTTTTCACACCATGTAGGATACGTGACTCCTGGAGTGCTTGTACTATTACCATAGCCAAATAACCAGTTATCCTGGTATTTAAAGATGATATCAGATATGGAGGCCTGGCCATCAGCATGGGAGAAATAGGAGCACTCTTTCTATGGAGTATGTCCCTGCTGATAAGCCCACACATGCTGGGGCAGTGAGCTCTAATTCAGAGCCTCTTGATTATTACAGGGTCTTTTTCCTGGGACATTGCTCTGGGATATGAGTGTAGGAGAACTTGTGCTGTGAAAAACACCATCTGTTTAGTGAAATGGGCAGTGTTGTTCGGAATGGCACTTAAAACACGGCATCACTGATGTCTGATGGCTTTTCATCTCATTGCTGTGGCCCGATTGATGCTAGATGCCAGCAATGTCATTATCCTCTATAGTGCTTGTACTGAGAGGTATATTATGGGAGAATGAATCTGACATACTGCCTTGAGAAGGGAAGGTGTTGAGCAGTGTGATCCAGCAAAGGAATTAAGTTTAATGTCTGTTGATAAACCCGAGAGAGCAGGGACCAGCCAGGCCCTGCTGATGTTCATATTACATAAAACCTTAGTTCTAAGCACATCTTGGGAGTGCTTTTGTGGACTTGCACTTTGCAGGATCAAGCTCTTCCTAAACAAATAAATAAATAAGTGGCACAGTTTTACAGTAGTTGATTCTTTTCCACTTAACTCTCTTCAGAAAGCGGGGTACACCCAAAACCTGGGGAAACAGAAAACTCTGTGCCCTCGAGAACAAGACGCCTTCTTCCCCAGCTCCCACCAAGTGATAAATCAGACAGCCCCACTCCTACGGTCCTGGTGTGCCAGGAGTCCTATTCTGAGGTTACCAAGAGAACCATTGTGAAGGACCACTGTGTGGAAGCCTATGGCGATTCCAGCAGCCGCCTCTTCATCCAAGAAGACCTGGATCCGGATAGCCTCAGTGATGCCAGCAGATCTGACGATGGCTTCAGCATGGAAAAAGGCAAGAAATACAAAGAGAACAGCAAAATGCTAGAGGAGATGGGGGAAGACAACAGATCAGAGAGCCGGCAGCCAGGAGCCTCCCGGATCTCTCACGTGAGAGCTGTGAGTGAGCCAGTTTCTACTTCATTCTACATTGGTGATGACAGCAGTGATGTGGCAGTTCCCTCCAAGCTCTCTCTGAGTGTGTCCCATGCTCGAGCAGACAAGGACAGCAAGGATCCGGAGTTTTCCTTCAAGTGTGCTGGCACACCAGTTTCTGGAAAGCCACCGGTCAAAGATGTTAGTGCTTATATAAATGCGGCTGGAAAAGTTGTTATTTCCCTTCATCAGAGTCTTCCTCAAGATCAAGAAAACATGTCAGGGAAGGAAACGGCATCTTTTGTTAGACAGGAAAGTTTTACCAAAGATAAATCAAGCAGTGGTGTTCCTCAAAATAAACTCCCACATATTTCAAGTCACCCTCTGCTTAAAGATTTAGAGGCTGTTCGGTCCACTCGTATGGACTTTAATCAGGACACTCATCTTCTGCTTAAGGACACTGAAACTGCCTTGGCAGCACTGGAAGCCAAATTGCTTGGTCAAAGCCAACAGCTGGAGCCCTCGGAAACTGCTGGTCAGCTGGAGGACTCCTTGTCAGGGGACTCGGATGTAGACACTGCCAGCACAGTCAGCTTAGTGAGTGGCAAAAACGTCCCAGCAAGTGCCCCGAAACGCAAGGCAGTCACGAGCTTGCAGAAGGAGAAATCTTCCTCCACGCCATCCATCCAGGACCAGTGTGGGCAGCCCAGCGCTCGGGACAGGCTGACGGAGAAGCGGAAAACACAAGCACCAGAGGCACCAAACCGAGCAGAGGCTGCCAAACGCTTCCAGATGAAGCGGAGCGCTGGGACTCGAGGGTCACTTGACTTCACAGATGACGAGAGAAGTTCAAACTCGCCCTACTTGCCTGTCCCGGATGCGGTTGTGTCTGACCATGAGCACTCGGTAACCCGGCCAGTTCCCAGGAGGAAACCTTACACTCAGGCCACCAAGGAGGACCAGAGCAAAACGACCTCGAATGTGCAGAAAATCCAGCAGGTTCTCACCCGGTCCAACAGTTTATCCACCCCGCGGCCCACAAGGGCCTCAAAGCTACGCCGGGCCCGGCTGGGAGATGCTTCGGACAACGAATGCGTGGATGCTGAGAAAACAGCCTCCAACCCTGACACCACCATTCAGGGCAGCAAGCAGCCCACGGAGACAAAGAAGCTCTCCCGGCTGGACATCCTGGCCATGCCCAGGAAACGGGCAGGTTCATTTACAGTGCCCAGTGACTCAGAGACAGCGCAGTCGAGGACGGGGTTTTCGGGCCGCAGCGCGGAGTCCTATCGGAAGACGGGTGTTTCGGAGGTGAGAGCTGCAGCCAGGAAAACGGCAGCCGCTGCCTCTGCCAAGCAGCCCTTCAGCAGGACCCGTTCAAGCAGTGTCAAGTATTCCTCCTCATCATCCTGTAAGTGCTCCTGCTTTACATTTCTCCCCTCTTCCCCTGTTTCTGACTTGCAGGCTGCACATAGCTGCCAAGGATTAGTATCACAGTAGTACAGGTGCTGCCTTGGTGAGTACAAAAATCTGCATTAATGATCAGCACGGATGTTGAGATTTCCTGTGGGTTTGGAGACATCAGAGCGCTCTCATGGTCAGTGAGATGGTATTGTGGTGATGTCTGTGAGGATACTACATATAGCTACTTTTCTTTTTTTCTCCAGTGGTTGAACAACCAGTTGCCATTTGACAGTTGGCCATATTTTTGTCTCAAAGATAGAATTTAAACCCTTTCTAATGCTACAAGAAATTCTGTTCTGTTTTACTTGTAAGATTCAAAGTTTTCTCCCAGGGAGCTTATAATGGTGTTGGTGACAGCTGATGTCAAAGGTAGCCGGTTTGAAGGCATCTGAAACAGGAGAATAAGAAATAAATGTCTCTGTGCTGTGAAAGTTGTTCCCTTGTTCTTCCTGTAAATGTAAATACAGAGCTGGGCACTGCACATTGATTACCCCAAGAGATTGACACTTCTGTGTATTTTCACTCACTTTTGCCATAGCTAAGGCAGGTTTGCAGTCGTGATTCCCACGAGGCAGAGATGTGGGGACTACATCGCCCTGTAGCTGAGCACTCAACAAACCCTTGAAATATCAGCCTTTGTCATATCAAAATCAGCCTTCAGTTAAGAAAGAGGTGGGGACAATTCAGCTGACAACTTTAGGATGGTACTTGGTAATGGGAGATTGTCCCTGAAACCTTTGGTCTGAGTTCAGGCCTATGCCTGTAGTCCTTGACCTGCCACGGATGTGGCAAAGCAGATGTGTTTGCTTAGGATTTTAGGAATGATTGGTAACCAAAGGGACAAGAAGGACCCCTTTGACTGGATTTCTCAGTCCTGTTGAGAGGAATGCTATTTTCAGCAGTTTCGTGATTTTGTAAGGGGTCTTGTAGTTCTGGATGTGTGTGTCTTTTAATATATTTTCACACAGCTGAAGTATTTATCCCTCTTGCAGTATTCATTTTTATTGCATGCTAAAAATGTTATTTGCTGCTTGTTTTGATTTGGATTGTTTTAGTGCATTCAGCTTCACCTTTAGTTTTAGTGATTTTTTTTCTTACACACATGTATATGCATGTAAATCAGAATGTGATTAAGCTAAAAGAGTATGTACAGTCTCTTCTCTTGCCTTTTTTGAGATGATGCTATTATTAACTTCTTGTTAAACAATAACAAATTTAAAGCAAGATAATGTGGTCAGAGTTTTCCGAACAGGAGGCGCTCTTTGCACTCCCTCTGCCTTTGGACCACAGACTTCAAATCATTTGGAGAAAAATGATAAGTGTTGGCCAGTTCTTTATTTAAATGAATTGGTTTTTGATTTCCACAGCTCTGTAGCAGCATGCTAACACCTTTCCTTGTCCATAGTTACAGCAGATGATGCTAATCCTTCCTCTGAATTAGTTACTCTTAAAATATTAACCTCCTAATTCCTTGATACGATTGTGAACCTTCCGCGAGCTCTAACTACACGCTGGTGTATTTTGTGCTTCATCATGCTTGCTGTCGTGTGATGCATGTTCCTATACTAATGCTGTTATAGACATAGCAAATCAGCAGCTAGAACTCCCTTCCTGCAAGATGACATGTTGTTAGACTGGACTATTGCACTGTGCCATCAAGACTTTTTTTAGCATGATACAACAATCCTTGAAAGCTTTGAGTGTCAAGCCTAGGGGATAAGGAGGCAGATGTGGCTGATTTATTCCTGAATTCTTAGTGTTTAGCTAACCACAGGAGTTCCCAACTCTCCCAGTGGGAGAAAGTTAATCTCTGTTGTGGAGGAACAACATGAACTGTCTGGCCATGAGACAAGAAATGCCAGTATATTGTTGGGCCATATGAAGTAGCTTTCTGTGAAAGTCACAGATAACATCAGGATAATCCAAGTTACCAGTTCTGAAAGCTAAGGGCCTGTCTTCTCTGCTCCTCTGTGTATATAATTCGTTTACTCAGGGTAATTGAAATAATACTGAAGGAGCTGATTCTGATTTCCCTTGGCGTACTGGAAAATCAGTCTCATCATTTCAAAATTGCTGTTCAGTGACTGGGTGACCTCTTGATTCTAAAACTGCATTTAAAAAAGAAAAGAGATACAACTCTACTAATTGAATATGAGCAAATTTATTTTTTCTGTGTATATATATATGTCTACAAATATATCTCCTCAGCCAAGGCATTTTTATAGCTATGGGTGAGATAGCAATGTCTAGGAACTCTTCTTTCACTATATAGTAATTATCTATAGTTTCTTCCTGCATCTTACATGCCAAATTAGTTGGTTTTGTTTGTATGATGTATGATGCTGGCTTAATTCACTTGTAGTGTTTCAGTGTTAGGATAGTCTTGGTAACACAGTGAAGCCTTTCGGTGTTGTAATTCTAAATAACTTGTCTGGTTCTGTGTTTGGTGTGTCTTCATTCTCCAGGGAAGGACAGAAGGGAATGAAGCAGTACCCGTAGAGTGTATAGTGAGGCAGCAAACATTGGGAGCCCAGTTTTCAAATAAGTACACCTTGACATTTCCCATGCAAGGGGGACCTGGATGTCTACAGATCTGCAGAACAAGTTGGGATAAGTGGGTAGCTTCCACTTGGCTCCAGGGCTTGGAGCCAGTCCTGACTGCGTGAACACTCTTTCTTGTAGAGTGTCATTAATGGTGAATTGCGAGGCAGGAGGTGAACATGGGGGTGTGGACTCCTGCAAATAACACCAAGCACCACAGTCTACTCTTCACTCAAAAACCCCTCCTTCTGCTTGTACTTGCAGCTAATTAGAAAGGTATCTGCAGGCTTGAAAATTGGGCTCTCTTTAGAAAAGGACTTCTTGTGGGACTATGAGGAGTCTGAAATGTGTGCTACTTATACACAGAGCTTCTGTGCATGGAAAGCCAAGTCTGTGGTAATAATTTACTACAGTGGAGTTGTTAACACAGTCATTATGATTTTCCATTGGACCTTCCTACTCCAAATTTGTACAGTGAATGGGAGCCATAGAGGGGCTCAACTTTGAAATAAGCTCAGAGAATGTTCTGTTTTAAATTAAGATCTGCACAGAAACTCTACTTTCCTTGTGCTCTTGGGCTAGTTTTGTGTTATCTTTCAGCCTTTTGTAGTTACTCTTTACTACAGTCCTCGGTCTGAAACCAATTCATTTTTTATAAGCATCAAGGCGGAGACCACAGGGTTCAGATTACACTTCTACTTCGGAGGAGGAATATGGCTCAAATCACAGCTCCCCTAAACACAAACGCTCCCATACTTCAACAGCCACACAAACACCGAGGATACGTGGCTCTGGGCTGGGCAAGCAGAAGCACAGCGGCAGAGAAACGGATGACGATGAAGATTTTGATGACAACCCCGACCCCTACAACTTCATGGCGCAAACAGCAGAGATAGCAGAAATAGCCAGGTGAGGTGGGGCTTTATCTGTTAACCCACGTGTTGAAAATGGGTTGTTTTCTCCTTGGTGTTCAAATCAAACCCAGGTATGGAGGTAGAAGCAGAGGCTCTCTCCCTCTGTTTGTGTGCCCACATCTCCTTTATATCTGAACATTGGCTTGGAAGGTTTTCATGAACCTTTACAGCTTGGATGTGCTGGTTGTACCTTGTATCTAGAAAAGGCCAAGATGCAGGGCGTTTTCTCTTGGTTTGTTTCTTGTTCAAGCTGTGGGAAGTGTAACTGTTTATACCTGCATATCTCTGCTCTCTGCTGGAAGTCACAGTTGTGTGTGTGGCATGGTTGGTGTGAACTCTCCTAATCCTCTGCAGGGGAAGTCAAATGGATTAGCAAAGACTGCATATGTAAACTGTTGAAGCTGCTTTGCCTGAGGCTGGTGAGGGAGCAGTAAGAAATCGCTGCAGGGCAGAAACCTCTTTGCTTGGCACAACTGAACCCAAATCTGTCTAGACCTTGTATATAAATTAGTTGTTGCTTAGCTTGATGTCCCTGGATCCGGGACTTGCTGTGTACTGGTGGTCTGATGGTTGCCTGGAGGACCTCAGCAATAAAGCAAATAGTTTCTTTTTTTAAACAGTGGCATTTGAGGTTTGTCATCTCTAATATGCGACTGTGTTATGCCAACTTTCCAGAAATACTGGTCTTCCATTGTACTGGCCGTACTTGAAATACTTTTGCCTGAGGAAGCTGCCTTGTGTCTGCTTTTGGCCACATCGCCCTCGCTGCTGCCATGCTCACCTCGAGAGGGTTTTTCTTGCCTGAAAGTTGCTGTCAAGCTGCTAGAAAGTGTGTCAGCCTTCAAATCAGGCTGCTCTACCTGTGCTGCACAAAGCATGTGTGTGCGAGATGCCGGCTTCCCTCCCAGCAGCGTTCCCAGCACTGGGGAGCACTCCGGCTCGCAGCAGCTATAAATAAAGGGTTGCGTCAGACTCGTCTGGCGCTGCACGGTGCAGGGCTCTGTCTGGTAATTGCAGTTCTGATTTCCCTTGCTGCTCCCGAATTAACTGGGAGGGGTTTAGAGGAGTCAGAGAGAGTTAAAAGGGAAAATGCCACTTGTTTACAGTAGTGAATCACATAATGGAAGTGTTTGGTGACAGCTCTATCCAAACCAGCACGAAGAGGGGGTACCTTACGCAGGCAGCTCAAACTGCATTTTATTAGTTCAACTATGCATTTTCTTTCCAAGGAAATGTTTTGATGAACTGACAGTTTTATCACATTGCTTGTTTTCCTTGTGGGTACCTTCCAGTTTGGAATATTCCATGATAACCTTTTGTTTATTGGGTGGGGTGTTTTTTTTGGTTGGTTGGTTTGACTTTGGTTTTGGTTTTTTTCATTAAAAGAAGACAGTGTGTTTCAGATGAAGCTGACTAGCTGTGAGATTATTTTTTCTCTTGGAAGCTTTCCTTTAAAATTACCACAACAGCTGCTTC
Organism: Rhagologus leucostigma; assembly: GCA_013397725.1. NCBI lineage: Eukaryota > Metazoa > Chordata > Aves > Passeriformes > Rhagologus > Rhagologus leucostigma. Next base: position 404,893 of record VZTD01005876.1, read on the forward strand.
TGGTCTGAAGGGGTTTTTAAAAAAAAAAAACAACAATCCAGAGACTTAGGAACTGTTTTTGAGCTCTAGAGCAGGTAGATCAAGGTGCTGCCAACACTGAGTGTTAACTGGACACCTGTCAAGGGGCTTGAAGTTGCAAGACTTGGTTTCTGAAAACCAGATCCCTCTAAGGTATGCCATGCTTACCCTCATAATCCCTCAGCTCTTCTGGACAATGTGGAGGCATATTGTGATTTTCAGTCTACAAACCACAAGGAAAAGGAAAGAGAAATTGAGGTTTTTTTCTTTAAGTCAAAAAATAAAAAAGTTTTTTTCCTCTATATGGACTTTTTAATGGAAAACAAGTCCAAAGAAGAAAAATTAACTGTATTGTATTAAAAAAAAAACAACCAAACAACAAATAAGAGAAAAAAGTAGAGTGGATGGGTGGGGAACCAATAACATAAAATTTCTTTACAGATTGTCTCCAATACTTTCTGGCAGTGTGCAGTCACTAGAACTTGCTTTATATCAATTCTCCACTTTGAAGCTGGATTCAGGAAGGAAGTGGATTTATTTTGTATGCAGCCAGAACGTTCCTCATCACCCTGCCAAGGCGCCCCAAAAAACCCTGCTTGCCCTAGCCTCTGCAGAGGTTATAGCTCCCACAAACCTTTTGTGGCTCCTCTTTTTATATTTTATGAATACGAGGTGTGTTGTAGACCATGTCCTAATGGTTCTGCTTCATTGCCTGTGCTTTAGGCTCAGCCAAACCTTGGTGAAGGATGTGGCCATCCTTGCTCGAGAGATTCACGATGTTGCTGGAGACGGGGACTCACAGAGTTCCTCAGGGACGGGACCGAGCACCTCCCTCAGCTCTGTGCCCAACACTCCTGCTTCCACCATATCCGCGAGAGAAGAGGTAAGGTCTGGAATCACAGAAACCTCTGCCTCTCAGTGCGAGTGAGTACATGGGGCATGGTTGTGGTGGGAGACCAGGGCAGCATGCCCAGTTGCTGCAGCATTGAAAAACCCTCATTCCTTGTCCTCCTAAAAAGCGCCACCAGAAAGATCAACTGCAGCCTATTTAGAGTGATCTTTATTTTGTCCTGTGCCACAGCCAGCTTTGCAACACATGGGAATCATATTATTATTTCCTAAGGCTCTCAAGGCTTCTGTTTGGAGTTCGGTTGCTGAAATTTGCATCTGAGGAACAGGATGGAGGGGATGTGTTGTGCTGCTGTGCCAGGGAGCCAGAGCCTTCCTCTGTGTTTCACACAAGGCACTGACCATGTGCCCTGGCTACACTCTCTGTGTCAGCTGTGTGTTTTGTACCTCTGCTGTGTCCTTTCTGCCAAGACTGCTGAAATGCTGTGCAGGTGTTGCTTGAATCCCTTCCCTCCATCTGAGTATTGATTGAGGAGGGCAAGGACTCTGGGAGCTGGGCAGGGAGGCAGGCAGGTAGCTTGGGAAGTGCTGTCCCTCTGCCCTTCAGTGAAGCTGTGGCTTCCTCCCAAACTGCGTAGCAGTTTGTCTCCACTGGGCTGGGGAGGAGAGAGGCAATTTTTTAATTGGGTTCACCAATGCTGCACCGCAGGGACCAGCTCAGCTCAAATTTGGCTGCAAAGTCACCAGGAGGCTCCATCTGCTAAAGCAAAATTGCCTTTGCTACTGTTTAAATCCAAATTCCCTCTTGTGTACCACCGGTGGGGGCTTAAAAAATACACAGCTCTCTGCTGCTCAGATGGTTCCCCTGGCCCCCTGTTGTCTTTGACTGTTGTGAGAATTGCAGACCCATCTTAGGCAGGGTTCAAAGCCGAGACCAAACCTGTTACTCTGCCAAGAGAGTCCTTGGAGGCTCCGTGACCCTGCTGTGATCAGCAGTGGAAGTGCAAAGCAGAAGTTCAGGGAGATACCCAGAAGATCAGGCGATCGTGGCTGTGATTGTGCTAAACCGAGGTCAGCTGCAGCCTGCTCAGGGAGTGGTTTTTCCCGGGGCCTTTTGGAGCCAAAGTGCACAAATGTTTCGCAATAACTGCGGGCTCTGAGATAAAGTGTTTTATTGCTTTGTTTCCTTGCAAGTGCCACACCTGCCAAGCTGCCTTTTGTATTACTCTTTTCAAGCAGTAAAGGTGACATGCCTGCTGTACTTCTGACTTGCAAGTGAAACATTTTACTCAGCTCCCTCTTGCTTTCAGAAAAGCAGGGGAGGAAGAGCAGCGCACCTACTTTTTTTGTGGAGTGCCACTGAAGGGTTCAACCATAAGTCAGCTCATACAGAGGGATGTTCCGAGCTGCTAGAGGACAACACCTGCAAAACAGCGTTTCTGCTCTGTGCAAAATGAAAGGCTCCAAAGCGTGATGCTGAATGGCAGAATCACAAACCCAATATTGCTTGGACCTGGGTGAGGATTTCTCTGTGGCTTTGCAGTGCTGCTGTGTGGGACATGCCAGTCAGTCCCTCACGATAGTCAGGAGAGGAAATGCAGTACACTGTAGGGAATACTCCTGGCAGTGCCTACTGCTAGAGCAGTTTGTGAGATCTTACAGTGGTATAAAGGACGAAGCACTGATGGGAGCCTGTGAAGACAGATCAGGAGCCATAACCTTTGGTGTGCTCAGGTAGTGGCTGAAAATACTCTAAAGGCTTCTAATGAGGCTTACTCTGAATAGGAGTGGATATCAGCATGATTTCAGCAGGGCCAGCAGCTGGCAGGCTGTTAGGGTTACACCCAAAATGCCACAGTGCATCAGTGTTCCTGCCTTATGTTAGCGATAGCCAGGAGCAGGTTCCATCAGCAGGGCTTTCTGCTGGCAGTGCTGAGATGTGGAGCCAGATCCTAAATAGCTTGGGATCCTAAACAGTGCAGCTTGGGGGTCTTGTTATGAATACCAACAATATAAACTGATGTGAGTTTAATAAACAGACACCTCATCTTTGGTACTGGACCAGATTCAGCACCAGTGCACCACCACACCTGCTGCCCACAGTCTTAAGTGTTGTTGAAACTGTGCTAGATTAATAATTTTGGCTTGATGCAGAGAAGTTGCTGGGAAATATCTGAAGATCAGTGTGTGTGATGCTAAGCACTGTGAATAAACAACTTTATATTAAATATTCTAGGAAAGGACGTAGTGATGAGAAATAGCTATCATGGTTATAATAGTAATATATTGAAACATCTGGTAAAAGGGATTATGTGAATAAGAAAAATTTGCTGTGTGTGGCTGTCTCTTACGCTGCTCTGGCTCATGCAGTGTTATATGCCATTCTGCATTCTAGTACTAAATATTTATATCTTTTCCAAACAAGTGGGGAAAAATGCAGGAAAAATAAGTACTGATACTGGAATCACCTTTGAGTATTTAATGCTGTACCAGAAATATCATTTGGGACCAGTGTGTGGCACAGCATTTCTCAGCCTCAAATGAACTGCTTTTTAAATTACTTACATTAAGAAGCTTGGTGAAAGATTAAATTAAGAGTATCCTCTTATAAATTAGGGTGGAGCCTTAGATTTAAACCTTATTCTTCATGTTCTGTCCTTTCAGGTTCAATGCTGGATTGGATATTTGCCAGAGAGGTTTTCCGTTTCCCCAGTGCATGTTTGGGGTGGTTTTGTTTTGTTTTTCTAGCCTCAGCTGTATAGTTCATGATAACATAGATTCTTGGCATACAGGGCTGAGTACTGTTACAAATTAAGCAAATTAAAAAAAAAAAAAAAACCAGAACAAAAAAAAGAGTTCAGCAAGGGTGAAACCTTCGTGTTTCCTGTTTACCAAAGCCATGGGTTGTTTGGGATGCCTTGGTTTGTGGGTGTGTAGGTTTCGCAGGACGCAGCTTTCTTGCAGAGCTGAGCCATCAAACCTCAGCTGCTGCAAACACAGTCAAATTGGGTCATCCCAAATCACTGGCTACTTCTGCGAATTTTAGCCCTGCATAAAATTCTCGTGGCAGGTCTTCTTAAAAAAAGTCGATAATGATATAACAAAACTAAAGAGCCCAATTAAGTTTGTTAAGTTGTTGTGTAACATACTCAGTATGAGTGTTGGTATGACGAGAGGAAATGCTTACGGGTGTAACGGAACAGAAAACATGAGAAAAGAACAGGTCATGTACAAAAATCTCCTGTGATGGTGGAGCAGGTGCTATCCTTACCTTGTTTTCAGCTGGTCGTGCTGACACCTGCTCATCGTAGGAATATCTCATTCCCTTCTGACACTTTCACTGCTGCAAGCAGCCTAACTTACTGATTCTGCACTTGATGAAAGGAAGCTTATTAGCTACACATTTTGGCTGTTGTGCCCCTGCACCGTAATATCTCACACTTGCTGCCTATGTGTAACCCAAGTGCTGCTGCATAGAGTGTGGGGAGCCTGGACCTTGGATGGCACACGGTTTCCTCACAGGAGCTGTGTGCTTTGCCAACCAAAGAGCCTCCTGGGCTGGATGTTCAGCCCTTTCCCAGAGGGCTCTGGATTTCACTCAGCACAGTCTGGTTTGGAGTAACTGGGGAGCTGCCCAAGGCCACCTCAGCAGAACTGGCTGGTGACCAGGATCTCCATGGGCTTCAGTGCATGATGGGGGGTGGGCACCGAGTGCTGGTCCTCAGGAATGCACTTTTGAGAATGTCAATCCCAAATAACCCCAAACCCTGTGTTCTTTTGGATACTTGCTGTCACAGTCATTCACTAGCATTGATCTCTTTGTTTCTGTTTTAACACAGATTGCTCGTAGATCTTTTCGGCTGGCATATCCATCTCAGGTGCACTTTCCATCCCATTATTTTTGTATCTCTGTCTTGTCACTGTTATTTTCTTCCACTTCTTTTAGAGTTTTTGTCAGTAAACCCAACAGGAGTAACTGTCTTGTTGTTTCTGTTCTTCTTGTTAATTATTTGCATTTTAAGTGGTTTTGTATTGCTTTTTCATCTCTTCATGTGTTACGAAATGGTTTCTGATTAATTTGAGTGTGTCTTTAATGTTGCATTGATATATTAAGACATAGGATACAGGAAAACAGGGCCTTTTTGAGTTTTAGTTAAATTCAAAAAAGACAAAGAAGTACTTGTTAAATATGTGCTCGAGATTCAAAATTTTAAAGTAGAACAGCCCCACAGAGTTTTGTGGTATGACTCCAGTGGGTAGGCACTTGCAGGATTGGGGTCTAGTAATTTGCTTACGAGCCCATACCTGTCTGAACAAGACTTAAATGAATCAGTGTTCCTCTCGGGCTTGCCTGAAAATCTGCAATACCTGCAGTGAGTGCCTGTGAGCCTCCTTTCCCTACTAATTTATAATGACTCATTACTCATTATTTCCAAGTTGGTGCAGCACATTCCAGAAGCAAGTCTGAACTACCAGAAAGTGCCTCCGGGATCAGTGGAACTGAAGGATTTTGACCAAAATATGAATGATAATAGAGAAGAGGATCCCTCAAGAAAAACAAGGACAAGAAACCGTGAGGAGGCAGGCCACCTTTTTCTTTACTTTATATATGACATTGCTTTAAGCTGCTGTATGTATACTTGTTCTTTCTAAGCTGCCAAAGGAGGCTACTCAAAAAAACCCCCCCCACTTCTCAACAGCCCTGATGTCATGGGTATAGAAACAGTGTTTAAAAAAGAAAAAAGAGGAACAGAATCACCCCTCTTGCCGGTACTGACAACTGGAAGTTTCCTCTCTTGTGTAAAATGCCAGTAAAACCTGAGGCTTGGTCTCCTGTTTCTGGGAGGACACATTCAGTGTCAGAGCCTTCTTAGGCTATTTCACTGCTATTTGAGAGAAGAACTCAAACATCTCAACTTTGAAATCTGAAGCACTGATAGTTTAATGGCACCTTACTGTTCTGCAGCTGGCATCCTGGTTAGAGCTGCTCATGGAGCAACAGTGGCAGGATCTGGACCTTAGGAGGGGTGTGTGTACCTGGGCTTGGTGCTGTGGCACAGCTGGCTTGCTGTGCCCTGCAGACTGAGAGCACTGCTCCCTCCAGCGTTTGCAGTTTGATGCAGTTCTTCTGGGCTGAGAGAGCCCGGTGACCTGCAAATCACTGGGATGATGCTAAAGGGTGAGAAAGCCTGGCCTGAACTTGAGGCTGGGGATGGTGTTGGGATGAGGAGTGTAGTGGGGTGATGGTGCCAGAGGGAGGAGGAGGAAGCTGCTGATCCAGCACTAGCTGTCGCTTCTGCTTGCTTTCTGCCTGCCAGCTGTGGTGGGAAGGAAGAGCTGGGGCAGAGGCTTCGGGGAGGCCGTGTAGGGAGGAGGGGAGAGCTGGCTCCAGCACGGCCACTCTGGAGGTGGAGTGTGACTCACAGAGGCACATCCGGGGGACAGTGGGCTGAGCCACTGGTACTGATCCTGTCCTGTGACTGGTTTGAAGCAATCCCTTCCTCTCCTTTAGAGAGGTGCCAAGGCTGCATAAGAGGTTCAGCCTCAGAGTGCCCCCAGGTTAATGGGGGATTTCCTGGCAGAAGCCTAGAGGCTCTGCTGAGCCACAAGACTTGAATATTTGGGGTTTGATGGTATTTTGTTGTTATTTTTAATAAAGCAGAATGTGACATGGTGGGATACCTGGCTGTGAAGGTGGTTTGAACTCATATGTGTCACATTAGGTGGTTTCAGTAAGACTTCTTGTGGGGCTTCTTGCATTGTGATTTGACTTTTTGGGGTTTTTTTGGTGAGGCTTGGAAAGTCCTAAGTGCTTTTCCTTCAGAAATGCCTAAATACTTATGTTACTGCGAACAACTGTGTCTCTGTCTCTAGAAAAAGTCTGAACAAGTTAGTATTAACCTTTTTGCTAAAGTGCTGCAATAAAGCTGCTTGTCATCTTAATATCACTTGGATTTCAAGTATCATCCACACAAACAAAGATGTTTTAGTGGAGATCATTTACTGTACAAAAAACTCCCATTTTGTAAAATGCTGCTTTTGCTGAAAGTTCTCCTATCTGTCCTCATATTTTAGGTAATCTTTGACAATCTGATGTTGAACCCAGTGTCCCAGTTATCACATACAATCCGTGAAAATACAGAAAACCTTGCTGAAAAAATGAAGTAAGTCCGTGGCCTGAAATACTGACTTGCTGGTGAATTTGTTGACTTGCTACTTGTGGAAGATATTGTACTGTTGTCTTGGAAAGTTTTGTAATCAGGATGCAGGGAATCTAGATGTAGGAAACTATGTGTGTAGTGAACCAGATGTAATATGATTATTTGCTATCATTTTTCCTCATATCTTTGGCCTTTGGAATTTTAATGCTGGATTTGTAATGCCTGTTGATGCCTTAACTTTGAAATGCTGCCTGTGCAGGAGATACAGCAGAAAGATGGTGGATTGTCTCTTCTTTCCTTTTCTGTACTAAGACTCTTCTAATACATGCAGGTTACCGAGCTTGTGAAATCTTTTCGAAGTTTGTTGTTGCTCTAGAAGACTTCAGTTAGGGAAGGACTTTGGAATGTTCCTAAATCAGCTGAAAGGAGCTTTGTCTCCAGTTGCTAATCCACTAATCTCTTTCGTTGCCACATCTTGTGATAATTAAGTCTTTTAAACAAGCAGTTTTTTGATGGCAATTTTAAGATCTGCTCTACTTTTTGTGTTACAGGATTCTGTTTCAAAATTCAGAAAGGACCTGGGAGGAGATGGAGGCCAAAATCAATTCAGAAAATGAAGTGCCAATTCTGAAGACATCAAACAAGGTAAGTTCGTGCAAACAAGTGAGATATTAAAGACTTTCATCCATGAAAGCTTTGTAAGAAACCAAACCACCAATCTCTAGCCCTTCTCAAATCCATGTCTGAAATTTCATGTGTTCCATTTCATGTGTTGAACTGCTGGGTTTTGTTACAGTTTGAAGTGTAACAAAGTGAATTCCTTCAGTGGTTTTGTTTCACCAAACTCTTTCCCAGTTCCTTTGCGATTGATCCTCAAAGACTGGGTCTCTTAACAGATGTTGAGGTTCAGGGTGATTAGGCCTCATTTAAACATTTAACAAAGGATCACTGGCCTTGTGGTTGCCACAGCTTCAGTTGCAGACAGGTGTTTCTCATGAATGTTTGTTTTCTTCACCTGTAACTGTTTGATACTAGAGCAGTAAAAATCCACCTCAGGGTGAATTCACTCAGGTGATTCAGCCTCAAGATGGTGTTTGTGCTCTCATGACCTTTCATTGTCCTTGAAGGGGATTGTCAATAAGGATTTAAGTACAGCAGTGGACCCAGCAAATATGATTTATGCTAAGCGACATTGTGCAAGACCTGTGTAGCTCGGTGCTGCAGCAGTGTAAGTGTGGCCAAATGCCTTGTCTGGTCTAGGAGCTGAGTTTACAAATACCTTTGTGTATTTGATATTAAGGAGGAGCCTTTGTATACTTGCCGCATTTCATAGCTAAAAGCCACTGTGGCTGTGAATGGGGTGGTGTTGTAGCACTTGGTGACATGATGCAGAGCAGGCTCCCTGTGCACTGCCCAAATGCACCTTCATACATATTTGTCTTTTCTGTTAAATGAGCTGACTTTGAATCTTCTTAATCAGATAAGGCAGAAGGAGTAAGACTAGATTCCTGTGTCAGTTGAATACTTTGTTGCTTAATTTTCCATTCTGATGCTTTTGTTTCTAGGAAATCAGTTCTATCCTGAAGGAGCTCAGGCGAGTTCAAAAACAGCTTGAAGGTTGGTCATCTAAAATGTTCCTTTTGTCTCTCAAATGCCAGTAAAGTTGCACAAAATAAAGTAATGTGGCCTGATTTGCCAGTGGAAGCTGGGAAAGGATGGAGAAGTTGAGTTTGTTACCACAGTGCTCTCTGACGAGTGCATATGGAATTAACAGTAGATTTATCTTATACTGTCAGTTTTTAAGAAAATTTTTGACTATTGAAATGTAGAAGCTATTGCTGTGGAAATGCTTTGTTTGTGGTGATTAGCATATTCCAATCAGATAAACTGGTGCAGGACTGTTCTGATGAAATAATATTTAGCAGCTCTTTCAGCCAATAAGCTGTGCTATGCTTTTTGGACTTGAATTTTGCATGTAGATGTCTGCATTAGGAAAAGCAAGACAAGCTCTTTGCATCATCTAGAAGCTTAATAAATGCATGTAAAAACATCCAGGCATCATTTTGGGCTCCTGCTAAAAGCTTGCCATTTGGCTGCTGTAGTTTGTCTTTTCCAATTTAACCAGAAAGTTGAGAGTCCACGTAGCTTCAGTCTGGGAGAGGTTTTGCTTGTTAAAGCTGTATAGACCTGAAGGTGCTAATGAGGAAAATAACCTGGCTAAAATGAAGAAAAGTACTGCTTACAGTTCTACTGCCTTCAAAATGAAGGCAGCAAGCTTCTCTTTGGAAACTTTGCTGAGCGCTACTAATGTGTTTATGTCTGGTTTGTTTTTTTTTTCCTCTTTTCCCTCAGTCATAAACGCTATCGTTGACCCTACTGGAAACTTGGATATAGTTGCCAGTAACAAAGCATCTTCTGCTGCTAAACAATCTACAGCCACTAAAGTCAGGACTGCTAACAATTCTGGGTCCACACTGGAGACTTTGTCCCCAGCACAGATGAGAAACTACACTCAGAAATCGAACTGTGGGTCTTCTAGCTTACAAGATTCAAATTTCATTCCAGATGGAGAGAAATATGTGATCTGATACAATATTTTGTATTGCTGTTATACTGTAATCTACTGTCACATTAGTATTGTGTATGAGTGGTTTGTGGACAGTTTGTGTGGAGCAGTTGTTTAGATTGCTAACATGTTGCACAGAAAAGAAAAATCTATGCTGTGAGGGTGAATGGAAAGTCTGTGTATGCCTTTTAAACAAGACTAGCACTGTGGAGCAGCACATATTCAGCATAGAGGCAAACTGATTTTTACAAAATTACTCACTTATTCTTCCAGTGTGCCATAGGAAAACAGGCTTTGCATATTTTCCATTCAATACTGCCGAGGCTAAGGTGTTCTTGCATTGGCCTGTTTATAACTATTCAGTTGTAATGAGGCTCAATTTGAAAAAAAAACCACGTCTTTTTTTGGTACTATGTTTGTTTGGGGTTTATTTGTTTGAATTTTTTTTAAGTGTACAAGTGAAGCATTACAGCTCTGTTGGATCAACGTGCAAATCCAGCAGAACGATTGTGCAATATCATGGGTTTCTGAGAGAAACTCTTACTGCAGTTGTGTAAGATTTCCTTTCAGCAGTCATAAAAAGGCAACCACGCTGAAGTTGTGCATCTGTTTTTCAGTCCAAAAACCAAAACAAGACAGAATAAACCCTTTTGTTTTTCTCTTGGGAAAATGTAAAAGTTAATAACTGTATGAATGTAAAGACTACTGATACAGTTACTATTTTTGATGATATTTCAGACCCAAAGTTTGGGGTAGGTACAAAAAGTTAGATTTTACAATTTAGCTTGCCAAATTTTCATGATTTTGGTACAAATGCTGTCTTTAAGCTGCTTTTCTATTTTAATTTAAATACACAGTCTTTTCATGATGATCGCTACAAATGCTCTTGGCTGGGCCAAAGACTAAGATGTTTGCAATTACCCAATTGCAAAGAAAAACATCTGTTCCAATGGCTCATGGAGTAAACTTAATTACACAGTTGCTGTGAACTAGTGCAATCACTTGACAGCACTGAAAAAATAATGGCTTCAATGTAGCTCCACCTTTATGGCTAGTTCTGTTAGGAATTTTTCTTTCAATGCAAAAGTGCTTGCAGAGACCACTGTTCTGTGGTGTTCTTCAGAAACTATTCAGCAGTGTCAAGCACTTGGTACATTTGGGATTTTTGTCTCTGGATTTAATTTTTGGTCCGTTATAATCCTAGAAACACTAAAGGTTGTGTGTAGTTGTTTGAGCAATTTCTTATTTAACAAAAGTTGGGGTTTGTATTCTGTCTTTGTGTTAAACTGCAAAACACTAAGCAATTTTTGTTGCTTCAAGGAAAAAAATTTTGGTTTTGATGGGATCTCTTCCAGATGTGTTTGCTCCCAGTTTTTTCTGTCTTGTATCGATTCCTTTTTCATTCTTCCAGGTCAACAAATAGTAATTGGGTAAAGAAATTCTTTTGTAGCTGTGGAGGATACATTTACTGGGAAAGGTGAGCAGATGGAGTTCCACTTTGCCCTCATACAGTGTGTAGTTTAACCAGTGAAAATGGTTTCCCAAGCTTGACTGCTTCTTGTGTGCTGACTCTATATTTTGGGGTGAGTAGTGGATTCCTTAGTTAGCTTCAGTAGTTACCTGAGCTTTTCTGCTAGGATGTTGTAACAGTGGGAACCTGTTAAAATAATTAAATAAATAGGGATGCTCACAAAGTGTTTAACCTTACTAGTGAAGAAGGTGATTGCTTTCCTGGTGAAGCCAGTGAGAGCTTTCCATCGATTTCAGCAGAGACAGGATCGGTCCCAAAATGAGAGTATGTCAACATGCCATTAGTTTATTTTTGAGCCTGCAAGATGCTGGCTGGTAAATAGTAGGTGCAGATATCCTTCTGAGATTTCCAGTAGGCTATAAGCTCATCTGCTTGTGTGGAGATGCCCTTCCATGAAGAAATCTGCTGGATTTCACGTAGATGAATGCAGAATAAAAAGAATTTGCCCTTGATGTTGTTCTGCCTGTAATATACGCACTATCTGAATGTGTTAATTCAGTCGTTGATTCTGATCTGTCTTTTCTTGAAATACCTGACTGTGTCCTTGGTGAATATCATAAGTGGTGGTATCGTTCCTGACATATGAGACACAATTTTTCAAGCCCTTCTTAGTTAGGGTTTGAACTGACCAGGTGCTACCCCAACTCACTAGGAGTTGAAGGACCTTCACAGATAAGGTGTTGCTGTTAGTTTCAGTTTCGCTGTGGAGACAAGTGAATTACTAAGACATACATCTGACTTCTATGATTATTTGTTATTTCCACATCTTCATGGCTATGCGCAAGTGGATTCTGTTTCTCTGCAGTGTGTCCTTGATGGGACTTCTGTTTACTTTCACTTGAAAATTGCTTGATTCTTTTTTGACTCTTGAACACATCAGGGAGGGATTTTCTCCCTTGGTTGCTCTGTTCTGAACTTGAGAGCGAGCCCACAGACACCTTGCATCAGTTAAATCAACCTGCAAAACATGGTACCTCTTCAAGTGACTAATGAGGATTCAACAATCAGTGTCTGTTGATAATTTGGAAATGAGTGTGTGAAGGCAGGGAGGATGCACAGCTTGATTTATTTGTGACTCAGCCAAACTATAAAATGCTTCTGTGTCCTGGCGCAATGCTCATTCTTGGATCCTTGCATTTTGCTGGTCCACAATGAAACGCAACATATTTTTTCTTGTGTTCACTGCTTCTGAAGTACTGCGGTTTGCACTTGTCTGCTCCAGATAAGCCAAAGAGCTATCCACTCCTTTGCTGATTGTTGGTTCTTACAAGCAGTACTGTATGCAACCATGGAAACATGCCTGTGTGACTCCAGTGTGAACCTGACCCATGCGTAGTGGTGTATCTGGGGAGCCCAGGATCAGTGCACAGGATTCCTGCTGGCTTCCGTGAGCTATGGATGAGCCCTGCACTGAGCTTGGCAGGGGTGATGCTGCTCTCTGTGTCACTCCCATGCCACCTTGCTTTCATGTGTTTTGTGTCTGACTAAAGCAATGTAATGAAGGGTGGGATTTTCAAAGTCTTAGGGAAGCAAGTGCTCAGGTGTTTTTGGGTTTCCATATGCTTTGGGTGCCTGATGCCCTGAGCACCTTCCAAAATCCCAGCCCTCAGCTCTTCCACTATACTTGAAAACTTTTCAGTTTGACGCTTTCAAATGGAAAATCCTGTTATTCCGTTCTGATGGCGTGAATGTAAATTCCTGTGAGGGTGTGTAGGAGCTTTGGGAGCGAATACCCAGCTGGATCTATGGTGGTGTCATGTTGTGGTCGTGCTCCAGGAGGAAAGAACGTCTGCATCATCTTTGAGTATTTTAGTAAAGGTACAATTAGTGGAATGTTTACATACAGCCTACTAACAAAAAAGGAGACAAAAAAATGATAAAAAAGTGTAAAGTATTTAAGTGCAAGACTCTACTAGTTTTTTCTTGTTTTGCAGATCACACTAGCTATTTTTGAAGTTGGTAAATGTGTATAACTTTTGCAAAGACCAGACAGAACTACCTGTTCACTTTTGATGTGCCCCATGCTGAATTGTGCCTATTTCACTCTCTGCTGTTGTTATGCTGCTGGTTCTGCTGTTCTGAACTGTTCACTGGATCATTCCATTTGCATGCAACACAAATGCAAGCTGAGCTGTCTGAGAGTAAAGCTGAAACACGTTTGTATAACTTGAATTGATTAATGACTTTCTCTTTTCCACGCCCTCTTGAAATGCTGTGTATAATTTTGACTTGTTTCTTCTGCCCTGATTTCTTTCCACTTTTGGTTTGTTTTTTTTGGAACGGTAATTTATTTTTGTTTGGATTATAGGCAGTATCTGTACATTTTGTTTCAAGGTGATATTGTGGATGTCTTTAAAAAACCAAATTGTTATTTTATATAATTTTATCATAAAGTTGCTCTAATAAATCATTCTTTTATCATGTGACAGCGATGCTGGATTTTGTGTGTTAATTTGGAGGAGGATATGTGTTTGGTGGATGGTTTTTTTTCCAACTGCCTGTTCTCACTGGCGTTAAGTACAGTGCAATGACAGAATTGTCAGCAACTGAAGACTCACAGCACGACTGGATCAGTCCTGGTGACACCTATGGCTGGGGCAGATCCCTCTCCAAAGAACAGGAGTCCCCTCATCTCCCCAGAACTTCCGGGGTTGAAGTCCCTAAGTCCCTCTCACGTGAGGGTGGCACATCTGAGTATGGTATGGTGATATTTAATTTTTAGTGCTGTTTTGTTTCATTGCCGTGATTAACATGGTGGTTGAATCCAGCCTGGAAGTGATCGTTCCCCAGGAGGTATGTGATTACAGATACATTAGTAGACATTATTAGGCTTACATTTTTTCTCTCATATTATACATATAGTTTATGTGTCTGTGAAATACTTTTTGACTTTTTCCTTCATTCCACCAGTGTCCTCCTTCCCTTCTGCAGTTCTGTCTGAGCTTTACATCCTTCCTGGCACTTTTGAAATAATGTTAATTCCTCCTTCTCTGCACTGCCTTCAGCCTCCCCCACCCTGCTTGGTGCCACGTGGGACTCTGCATTAGCACAGCTCCTAGGAAGCAGAACACATGCAGCTGAGGAAAACATGGCATTGTTTGCCAGCAGTAACTAAAACAGAAAGAGGAAGAAAATATTAGTTCCTAACTAGAGTCATTGAGAGATTCTCCGTCCCCTGGTGACCTTTCCATTAGATACTTAACGTGGAAATCTTTTACATTTAAAAGTTTTAGGGAGGGATTTTGTGTTTAAAAAAAAAAATCTTATGCCTCTCTTAAAAAGCCTTCTGAAGCTTAGTTTGTGTGCTGTGTCTGCAGAGAAGGTTTTCTTGTTGTCTACAATGCAGGGCTGGGTTATACACTAACAATATTTCCCCAGGCTTCCCTGACAGTATGGAGCGGTGTTTGAGTCGGGATGCTGTGCAAAGGGCCCTTTTGAAATCAGTAGTGCACCCACTTCATTAATTTTTAACAATTTGATTGAGTAAACATAAGAGGCAGTGGAACTGTGGCCAAAACTATTTGCAACATAATGAAAGCTGGTAGAATTGAAAAATAAAGGATAGATGGGAAAAGTAATGATCTCCTCTGTGCATCTTCCTGCTGAGCCTTCAGCTGCAAGCTTGGCTCTCCAACATCCTCAGCTGCTTTGGGAAATAGAGCCTGGTTTTCCACGTGTGCATAGCAGGGAACACCAGAACGCTTTGCCTTGAGTAGGGTTTCAGGACCCCTTCTCAGAGTTTAGTCTTTGGAGGAGACAGGTTCTCTTTTGGATGTTGTGTGAAGATCCAGTGGTAGACCCTTGTCTGTTGGGTTCTGCCCATGAGATGGAGGGAGAGCACTGTGTCTTTCTCAGCAAGGACATCCATGGGCTGTTGAAGAGCAAAGCCCTGCTGCTCTCAGGTGTTCCTGGTGAGGTGGGGTTGGTGAGGGGCAGCAGGGGGCAGTTTGGCTGCAGTGGGTGTTGCTTTCCTTAACGGGGTGCAGCCATTTGGATGCAACCCTGCAAAGACTCCGAGCACCAGCACACAGGAGCTCACCTGTGCAGTTCCCGAGGAAAGGTGTGTTATTTTAGTGGATTGGCTGCTGAGCTCTGTGATTGATGCGGGCTGGGCAAGAGAAGACAAGAACGGTGAATGTAAGAAAACAGCACTCACTAGGACTCTACCCTGATTAAGCTTTCTCTCCTCTGAACAGAAAATACTGAAAATAGTGTACTTGCCAAAACAGTTGGTGCCAGAAAGGGTTTGTTCAGCACTAAATGCTTCTGTCAACATTCAAATCACAGGAAGGAAAAAAACCCAAAAACCCCAAAATGTAGCATCCACCTGGCACCTATGGACACTTCCCATACAAGAGGAGATGCAGAGGCACAGGTGAAATTTGGTTTCAGCAAGAGGACTCATGTCTTCAGCAAGAGAGCAGGTCACCCCTTTTGGTGGTCCGTTCTTCCCTGGGAATGGATCTCCCTCCTAGCCACTGACATCTGGGCAGGCTGAAAGAGAATGTATTATAACACAGCTCGTAACACAACTTCACCTCAGGGAAAGGGACCTCTCTGTAACCAAAAAAACATTATGTTTATGAGGACTTGAGGAGTGAGACTGCAGTGGGCCAGTGGTGTCCTGGGTTGGCAGGTGCTCTGCAAATCAAAGAGAAGGAGTATATTTTTATAATACAAAATATATTCAACACAGCACACACTGAAGTATTTTCCTAATACTTGCAGGTCATCTTTCCCAGGTGTGACTGGAGGGTGAGTGGTACACAAGAAAAGTGACAAGACTGAGACAGCAAAGGACTCTCTGCAATCCCTTGCGCTATATGAATCACTGATTTATTTGTTTTCAATTGGAATATTTTTCCAAACAAAACCTGGCTGGCAGGCATTTAGTATATAATTTTAGGCTGATTAAAATTATTCCAAATAAGTTAAATATTTCAAGTTAAATGTTTCAAGTCCATGGTCAGATATTTTACTGAATTTACTGAATATTTTAAAAAGTGGAAACTGAGTAAATCTTTAAAAATACTTCCAAAGAAATCACAATTTTATTTAGACTTTGAAATTTTCCCTAGGCTTGTCAGCTGAATCCCTTCCCAGTTCTAGACCTGAAATAACTTCTTTTGGGTCCCCCCTCCCCAGCTAATTTGAGTATACAATCTTTTGGCACAAAGTATAAATAGAGCATTTTTCTTTTCAAGTGTACGGACCTTGGCTGTTCCTGCCTCCCATCCTTCTGTCGACTGTTGGTATTTGGAGCCCAGCCTTGTTCTCATGAAACAGAAAGTGTAGTTTTGTAGTAATCTCTGCAGTGGTACTGATGTTTTTGTCTATAATTAGCTCTCAGAGATGAGAATGTGTTAAACTGGCAGTTTCTTCTTAGCAAACCGCCCACACAGGCAGAAAAAGCTCTTTCTCTGTATCTTTTAATGCACCCTATAACAAACTGGAGTCCAGGCATGATTTTTAGAGGGAATATGTTAATCACAGAGTGCCACCCAACCATACAGCGAGAGATGCATTTACTCTGTGTGTGGGATGGTGGCAAGTCAGCCAGAGCAACTGGTAGAAGGAGCTTTGTCTGAGACATGGGGAAGAAGAAGAATAAAGAAGATTTCTTGTTTGCTCCAAAACTTGCCACTCTTTTTTTCTTTCCTCCCCCCAGCTGCATGAATTGGTCAAAGAGAATCATATTCTACCCATAAACTCGCTTCCATCCTGAAACTCTCATAGCTACAACACTGCTAGTAAGATCAGAAATGTGGAATTGTTGGGCTGGTATGTGAGATCAGACGAGCAGAAGGAAACAAGGGTTTTGCAAGCTGGAGAAGAGGACAGTGAAATTCATCAGTGCTGCAAGTGATTAGAGAGCTGACAAAGAGGAGGAGAAATACAGGTCCTTTTCCTGGAAGCTGCCCTTCCTCTGATGCAACCAGCTTGAACTAAACTGGTGATATTGGAGAAACAAATGGTAAATCCTGAACTTTGTACAAAGGTGCTGCTGCCTGCGTGGTTCGATCCCGAACTCAGTGGGAGCATTTGCGATTTGTGTTGACATAGTTCATGCCAGGGTTTCAGTCCTGCACACAAGCAGGAGCTTAGCTGAAATACTTAGTTGGGATGCTCAGCCTCTGAAGTGATCTGAAGGCCAGGGACACTTTCTGGGAGCGATTTGGACCTTTAGCAGGGTTGCTTTCTGGAGCTGTCTTTTCTTTGGCTGTAGATCCTGCCTTCAGCTTTCTGGTAACCCAAATCTACAGGGACATCAGCAGCCTTTGCTTTGTTTTTAAGTCCTGTTGTAACAGAGATTAGGGTTGGCTCCCAAAAGCAATCTGTGCACAGCAGTAAATTCAGGGGCAAGCTGGCTGGACAGACAGGTGTCCTGTCTGCTCCACCAACTACCTTTTGGGCTTCTTTGAGTTCATGCTTGTGTTTTGGTCTTGAGGGAAGCAGAGGACTCATGGCACTTTCAGCTTCCCAGGGAAAGGCCTCTTTCTGCTGTACCAGACCTATCCTCTGGCTCCTTATTTTGTCCATCTTCAGCAGCTTAATACAAGGTATGCTAAAGCCTCATGTTCCAAGCTGTCTCTCCATTGACTCCTTACAGCATCCTTCCCCTGGCACTGCACTAGGGAACCGCATCCTTGGGTTCAGTAGGAATGAGGGGCTGCCTGGAGAACAACAGCAGTGTTCCCAGAGCGATTTGTGTCGGCTGAGGTGCAGTCTTTGGATTTTTAAAGAAGGCATAATTTCTTAGGAGCTGCCCCAAACTCAGTATCAGATGTAACCCCTCAACAATGTCACTGCAAATTCCAAATGCCATGTGTTGAAGATGAGGGCTGCATTGTTTCAAAGGAGCTGGTTTGCTCCCTTATGTTTGTCCAAGCATGACTGAGCAGGAAAGTGCTTCCCAGAGAAATTGTGTAAAGAGGTTGTTTTGGAGGGTTTATTTGTCTGCTTAAAATGAAGCTTCTGGTGGGTTAAGAATAATGCAGTAAGAATAGTGCCATGTTTGGGTTGCTAACAACACCAAAGCTGAACAGTCCTTCCAACCAGTGTCTTCTCATGCTGATCTGGACTCTGACTTTACACCACTGAGTGGGAGCTTTGCCATCCAACAGAGCAAGTTACGGCAAACAAGTGAAGATCAGGACCTGGAGTCTAAGAACTGGGTCACAACAACTGGATGATAGCTTAGCACCCTGTCAGTGCATGTTGTGAAACTCAGTGTCTAAGAGGAAGTGATTTACAGCAGGAGGGGAAAAAACCAGAAGAACCCTAAACAAACGCACTGATGAAGAGCACGAGCACTGCCTTTTTTACATAAGGCTGGGAGTAACATCAGAATACAGTGGGACATCCACACAGGAGGAGACCTTCCAGGATGGTAAGTACATTTGTCATCATCTTGAGAGAGCTGGGGGGTGGCCATGGAGAGATGAATGCACCTTGTTCATCTGAGGAACTTCAAACAGCTGCTGGGAAGGATTTTGTGTAGTGAAAAACCACATTCTTGTGTTTGACATTCAAAGTCTGACACAGTTTGTTGCTGGTGGAGAAAAGAAGTACCAAGAGGTATTTCAGAGGCAAGGAGAAAGCAACCTTAATGTTGTGAACAGCAGTGTCCTGTGGGTACTCAGTAGACTGGCAGTAGCTGGTGTCCCAGCCTGTGAAGCAATGCTAAGTAGTGCTTGTATTTATTGCTCTTGGATGAACTTCAGGCATTGAAATTGGCAGCTGGCAGAGCCCTGAAAGATTCGAGGGAGCCAGAGTTAATTGCTGACTAGCTACAATACTGTTCTTAGGAATTTTGGTTGAGTCTGTGATGTTTCCCTTCTTGAAAATTAAACTACCTGTTTCAGAGCAGTTCTCACAAAGTCTGTACAGCAGGTGGGACTCCAACCTATCACCAGTCAAAGACATCAAGAAGGGCTTTGTTAGAATCACCATTCTGTTCAATCACAGCACATATGAGATCTGTTCACCTTCGTATTTTAAGAAAAAAGCTGCTTTTTGAAGACATTTTGTAACTGTTGCTGAAAAAGAGAAGTGAAACAACTTGTTTCTGGTAAGCTCTATCCATCTGAGGCCATCACGTGGCTCTAAGAGCACTGACACCTGCAGTTTCTTACCAAGACACTGCCTGGGTCACCGAATATGATTTTGGGACCCAGAGGGACAAGGCAACACCTCTCAGCTCCAGTTCTGTGATGAGAAGCACCCGTGGTGGCTGTTTGTTCCTGGCCAGCCCAGCTGATTGGGACACCTGTGCCAAAGCCACGAGCTGTGGAGTGTGACCTGCAGCCTCAGTGGGCTCTCCCGGCCCAGCCTGAAGGGCTGCTGCTGTTTGTCAGCTTGCCTTTCTCCTCCTCCTTTAAAATCCCTTTGCCTCGGTTTCCCACTCAACTCTCACATCTTCTCTCTTGCTCTCTCTTGCCTTTCTTCCCACTAAGTTTTCTGGATTGGTGTGTGACCACTTCCTCTCATGTGTACTGCTGTCACACAGTGTGGTGGGTTATATCCCTCCACCTTCTTGGGCTGTCAGCTCTTAGGGGTAAGACAGTGGGTCTTTGTATTGTGCTTAAAACATGAACTGGGATTTCAGAGATATGGGAATGGCCAACTGTCCTTCACTGCTGGCAGCTACTCCATTTCTCCGGGGCTGTGAGAATGGAGGTTTATCTGCCTGCATTTGTAACTATTTCTAGTGTAAAAGCTTGCAGCTGAGCCTGGGGCAGCAAAAGGAAATGACAGTGAAAAGTGCGAGTTAAAACTTCTTTAGGAAGTGGGCCCTGCTATAGTGATTACAACTGATAACAACAAGCAGGTCCTGAAATGGAAACATGGCTTTCTTCTCTGCAGCTCTAGTATGCTTTTAAGCAGGAGTGTTTGTACCTTTTCTTCCCTCTCCACCTTTTCCATCTTTGTCATTCTCTCTCGTCTGCTCTTCTACCACAGGCCCTCCCTTTTCACATCCCTCTCTGCGTTCCTCAAGTCACTATTTCAGACCCACCTTCCTTATCTTCCAAGACATCCTCCACCTTTGTGGTTCAGCCCCAACTGAGGCTGAACTGAAGTTCAAGCCTCAACTTTGTGGTTCAGTACCTGTGAGTCAGGTCCTACAGGAAGCCTTTGGGGCTGTGTGCATGCTGTGTCCAGCTCCTGTCTGTTCCATGCAGCCACAGCATCCATACAGAAAGGAGGAGTGGGCAGGAGTTGGAAGCAGCATGGAACGTGTACGGCCATGCTGCTTTACTGCTGGGGGAGGGCAGATGCCATAAGCCCACCCAGCTCAGGTGACAACAGCTGTGAACACATGGCAAGATGGATGGGACAAGTCTGGCAGGATCCTTCCTACCTAAAACTTGTTTGAGTGTGGCCATCCACGGAGCAAATCCATATCCAGTACCACTGCAGCAGGTTCATCCTCCAGACTACAAACGCCCAGCAGCTCACGGGTCAGAAGCTGTTGTTCAGGGACTTGCAGGTGGTGGTATCATCTGGTAGCACCTTCTGAGATCTGCTGTACCCCAGGATCTGCTTCTTGCTTCTGAGAATGAAAAATGTCAGCCAGCTCCTGTGGGGTAAATTCACCTCTGCCAATGCAGGGATGATTCATGACCCACTGGGCATGTGTCAAGTTTTTGAGAAGGCAAAACAGGCAAGTGCCAGCTTCCCCTGCCTGACCATCTGCTGTGAGTTTTGGCATATTTTGGTATTTGCTCTTATGGTTGCCTCGGCTGGTGGAAACACAAGATTGGAGAAATACTGTCTGAGGAGGAAAAGAAGATAACTTATTTTCTAGAGTCACAGCTGCAACGGGGGAAAAAGGGAGTTTGTATTTCAGCCTGGTCCCTGTCCCCTTAACAGAGTCACTTCTGGAAGAGACACTGGCCTTTAAGACAACTCATAGGCATGGGAAGAGAGCAGGAGCCTGACAGAGTCACATGCAGGATGAGACTGATGCTGCACACTATCACCCACAGCTTCTGCATTTAATTACTGCTTGTTGGCAAATATGTTCGCTTGCAACAGGACAAAAGTGGGTGTTGAAGGATGGCTGGAAGAGGCAGCCATGCAGTTGTTTACACATTAATTACTGCAGGGATTTTTGTGTGTAGACAGCACCGGCGAAAAACTGCAGGGACCTGTCTCTCTGTCACTTTGGAATCTGTTAATGTCACTCAAGACTCATAACACAGGGAGGATGTTGCACAGATCCATACTTAAATCACAGAGCACTGTGTAAAGCAGTGGCAGTACCCTGCACTTTTTGTCTGTAATTGGCTGTACACAAATCTTGTCATAAAGCTTTATTTTTCCCCTTGCATACATTTCTGTTTTTCAGATTGTGAAAAAAGCATTAAAAACATCCGTGATGTTCAGTGAGTCCTCCAACATGAAATTAGGCGTGAACAATCAAAAAGACGTCAAAACGGTAATTATTGGGATACACCACATTTGCTTACAAGAGCTGAGATTGTGCTGACATTTCTGAAAAGAAATAACAGGTTAAGAAGAATGATTTAATTGCCCATTTTAGAAATCTGTGTAGGTTTCAATCCTATTTGTAAACAAGTGAGTGACAAAACCCTCATTGATTTATCCGGTAGACTGATCAAACCTTGCCCAGAGGGAGTAACGTGGAGCTAAATTCTGCAGCTCTGTCTGGCTCGGGACAAGGAAACCATGCTCGTACAAACAGCCTCACTTCCACCACTGGCACGGCATTTATTCATGTATTCATTTATTCAGATGCCCAGAGTACCTGGACATCACGGTGTGTAGCATGGTGACAGCCATGATGTGACTTCAAAATAGATTTCTTACCTTAGAAATGTCTTCTAAAACCTGGGCAATACTTAATTCTTGCTAAGGTGTTCATGTGATGAAATGCAGAACTGTTAAAAATGGGTGGGATTTTTTTTTCCCTTGGTGAGGTGGAGAACAAGCCAGAGGGCAAAAATTTAAGTAGATAGTTTAAAAATTATTATTTCATTCAAATCACTGCCTGAAATCACTGCCTGAAATCGATGTTTTTTGAGAAAAGCAGAGAAAATTAAAAGCAAGAAGCTTTATCCACATAGAAACTGAAACAGAAACTTTCAGAGGCAAGCGATTTCTGTGTGGTTTTCCCATGTGCCCTTTAGGGAACTCAGATTTATGGCTACACCCTCATGACCACCCCAGACTCGATTCTCCTGCCTGGAAGTTCAGAAGCTCAGCTCTGAAGTGCATGTCGCCTATCACAGGCTGGTGGATGGTTCCAGCTCCCAAGAATTGCCATGGGGAGCCAGACATGATAATTATTGGGGGAAACAGATCTGCATGTGTGGTTGGTTGTCTTTTCCCGCTCAGTCCAGGGCAGCACTTAGAGCCTCGTGCTATACTTCTCTTCATGTGAGTGGCTGGACTGCAGATCTGAATCTGCCAGGTAGCCAGGCTATTTTTTTTTTTCCATCTACATTCAGGAAAAAAAATGAAAGTGCAGCAAAAGGGAAACGAAACTGACCACACTAGAATGACATGGGAATACTGTTCACATGGATAATTGAGATTTGTGTAGTTTCACTTAAGGGAGGTTTAAGACAAAACCAGAACATGTTCAGAAACCACAAAAAGTCTTTCTGTGCCTGACACTTTCCAAACTGTTTTTTCTCCCCTGACTTCACAAACCTCCTTTTTATGGTCATGCATGGCTTGATCCCACAGCTAATCTTGTGTTAGAAATTTCCTTATTTTGATTTTGTTAGAAATTTTGTTGAACATCCATTGGTCTTGTGCTAAAATAAAGTTAATCAATGTCAAATTAATCATAAGGCTTGGGAAAAAACAAGGGATTGATATGCTGGCACAAAAAAATTAAACCAAAAAATTGAACTAAAATCAGTCTTCACAAAAACCAACCCAAATCCATTTCCAAATTTTCTTTTTTCTTTCAAATGCATTTTATTTTATCATATCTCCTTTCCAGAGTGCTTGTTCCACTTGGCTCTCTGATTTCAAGATTTTATTTCCTTTCCTGAAATGAAATCTTGTGACTGCAATGAGGATCAATTAGGCAAGCTTCGGTCCATTTCACTGCACTTCATGTCATCCCATTTGCTTTTATTGTTTTCACTTAGTTTCAGAATTTTCTCTTTTTTCTTTTAGCATTTCATTTCTTCAGTTTCTTCTCCTGTCTCTTTGTTTACCTTTCTTCCCTGAGTTCAGGATTTGAATGTGAATAATTTCGTCAAGTTTTGGTCCTTTTGACTACCCCTCACTTGAGTTTAAAGGGACCTTTTAAGGGTCATCTAGTCCAACCCCCCTGCAGAGAGAAGGGTTATCTTCAACTAGATCAGGTCGCTCAGGGCCCCGTCCAAGCAGACCTTGAACAGGTGTTCCTCACTTTTGGTGCTGAATCTAAGAACACCATCTGCCAGTAGCTGCAAGCAGATCTCCTATTCAAAGACTGTGATTTATTCACCTGCACAGGTAGTTATCCATTAGCTGCTGCATCATTGTCCTCTGTGGGTTCTGTTCCAGTTTCAAGTCTTAGGGGCAATTTTGATGCTTGGTCTTGTCCTGATGGCTGTTTACTTCATGAGTGTGGACAGCACAGCTGATCCTAACGGAGAAGAAGTAGCAGTTGTCAGCATTTACAGAAAGGTGGAGGAGGAAGAAGGACTCTACAGAGACCTCCCAGAGGAAGAAGGACTCTATGGAGATCTCCCAAGAACCACAATAACTGAGGAGGACACCAACAGATCCAATGACTCTTGCAGGTGAGTCAGGTTAGATGACACGTGGAGAAGTCATCACCAGATGGAGAAATAGTTACAGTACTGATAATACCAGCATGGCTTTTATTCTCTTCCCATTGTATCCTAAGTGATGAAGCACCACTAATTTGGGAAGAGTGGGGGTGCTGTTTAGGCATTGGGTAATTGGTAGCTGCCTGCTGTGAGGGGCAGTAGGAGCAGTGTCACAGCTCCTCTCCCAGTCCTGTGCTTCTATGTTCAGTTCAGCACGGTTGCTTCTCTGCCACCTCCAGGCCATCCTCCTTTTGTGGCAGCAGTGGCAGGCAGCAGAGTGACCAGCTGGCAAAGCAGCCTTTTTCAGAGGCTGGAGGGGCAGGGAATGTCTGTGCTGGGAGAGGGTGAAGAGGGTACCCAAGCGACATGCAGCTATGGCTTTGCTTTTCTCTGTACCTTAGGCATGGTAAAATAAAAAGAGCTCAGAGTGGCTACGGAGAAGCCATTCTGCTGAATTTGGGAGGACACTGTACAATATAAGCCTGGCTATAAAAACTAGGGGTAGAAAGCACTCCCAGCCTGTTTGTCCAGCTCATCTTGTTTGCTGTGGAGGTTGACATCCAGCACGGCCAGCTGCATGGCCTCACAGGTGCTTGGTGTCCTGTTGGGGTCACAGTCACTTGCTTCACAACACACAATTGCTGTTGCAGCTTTGAACTTGTGGAAAATGTTCCTTATGACTTACCCTTTGAGATAAACAGCACTGCAGCCAAACCCTTGTACCAAGCCTGGATGAGACTGCTTGATCTAGCCCAGGAGAAAGTTCATGTGGCTTCTTACTATTGGTCCCTTACTGGGAAGGATATCAGTGTCAATGACTCCTCTTCCAAGCAGGTAAGGTAAAATCAACGACAAGCACATCTGTGGTCGTTTTTTCTCGTGTACGTGTGGCAGAGGGCAGGTTGGCTGTGCGGTCTGTCTCCCAGAGACGCTGCTTGAGTCCTCCTCCAAACCCAGGAAGGTATTCCCTGCTCTTCTGAAGCAACACTCCAACCTTCCTCCTCCCGTCAAGTTAGACTCCATCTGGGCTCTGCCCATGGCTCTGAGTATTTGTATGCTGTCTTTTAAGAGGTCAGCCTCAAACCCACACTCACCCTGTGGATGGTTGACCTGTGTAAGGGGCAGCCAGTGGCAGAGCTGAGGAGCCTATAGGATCTCAAGTACACAAGTGAACGTGCCACTTCCCACTGGTTAGTGGGAAGGGTCAGGAAGCAAAGTCTGCTGGACTTCTGACAGCTACAAAGGCTGCTTCTCCCCTGTGTGCAGACACAGCACCTGCATCCACCCACTGGGCAGCTGTCCCTGACCCATGACATTGGACAGCAGCTAAGGAGGCTCCCTCTCCTTTGCAGGCCTCTCCTCCTGAGCACCCTGAGTGGTCAGGGTTCCTGTGGGGACTCTCTGGCTCTACCACCAAAAATAAATGACAGAAGCCATGGCACAGGCTCACCTTGCAACCACCCACCATGTTTAATTGTCCCTTGGCTCCACTTTGGCCTGTGGCAGCTAGCAAACTCCCAGGCGATCCTGAGCAGGGTCTGGGGGACTGTAGTGAAAAATAGATGGGACAAGGCCACGCTGTTTCAGGCAGGAATGGAGCTTAGTTGTGTCGGGAATTCTGCTTGTTTGCTGAAGTACCACATGCTGGCCTGGGTGCTACTGTGGGCTCAGTCTCTGCCTTCTTCCTGGCACACCTTCCTCACTGTCCTCACGGGCTCTGGGGCTGCTCTCCTAATCTTCCTCCCTATGTGTTTCTGGTGATATAAGATGAGTCATTAATTGCACATGAGAAGAAGTAAAAGTGGCAGATGTAAGGCTGAGCCCTGTCTCTGTTAAGGGACAGCTCAGGGTTGGACAGTCTCTGTCACCTTTATCCTCGGGCAGAAATGACCCCACATATCTGTTGAGCATCACAGCCCAGCAGTTGATCTGCACTGGGACATTCACCTTTGAAGTCTGGGATGTTTGTGGTCATGCTTTTCAACCTTACATCTAATAGCATTAA
The DNA here is from genome assembly GCA_013397725.1 of Rhagologus leucostigma. NCBI lineage: Eukaryota > Metazoa > Chordata > Aves > Passeriformes > Rhagologus > Rhagologus leucostigma. The sequence continues at coordinate 430,823 of VZTD01005876.1, forward strand.
ATGACAGAAAATAAACTTTGATTCATACACTGGAACACAATCCCTCTTTTCTCTACTTGAAACACTCCTGAAATAGGTGAAATTTCTGACCTTCAGTGCACTGGGGTTCTTCAAAGGAAGCACCCATTAGTAACACCGTACTTGCATATATCTTACTAAATATTCTGTAACAAAATATAAAAAATAACAATGTACCACACAGGGTGAAGATATTCTGCAGAGGTTTGAGAGGTTACTCGCAGAGAATGTCTCTTTGTATATTGCAGCAAGTTCACCAACTCTGGCTACAAAATCAAGGGACCTTGAGCTTTTAGCAGAAAGAGGTAATCACTTCCCTTCAGTGATCCACTCAGAGCTTCCATATTGTAAAAGGGCATCTGGGGGGAACTGATCTCCAAGGCCTGTTCTAGTGCAGTGCTTGCATGGGTTCACAGGATAAGCACTATCTGTCCACTAATTCATGGTTTCTGTTTGTGTCGCCATGCTCTTTAGGATTTTCCTGAAAGTTTACATTTTGCATATTTTTCTGAAGTTACTGTGTTCCCAGGAATGAGAGTTTGTGAATTTTGGTAGTTATTACTGCCTGCAAGAGTCAGACATGCGGACATATTCTGGCTGTCGAGGAACCATCTCCATGCTATATGTAAACTCTTTTTCCCCTCCCCATCTTTCTTCAGGGGCTCATGTGAAAAAGATTGATTTTGGACATTTGACAGGAGGAGTGTTGCACAGCAAATTCTGGATAGTAGACATGAAACACATATATATTGGTAGTGCAAACATGGACTGGAGATCTTTATCTCAGGTAACCTCTGCTGCTGCATATTCAAAAATCTGGAGGAAAATTCATGTCCTCGCAGATAACAGAGAAAAATCGTAATGATGTACAATATTGTCAGAACGGAAGAAACAGCAAAGAAAGCCCCGGAGGTGGCTTCTTCTGGGGCTGTGACACAGCTTGCTCTCTCTGCAGGTGAAAGAGTTTGGTGCTGTGATGTATAACTGCAGCTGCTTGGCCAAAGACCTCTGGAAAACGTTTAGTACCTACTGGGATGTTGGATATCCTAATGCTACCATCCCATTCCCTTGGCCTCTTAATTATTCTACCCACATTAACAATCGTCGGCCTCTGGAAGTAGAATTTAATGGAATCTTGACAGAAACCTATTTTTCTGTAAGTATGTTTGAAAGTGACATTACAGGCTACAGGGTGTGTTTAAGGATTGAGCAGAAAAGTTTCTTCAGCAGTCCTCCTCAGTTGCTTGTGTTCCAGGTGGATAACAATTTGTTCCTTAGGCTTCTCTGGAACTATTCAAAGAACAGGGATAAACCCAGCATTGGCTGTCAAGTTGTATGGCAGGAACAGTGTGCAGGTCTCTTTTAATCATCTGTAGGCTCAATATATCAATAAGTATCTGACCCAGCAGGACATGGAAGGTATGAGGAAAGATGATGGCCCATCTCGAGTGTTTTGTGCTATTTTAATGAAAACTAGACAGATCTAAACATAAATGAGTAACAGTCTGACAGAAAAAAAAGAATTAATCACTGATTTATGTGTTTTCTTTTTTTTACAGGCTTCTCCTCCAGCATTTTGTCCAAAAGGTCGTACCCATGACCTCTATGCCATACTCAGTATTATCAGTCAGGCACAGAAGTTTGTCTATGTTTCTGTTATGGAATATTTCCCTACCAGTCGTTTCATTTATCCAAAAAGGTACAATTTTAATCCTGAGCAAATCAGCTACTCGCACTATGTAAAGAAAAAATATATGATTCCCCTCCTTCTGCAATTAAAATATTCAGAGTGGAGAGAACTGAGGCTCTGCTCTGCATTCACAACCATCCCATGGACTGTGCCTCCCAGGTACCAAAGGACAGGATGAGAGGAAACGGCCTCAAGCTGTGCCGGGGGGGTTTAGATTGGATATTAGGAAAAAGAAATTAATGGAAAGGGTTGTTGAGTATTGGAACAGACTACCCAGGGAAGTGGCGGAGTCACCATCCCTGGAAGTGTTTGAAAAATCTGTGGATATGGCACTTGAGTACATGGTTTAGTGGTGAACACGGTGCTGGTGCTCGTGCTGGTGCTGGCCTGAGTTGGACTTGATGATCTTAAAGTTTTTTCCAGCCTTAACAATCCTAGGATTCTGTGATTCCAGTCCTGATGCTGCAGGAAGGATGGTATCCAATACCTGTGTGCTTTGCTGGTGTTTTAGAGCAGCCTCCTGTGCTCTACGAACAGCAGGAAAGCTGTGAAATGCCAGACTAGGGACAGTCAGGTACAGCATCCTCCAAAATTCAATACACCAGCTTTATGAATAGAGAGAGGAAAGGGAGCACCAGAAATATATCTGACATCAGACTTTTCAGAGAAAACATTGCTGTGCTCTCCTTTCTTGCTCCAGTTTTTTTTTCTTGCTGAAGAGTTTTGCCTTCCTGCTCTATTTCCTGCTTGATGCACTTGACCCATTTTTTAGAGGGTGGTTCTTGACTGTCCTGACCTTTGCAGTGAGAGTTGAAACAGCCTCTGAAAGAAACTTCTGGGGTTTTTTCTTTGTTTGGGGTTTGGTGTTTTTTTTGTTATTGTTGTTTGGGGTTTTTGTTTTGTTTTTAATAATTCTACCTAAGTTCCAGCAGCAGCTTCAGAGAGAAGGTGATAGTGGTGATCTGGAGTAATCACAGAATCACAGAATGGTGTGGGTTACAGACCATCTAGTTCCTCCCCTCCTGTGCAATGGGCAGGGACACCTTTCCCTAGACCAGGCTGCTCAAAGCCCCATCCAGCCCGGCCTTGAGCCTGCGTGTGGTGAACCACTGCCATGGTCCCAGAGACTGCCCAAGGTCACAGCAGAACGATGCAGGCTCTGCACATGAACCCAAACCTGAGTAACACGGAAAGTTAGTCAGTCATGGGGCAGCACTAAGAGTTCTAAATCCTCTTAGAAATACTTGAATTAGGATGTTTACATGCAACCAAGCACTCTGAATTATCTGCTTATAACATTTCTGAGTTTTCCACCCATCTAAATAATCTGAGAAAGAAGTTCCAAGTGAAATAATTATGTACAACATGGCTTGCTGAATAGGGTAAGCTCTGGGCTGCCATTTAGCCAGAATGATACCATGCATTATGTCCTCTGTCACAACTGTGTAAAGCCTCTGTTGTTCAGCTGGGGCATGGGTGTGTTACGGGGAAGAGTTTAGGATAATAGAGAGACACAGATAATTCTACTGTCCAAGAAACAAAATCTCGAGACTAGCTTCTACTTGGAGGATATATTTAATAAATCAAACAGCTCAGAGGATTTCGAGTTTCTGTGTTGTACATTTGAGTCTCTGGGTTTCTCATCTTCTGATTTTAGCCAAGAATAAGCCCAGAAAAGTCTCTTTTCCCCCTTAGGATTGAGTGTGTTAATACCCCTTATTCTTCATCTGAAGGCTTAATCCACAGTTTGTGACATCTAGGGCTGATCAGATGCAAACAAGAGTTTGAAAGGCCCAGGGAAAGCAGTGCAGGGCCTCGGGCTATCTCCACAGCAACCAGCTGTAGTGCCATGAATTGAAGCTGATTAGTTCAGGTTAGGTTCCTCCAGCAGCTGAGGCAGAGGGAACAAAGCTGCTGTCTAATGCCTGAGTGTTAATCAACTAGAAACTGATATATTTAAAAAATTGAAACCATTCAAAACCTGCATTTCAAATAGCATGATTTTCCAAGTTTTTCAGGATCTCTAAGTCAAGCCTGAGCCTCAGAGCACATGGCCAGGCCATCGATCACAATAGGACAATGCACGGGGGAGGATTAGATAATTCAGGTCTTTGTACATAAGACCAAAAGGATTAAGTTAGGCAAATTAATTCATCATTGCTCATGGGACTGTGAGCAAATGCTGGACCTCTCTCTGTATCAGCCCTCCAATTTGTACTAAGCATGCTTGTCTCCCTCCATGCAGCATTTTTTAGGATCTACAGAATGAAAATGCTATGTGAGTGTTTGGAGTTACTAGCCCTGGGATGCACATTGTCCAGCTCTTAGTGTTGTGTAGCTGGGTGAACGATGTTAAAAATGCTCCCCATAGCTACTGCCAACACAAGTGTCAGGAAAACAGATTTTCCCATGTTCAGGGAACATGGAGAGCCACAGCCGTGTCCATTACCTTGGGGACACACAACGAGGGCAGGCAGGAGTGGAGAGGGGCAGAGCCTGCCCACACTGGCTGATGGCACAGGACCACTGCAGACACTGGAAACAGTCTCCAGGGCCCTGAAAAGGCCATATTCTGCAAAATGGTTCTTAGACTTTCCTCCGGGCTCTGCACTGCCCTTTTTACTCTGGGCTGTATGAACTGGCTTTACCCTGGAGTTGCTATTGTTATCTTTAGTTCCCTAAGGAAATGAGCATGGTGGAACCACTCTGTATCTGTGCATGTGCACTTTACCAAGCTTTAAACTTTCTGATGAATTTGACCCCAATTTGGCAGAGTCTGGAGGTCTCAAAACACATTCTGTGAAAAGAACGGACTTGGTAGAAGGCAGAAATCTTGTTTGTACCTCCAGGGAAGCCACAAGTGCTGTACTTACTAGACATCAGAGATCCCATCTGTGCATCATCACTTGTAGTCTCAGTTTATTGTCACAGCTTTCTACTGAACTGTTTCAAAAAAATATCCCTTTTTGCACACACCTCCTTTTCTGCAGATACTGGCCAGCCATTGACAACGCCCTGAGACGTGCAGCTTTCAACCACAGAGTGCAAGTCCGGCTTCTGGCCAGCTGCTGGGCGTACACTGACCCAGCCATGCTCCACTATCTGCGGTCCCTGCGTGCTCTCAACAACCCACATGCCGACATCAGTGTCGACGTGGTATGACAAGAAACCCGATTTTGGAAAGACAGCTGGAGGATATGGCCCCACACTGATTTTTGAGACTAAGCTGCAGTTTGTGTCTACAAATATTAGCTTTTAGAGAAGCAGGTTGTCTGTTTTTGCAGTGACTGCTTCACACTCTTGTGAAAAAGAGGCCCAATATATAATCTTTGAGGAAGCAGCTATTTCAAGCTACGAGTGATATCAGGGATGTGCCTGGCTGTGGCACTTGAGACATTATCCTGGCAGTTGCTTTTGCTGAGCACCATGACAGTAACAGTTTATATGATAACTTAGTGCTCCTCTCAGAGACCTTTTCCTGCATAGAATATTTTAAATGGGTCTAATTGCTATCAGTTTTTTAAAATTGAGAGCTCTGATGTCTGCCTATACAGATAGACCTACTCTTGAACACTAAATATTGCACACAAGCCATAGGCATTAGGCTGGAATGCATCAAGTGGAGCGAGGATGGTGTGGATGCTCCCAAAATGATGCAATAACCACAACAGAGAGAGATCACAGGAGGAGGAGCGGGTTTCAGGGTAGGGGAAAAAAAAAAAAAAAAAAAAGACAGAAATGTCGATTTTGGTAAGAGTTAACACAAAAAGTTAGGCATTATGGTTGTCTGCAGTACCGCTCATGTCTGTGATCAGCCCATTCTCACACAAAATAAGAGCAGTAATCAGTGGTAAATGCAGATCTATTAAACAGCTGCCTAAAACTCCATTTAATTGTCTGCCCTGTAATGATAATAGCTGTGCCACTAATGGAACATTGTGAGGCAAACATTATCTGTATCTGATCTCAATTGCATATCCAGTTTTATTTGTGGTGGAAGTATTATTTGCTAGTTTTCTTGGATAGGAGTAAAATCTCTTCTATAGTGTATTTAATAACAGAGTGCGGTGTGTTCTCTTCTTCCCATACTATTCTGTTCTTTGAAACTATAGAAAACATGCACTGTCCAGTCATGAAGTCTGTTCCTCACTCTAGTATTTCTGTTTATAGTTTTAATTTCTCTCCCTCCAGAAACTCTTCATTGTTCCCGTTCTGAATCACACAAACATTCCTCATGGGAGAGTGAATCACAACAAATACATGGTCACTGATAAAGTAGCCTACATCGGTATGTATTCCATTATTCCAAATACTTACAGTATCTCCAGATCTACGGGACTGAGACTGGGATAGGGTCAGCTGCAATAGTGAAAAATACCTCATTTTGCCATATAAAGCAAAGCCTGCCCTAGGTAAAGAAGCACGAGTGTGAAGGGGAGACAATAATGCAGGTCAAGTTCAGTAAGAGATTATTTAATATGATTGTGAACCATTAGGAACAGAGCATGACAAGGCTGCGTGCACAGCCTGTGACAAGCACAGTGGGAATTTCACAGCCCGTGCGCTCAGAATGACGCAGCGATAGCTGGTGCTCCAGTATATAACATTACCATGCTTTAATAAAAAGGGACTGCTGGGAGGAATTAATTCTATGCACTGTTTGTTGAACAGAACTCTAGGAAAGGAAATGAGAAAACAGTAATGTCAACTGTTCCTGAAATCTGGGATGGTGTTTACGTTTCACTCTTTTATTAGGAACCCTCAAAAAAGGGAATGTCAAAGTGCTCTGTCATTTCAGCCAGCTCATCCTCCCAGCAATGCACACCAGAAAATAGCCTGATCTTCCAGCTGGCTGAGGGTTTTCAGCTCCAATTGCCTTCAATACTTTAATAACTTGTTTCATACTTGAAGGCAGATATGCAGATAATTTGTTTTCCTGCCTAAGCACCTTCTGGAATTGACAAATTTTTCTGGCTAAGGCGATCATGAGGGGAAGTGCTAAGTGATAAAATGTGTATTTTTCACAGTGCTTGATTTTCTGAATTGAGGTAGCTCTGGAGGGAGCCGTAGACAATGTCTGCAGCTGGATTGCCAGCTTTGCCTGGTTTAGAAGCAGGCTTTGCATGTCAAGCTCAGAACAGCTCCTGAGCATTTACTGATCGAGAGTCCAGTTTCACCTTTTGTTTTCCTTTAACAAGTAAAGAGAATTAAGTCCATTAAAGACATTCTTCTTTAAACACAGAAATCCATGTCAAACACTGGCTTTTACCCCTCAAATATTGCACTTTATCACCATGTTTATGAGTAGCTTTGTGCATTCTGTCACAGGCTGTAAGGAGTCAGAAGGTTATGAACCTTCAGGGTTGCAGTTAATACCAGGTTTCCGAAACCTGAGGTCTGGCATAAGAAGGAGGTGACCTGATTTTTGCTGCCTTGTTGGTTCTAATGAGATTTGCAGTCATAGAGCAAATCAACAAAGCCCAGAGATCAAACGGAACACTGGGAAATGAATGTTTTCTAATCAGCTACTTTTCCATTGCATAGGGACTTCCAATTGGTCAGAAAACTACTTCACTGATACAGCTGGCGTGGGACTAATTATCAAACAGAATTCGACCAGCCCGCAAAGAAGGCAACAGCCTGTCCAGGAACAGTTGAAAGATCTTTTTGATCGAGACTGGAATTCCAAATACGCGGTGAATCTGGAAGATGTGCAGGGACAGAAAGACTGTAACTGGAGAGGCAGACTCTGAAGTGAATTGAAATTTACATTTAAAATAGAAACAAAAAATTGTATTTGAATCTTGTTCCCATGCAAATCAAGGAACTCTCTTCTTTCTGTCTTTGTCAGAGAAATCACTTCCTTGTGGTGTCCACACTGATGACATGAGAATTTCTGATAGTTGACTCTACCTGCAAAACCATTAGTCAGTGCGTGATGTTTGATTTTTTTATGTGATTACCTCATCCCAGAGTTAATGAAATGCATACAGTGTTGTATGACAAGCTGTCTTATATTAAAGCAAACATCAGAGACACAGATCATTATTGCTGTGCTATTTTATCTTAAGAAACTACATATTTCAACCTAACTGTTCCATTAACAGTGTTTGCTTACACGTTTTTAAACATTTTTAATAAGCCCCTGGCCACCTTAAGATTTGAGCCATGTATATGATCACCTACAACAGCAAAGGCAGATTTTTAAAAGCATTTAGGAATTAGAGATACAGGGAAATACCTGTTTCTAAGTGTTGAGGCTAGCTGCTAGAGATAAATGCCTGGGATTTAAACCTTGGGGCCAGCTTCCAACTCAGCTGCCCTGGAATCCTGAAAGTCTGGGGATATTTGGATGTCTGTGTGCCAGTCTTGTGCAGCACACAGGATGGGGGAGCAGGGCAAAGCTGCTACATGGGTGCTGTTGTGGCTAGGACACCCCTCCTGCACTGTGTGCAGTGCTTGGAGAGCCTCCTCACTCCTTCTGGGCTGCCCTGGTGCTGGCCCTGAGCAGTGCTGTGTCTCTGGGCTGCCTTTCCTTCTGCAGTCACTCAGGGACCACAACCCTGAGCCATCTGGTGCCTTATATCTGTATCCACCACTGCTCTGCCCTGGGTGACTTTCTGAAGTGACAGGAAAGGAGAGCAGGGCACGTGCTCCAGCCGTGAGTGGTGTGAGTGACACGGCTGGAGCTCCATGAACCTTGCCAGGGCTGTGCACCCCTGCCTGACACTGGGAGTGGAGTCACTGACTTAGGTATTGATTTACACCTCTTTGAATACACAAAAATCCCCACGCTAATAAGGGCTTTTAGAGGTGACCCCCATCGATGTTCCATTTCTTGGTTTCCAGGCTGCTCCTTAGCTATCTCTTCAGATGCTTCCAAGATTCCTTGGAGTATGTTATCCATCACTGCAAATCAATGCTTCTTGTTCCTGTGGGAGATTTTTTAAGCCATGTAGTTACATGTACAGATATCACTGAAGTTTTGTGAGTATTCATATACTTGCCTCAAAATATTGAGGAACACGTAGGTGCTTTTTGTGCTCTCACTCCCTATTTCCTTACTAGAGTTAGCTTGAAAATCCTTGTGAGAAGTTACATCTTCAACCAACAAAACAATTTTCTGTAGAGGACTGTCTTCCTCTAGATGGCACTCCAAGCTGTGTTTTTCTGTTTTGGCAGGGATAGATATTGCAGGAGTAAGAAGAAAACTTCTTTCTCTTCTCCTCGAGAGCTCAAATCTGACAGTGCTGGATTAGTTGTTCAGTGGGACAGAGCTGCTGGACAAACTGGCAGAATTTTCTTACGGCCATATAAGCCTCATGCGGATTAAGGTTCGGCTTATAAAAGAAAAATAGATGCTTAGGAGAGTGCTCTTCTATTTTCTCTACTGATATCACTGTTGCTTTTCCTCTGTGTGGGAGGGGGAGTGGGTGAGGAGTTTGCAATTAAGACAATGAACTGGATCTAAGAGGAACTTGAGATTATTTCCCTGGTTTCTTGTGAGGCTTTTGAAGCCCCTTCATACCTTGATTCTTATTTACTTGTTTTCTGTTAGAAAGGTAGAATATAATGTAAGTTATAACTGGGCTTTGAGTCTCAGTTCTTTGTTATTTATGAAACAGGGTTAATAATAGTCCTTATCCATTCATCTGTTACTTGTCTCTTTCATTTAGATTGTGATTTCTTCAAGCTAAGGACTGTACCAAATATAAGATGGGGTCTCCAGTGGTATCCATTAGCATCATGCTTGGACTGATCGGTTATTAGGAAAAGGTTCTTCACCCAGAGGGTAGCTAGAAAAGACTCCCCAAGGAAGTTGTCACATTAAGAAGCATTTGAACTACACTCGTGAACATGTAGTGTGATTCTTGGGGTTGACCTGTGTAGAGCCAGGAGTTGGACTTTCTGGGTGCTTTCCAACTCAGAATATTCTATGATTTTCTAGTCTGATTGCAGGCCGTTCAGATTTTTGTCAGTATTGGTGTATTCATGTCTAGAAAAAGTCACTGGTTTGGCTCTTGAGCATGGATACTCTCCTCTGATCAGCTCGTCCCATGTACCTGTGTTATGAGAGAGTACAAGGTGAGTGAACCGGCCCTGCTTTACTGGAGTGGCTTTCAGGAGGGGCTGCTGCACTGCTCTCCCAGCAGGATCATCTCTGAAAGCTGTTGGTTTGGTGCAGTGCCTTGTGGCTACAGCACTGCTGACAGCAATGCAGAGGACAGCAATGCAGAACTTAGCTGGCTCCATGGGTTACGACTACTGAGAGGACTACAAAGTCACCTCGCTTCACACATTAGACACCAGCTTGTTCCAAAAGCTTTAGTATTATCTGTTCTCATTTTTTCCTGCCACTATCCAGGATTTTCCTTTCCCAGCTGTTCCAGATAAAACATACCTTTGTTGTTTTCATCCAGGTACTGAGAAAACATTTCATCTACCATTTATGCCATATCAGTCATGAATGTCCTTATAATCCCTAAAGGATAGCTCCTGGGTCATGGGCACTGACTCACAGACCTCTGCAGACGGCCAGAAAAGTTGGCTTTAGTTGCAGGGTAGATTGTGGTGGTGCAGCTTCCGGAGGAGAGGAAGTGGAGAGGGAGGTGCCAATTCTTTCTTCCTGGTATCCAGTGATAGGATGTGTGGGAACAGTTGAAACCTGGATCAGAGGAGATTCAGACTTGGCCACAGTGACCATGAAGAAATTGAGTTTAAAATTTCTTTTAACAGGAGGAAAAGGGACAGCAAAACTACAACTCTGGACAGGAGGAGAGCTGACTTCAGGTTGCTCAGGCATCTAGTGAGTAAAGTCCCCTGGGAAAATGTTTTTGTATTTGGTAGGATTGTTCTGCTCTGCTCTGCACTGGGGCAGCCTCACCTGGAGTCCTGTGAGCAGTTCTGGGTGTCACAATAAAAAAAAGACATTAAAGAACATCCAAAGGAGGCCACAAGGATGGTGAAGGGTCTGGAGGGGAAGCCATATGAGGAGTGGCTGAGGGCACTCGGTCTGTTCAGCCTGGAGGAGACTGAGGGCAGAGCTCATTGGGATCTTCAACCTCCTCACAAGGGCCAGTGGAGGGGCAGGTACCAATCTTCACTCTCATGGCCAGTGACAGGACCTGAGGAAATGGCTGCAGCTGAGTCATGGGGGGTTTACAATGGATGTTAGGAAAAGGTTTCTCACCTAAAGGGTGTTTGAGCACTGGGACAGGCTCCCCAGGGCAGTGGTCACAGCCTCAAGCCTGACAGAGTTCAAGAAGCCTTTGGACAGTGCTCTCAGGCACATGGTGTGAGTCTTGGGGTGTCCTATGCAGGGCCAGGAGTGGGATTCAAGGATCCTGACAGGTCCCTTCCAACTCAACATATTCTATTATTCAACTTGGGATTGTAATGAGTGAAAAGTCTCCATTTACCGCTGTATTTAGGAACTGTGCTGTCATTAAGCATCCACCTCAGCAAACAGTGAAGTACATGCAAACTTCCGCAAATTTAAGCTGAGATTTTCAGAATCAGAAATGTCAGTAACTCACACTACTCAAATTATTATTCATATGGTGAGTTTATTGTGAATTAAGAATACAGACAGTGTTTTAATGGTACATGTGAAGGCTGTCACATGTGCGCTCTGGTTTTCATTGTGCACTCGAGAGAAGCATTAATATAAACAAAGAAGCAAATAAATATATACACCTCCTTTCCCAGAAAATCTCTGAAGCAATTCCACCAGTGTGGCAGATCATTCAAAGCATTAAACTATCCCATAAGTATATACATTAAAATTTGTTTATCCACATTTGAATAATATTCTTTGTAAGCACGTTTTATTCTGGTATCTTACAAACATGATTTAGTTACATGTTTTTTGGTCTTGAAATTAATCTGTTGGTTTTTGCTGGTTTTTTTAAATTATTGTAAGGCTGAATATGACCCACCACAATAATAAAAAAATGAGAAGAGAGGAAGAGGCAAAGCATTAGTCTTTCTACACTAGTATTTAATTTTTGTATTTTAAGATGTTTGTAGAATATACATACTACCTTAGCTGAAATAAAGAAAAACATTTTAATAACAAAGCAAAGTAGATCAAAAAAGTCCAAAATCTAAACAGGTAAGTATAGTTCTCATAGTAGTAGTTTATAACCCATTCTGGAAATAACCTGTAATCTAAATATAACTGATGTGTTTTGAGAAGCCTATTTAACAAGTCTTTTGCTGTTGCTGAGCCTTTCAATGATTTACTTTCATGGTTCAGGTAGCTACTCAGACTTTGCTCAAACTATGGGCTCCTCTGTGCCTGTCATTAATTGTTGCCTTTGGGGTAGATTTGAAGAAATCATTATTTTTATTAGTGTACAGTCTAGTACATCCATGTACTTGAAAATTTAAATGTGGTAAATTCTGTTCAAGTTTTCATGAAACCAGCTTTGGGTTTTAATTTTCAGTTAGTAGAAAATTAGGAAAACATTTTCCCCTGTACATATGGATGATTGTGTTTTCATTGAGGATTGAGAAAATACAACCTTCATTTGGTTGTATCTTCGACAATATTAGATTTACTATCTTTTTCTTCCTCCAGCAAGATTAGTTCAGTTCTTGCTGAAGATGTCACAATAGATGAGGCCCCGTCAATTTCAGCTTTTTCAACCTCTCCTATTTCTTTAGGTGATAAGCTTTCTTGTGCATCAAAAAACACATCTGGTTTATCTGTTGGGCTATCTTCATCTGAGAGTCTCCCCTCTTTATGACCCACCTCTTCTTTGTCAATGGACTTAGCCTTTTTGGAAGGAGATGTGAAACCAAGCTTGGGAAATCTAAACCATCCAGTTTTTTCAGCCTGCTTAGAGGAATCATCTGATGTGTCAGCAGGTTTCACATCTTCTGGAATTGATTTTTTTATTTCTGGTTTTGCATCTGTGCTTGTTTCATCCCCAGAAGATGAAAAGCCAATACTTGGAAGCCAAAATTTGAATCTTCCAGGAGATCTTTTACCATCACTTTTTTCTTTCTCATTGGTCATGTCTTCTTCTTCACCTTCCACTGCTTCAACTACATCTTCATCTTTAGAGAGAGGAGCTGCAGTTATTCCCTCTGGTGATTTATCAGGAAAACTCTCTTCAAGTTTACTGGAAAACTTTACTTCAGCAGCAGATGTTTTTAACTTTGTCACACTTACTTTTCCTCTAGATTCTTCAGACTCACAGTGTGGTTTGTCAGATAGTTTAAGCTCAGCACTGCCAGTTCTCTGTGCTGCTGCTCCGAGGCTTTCACCAGCACCTGTAGGTTTTCTCACTGATGCACCTCCTGTCGGAGATGGCTGCTGAACCAGCACTTCTAAATCACTGTGTGATTCAGGCAACTTTGCCTTGAGCAATGAGAATCCCAAAGTAGCAGTTTTGACCTCTGATGACAGAATCTCTGATTCTTTCAGTATTTCAGTAGTGTAAATCTCACACCTTTCAATAGCAACATGTTCAGGTTCTACTTTCTCACTTACTTCTTGGCCCTCTATATAAGACCAATGAATGTCTTGCCCTGCACTTGAAAGGGAGGACTCTATGGTAGCTGTCATTTGTGCTGTTTTAATGTCAGGTTCAGTCAGCGTTAGAATTTTGCTTTTTGCTTTTTGAATACCCCCCTCTAGAGCTCCTGGTGTTTCTTCAGGGATAGCAGAGCTTGCTTGCAGTTGCACTACTTCAATGTCAGTACTAGATCCCTTTGGATCTGTTACCACTTTTGACAGTAAAACATCAGCTTCAATTGGGAGAGTTCTGAAAGTGAATCTTGGTATTTTTAGTTTGGGAATTCTTACACTTACTTCTGGGACACCTTGTGTTTGGTCCACTGTTTCCCTTGTTACTCTGGCAGATGCTTCCATATGATCTAGAGCTGGACTTTTCAGGCCAATAGATCCTTCTGGTTTTTGTAACTGCATTTCTGCTGTGCCTATTTCACTTTTAGGTGCTGAATCAGCTTCTGACTTTGGCAAATCGGTATCATCTTCAAACCCCTTGATTTCTGAATGCAAGATTCCAAACTTTGGAATCTTAAACTTGTATGCTTTAATTTTACTTGTTTCTGCTCTGTCTTCTACTTGCACTTCCACTCCTGCAGACACATCCTTTTCAACACTTTTCACTTGGAATTTCATTTCAGGATCTACTCTAGTAATTTTAACATCCGTCTTCACTGTTGGGACTTCTACCTTTAGATCTTCCAGCTTAGCAGTAACATAAGTACCATCTTCTGATCCTTTTGTTGTAGACCATTCACACGTAGTCTTTTTTAATTGACTTTCTTCACTATCTTTTCCTATGATTTTCACCTCACCCTTTATCTTTCCTTTTTTACTTGTTGCCTCTTTATTTTGAATATTTAACTCTTCCTTTGGAAGACTAACATCTATTTTCTTTTGTTTTGCATCCAGAGTAATTTCAGCTGATGATGGTTTGCATCCTACTCCTGATGTCTCTAACTTCATGGAACTTTCTACCTTTGGGACTTCTATGTCCCATGATTTGCCTTTATGCTCTGGAAAAGTCAGAATACATGTAGGAAACCTATTTGTTGAACTCTTGTCTTTGTCAGTTTCTGAAGCACTTGGGTATGATTTAGACAACTCTGCTGCAGACACTGTGGTTTCTGAAGTATGTCCTACAGCACTGCGCTTAACTACGTCTGTGTAAGTTTCGGTTTTTGGAATATTCACTCTACTATCTGTTCTTTCTGTGCATAATGAAATATCTCCTTCCATCTTTGGCAAGCTAACATCAGAACTCTTCACAGAATCTCCTAATTTTTGAATCCCCTCTTTTCCAGTAGTAATTTCAGCAACTGCATGTGGTAATGAGAAGGTATTTTCAGGAATACTTATTTCAGTTTGTACTTTCACAGAAGGAATAGTTGCCTGAGCTTTTGCTGTATTTCTTTCAATATCAGCATCACTTTTTTTTTCCTTTAAGGATGACCTGCCAAATGCAGGTATTCTGAATTTTGGCATTTTAAACCATCCCTGATGTTCTTCAGTCTGAACTTCTTCAGCTTTTATTTCATGTTCTTTTGATTTGATTTCCTCAACACTCTCAATAACTCCCTCTGTCTTTGGTTTAGACACTGACTGGGTGCTTATGTCTACCTTTGCATCTTCAGTGCCGCCCATCAGAGCTTGGGGTGTTTTTATCTTACCATAAGCTAGTCCAGAATCTGACATATCAGATGTAAGTTCTGATCGTGGAACTCCCACAGCAATGTCAGTGATTTCGTTTGTCGTTTTTAGCTGGGGTAGCTCAGCTTCTATGTTTAGAGAGCTGATCTCTGTCTCTGGGCCTTTCCCTTTTGTTAGGGAGATTCCAAACTTCGGCTTCTGGAATTTGGGCACTTTAATCTTCCCTTCAGGACCTTCCAATTTCACTTTTTTTCCATCCACAACTGATGAGCTTTCTGTTAATATATCAGGGCTCTTCAAATCAACTGGAGCTTCTCCTTTGGGGAGATTAATACCTGTTTTTTGAATGTTACGTTCGTTGGTAGAACTTATTTTTAAGTCAACCTGTTGAAAACTCCCCTCTGAGGGAGTCAAAGAAGCATCAATCTTTGCTGAGCTGACTGTCATTTCAGTTTTAGAGGCTTCAGTTTCTATTCTGGAAAACTCTGGAGTGTGGACCTTAGTGTCAGCCAGTTTTATGCTTATTTGTGCCCCTTCTTCAGTCCATTCAGGATGACCTTTTGCTATATCAGGTATCTTAATTGAATCATCACCCTCTATTTCTGTTTTAGGAAGAGTAGCATCAGCTTCAACTTTTGCTGAATGAGAGTGAGATTTTGGAACCTTGATCTTGGAGAGTGAAATTTTAGGCATGACAAATTGAGGCTTTTTAATTGGACTTTTTTGTTCAACTTTTCCTGCAGATATTTCCAGATCAAGGTCTGGCCCACTACCTTGATCATCAGTTGCAGTTCCTTTCACTTCTGTGTCTGTTCTGCTTGACATGACAGCAAGCTTTTGGTCTTCCAAATCTGCTCCAGAATCTGCCTTAACACTTGCTTCCTTCTTTGGTGACCAGCTGAAGGATGGAAGTTTGAATTTTGGCATTTTGAAATGTCCTTCTTTCTCCTCTCCATCTCCATCTTGCTTTATTTCCCCCTTGATTTTTACTGTTGCATCTGAATCCTGAATATCACTGTCTGTTTTTGGAATAGAAATGTCAGCTGATGGGAGGTGAACATCAGCCTCTGATGCCTTACTGTCAGTTTTGGTCATTTTGACTTCAGGGCTATAAGTCTCTGTTCCAGTGCCACATTCCACCTCCAAGTTTGGTGCTTCAACAGCAATGTCAGATATTTCTACTGTTGCTTTTAGTTGAGGAACCTTGACTTCTGATTTGGATTGGCCAACATCCTTTTCTGACCCTTTCCCTTTAGAAAGTGCAATTCCTACCTTTGGCATTTGGAATTTAGACATTTTTGTTTTCACTTCAGAACCTTCAACTTTTATCTCTACATCACCCACAGCAATTTCACTTGATGTTGTTTCAACATTTGTGTCAGGACTCTTCACCTCAAGCGAACCTTCAGTTATCATCTTAATATCTGAGGTGGAGAGGCTGGCATTAGCAGCAGCTGATTTCAGTGTCAACTCATCTTCTTCACAGGTAGGAAGTTTGACCTCACCTGTAGGCATGCTAATATCCATCTCTATTTTGGGAGCTTTGGCTTCTGGTTTGGAAAATTCCAAAGTTGGGACTGTAACTTTTGGAACTTTTATGCTCAGTCCTGCACCTTCTCCACTACTCCCTTTCTCAGATTTCTGAACAGAAACACCTTCTTTTTCTTGCTTGGGTCCAGAAACATCAGTTTCCAGGATGGGCAGAGAGACCTGGACTTTCTGACCCTTAATTTTAGGGAATGAGATCTTTGGCATGGTGAATTGGGACTTCTTGGTTTTGACCTTTTCACCATCTTTTTCTGTTGTATCAAATTCTGCATGGAGGTATTGATTCTCAGGAGTAGGAAGAGTTAATTCAGATCCTGTGTCTCCAGATAAAGTAGACAAAGTGGGTCCTTCCAGATGTTCCTCAACATGAGAAAGAGCAATAGCTTCTTTCTTTGGTGACCACCTAAATGAAGGCAGTTTGAATTTTGATGATTTAAATTTGTTTTCTTTTTCCTCAGTACCCTTCTCTCCTGAAACTACTTCCTGTCCTGCCTTGCACTCTAAATCTGGGCCATGGATTTCTGCTTCTAATTTTGGCAAGGTAACATCCATTGGTGAGAAATTTGGATCCATTGTTGGTGCATCCAGAACAACTTCAAGTGAAGGCTTATGCAACTTTACACCAAGTTGGGCATCAGAGATTTGAGCTGGTTTTTCAATATCAGCATCAGTCATATCAGATATTATCCTTCCCTTGGAAATTTCAGATTCCAGGTTGGAAACAACGTCACTTTCAGATGCTTTTCCCTTAGATCGAATTCTGAATTTAGGTTTTCGGAATTTAGGAATTTTAACTGTGACCTCTGTGTCAACCGAAGATATTTCAGCAGATGTTGTTTTACCTTCTAGCTTAACACCTCCTTGCTCATCAGAACCATCTTCACTTAAAATTTCAAAATCTGAAAGATTTTCATCAACAAGAGATATTGTTTTTGATTGAGATTCTGTTACATTACTTTCATATTTAGTAAGAGTAATATCCCCTTTTTGTAATGAAGACTCCAGATCAATTTTAGGTGAACTGACTTCAGCTTTAGAGAAAGCAAGGCTAGGAACTCTGAATTTGATACTTTTAGAGACACTATCTACCTTAATGTCAGGCAAAGGTTTAGATAAAATACCCTCTGAGGGAACAGAAGTTTCCTCTGTTAAAGAATAACAAAGAGTATCTGAAACAGAAACACCAACTCCAGACTGGCTTTGTGCATGAGGTTTGAAACTTTTAGAAAGAGAAATTTTAGGCATTCTAAATACAGAACTTCTAGATTTAACCAATTCATCCTCTATACTGGAAGAAGAATCTAAGGGAATGTCAAAAGTGGACTCTTGGATCTCGCCCTCGGGCAGGGTCACGTCCACTTCG